>CM076582.1:544297959-544510316 GCA_034641835.2 Pinus albicaulis | reverse complement strand
AATCCGGAAAATGTTCCCCCAGACTTTCTTTCCAAAGACATTTTGTTTTGGTGATGATAAACTATGAATTTAGACTTTCATCTCTGAAAACTCTTCTATTACGCTCAAGCCAGATTTGCCAGCAGACAAATTTCGGCAAGGAGAGCCATGCAGCTTTGAAATTTTCATTTTTTGGGAGCGTCTCTGGGTAGTAATTCCACCAGTTTGCAGAAATATCGGATATAGACATGGGTAAAATGAAATCAGATTTCCAGTAGCTTAAAAGGCCATGCCAGATTTCTCTTGAAAATTTGCAGTCCAATATGATATGCTGGGCGTTCTCCTCACTGTCACAACATAAGTGGCATCGAGAGGGACCATGAAATCCTTTCTTCTTCAATCTATCCGCTGTTAAAATCCCTCTGTGGTATAACAACCAACAAAATGAATCAACCTTAGGCATGGATTTGAAATTCCAGATCCCGTTCCACACAGTAGGATTAGGAGGGACGTTGGGACGATCATGAAGGCATTTATATCCCTGCGCAACCGTGTAAAGCCCTGGGGAAGCTCCCCAACCACGGGCATCCTTCTTACCCACACGCAGATGCGCCATACCGTTTAACAAAGAAAGGAGAAGATCACGTGCTTGAGACAGCTTAGGAGGGACGGGAGGGAGTCTCCAACGCAGCCAATTTCTGCCTTCCCATTGTGAAATGTCCCAAAGAGTAATGCAACCTGCGTTGTCCAACCACAAACGCAGCGCATGCAGATAGCAATGGGACGATAAAGGAGGGTGCATCATAATGCTGTCGTCCCATATCTTAATTTCTTTTCCATTT
Organism: Pinus albicaulis; assembly: GCA_034641835.2. Taxonomy (NCBI): domain Eukaryota; kingdom Viridiplantae; phylum Streptophyta; class Pinopsida; order Pinales; family Pinaceae; genus Pinus; species Pinus albicaulis. The sequence goes on along the minus strand of CM076582.1, from coordinate 544,509,495 downwards.
CCTGGAATCCAATACGCTCTGTCTCTGATTAAAGGGGCTTCTTTGTGACAGAGTTTGCTCAGCTGCGAGCCTGTGGTGGGTAGGGCATCCAGACATCTCTTCCTCTTTACCATGAAATATTTCCTCCATAGAGCTCTTTGCGCCCAACCTGGATGTGGTCCAATGATTCTCCAGAAGATCTTGGCTCCCATGGCTATGTTTTGGAGGCTGAGATCTTTGAATTTAAGGCCTCCTTCGCTCTGGGGCTTGCAGATTTTCTCCCAACTTAACAAAGGGATTTTCCTGTCATTGTGATTTCCCCCTTTCCAGAAGAACTTGCGAATGAAGGCTTCCATTTCTTTGAGGATGCCTGAAGGGGCTAGAAGTACAGAGAATTGAAAAATGGGGAGGCCACTGAGAACGGATTTGATGAGGACAGTTTTGCCGGCAAGATTTAACCATGAGAATCCCCAAGCTTGGACTTTGGCCTTAAATTTGTCCAAAAAAGGAATCCAATCTCTGCTTTATGCCAATTTGTGGAAGATGGGGAGGCCCAAATAAGTAAAGGAGGACCAGTTGAGGAAGGCAGTAAAGCCCAGAATTCTTGAAATGGCAGAAAGGGTGGAAGCATAGATATTCCAGCAAAAATATTTGCACTTACCTTTGTTTAAACTGCTGCCTGTAGCTTCACTGTAGTCGTCCAAGACCTCCTTGAATCTTAAAGCAGATCTGGCAGAGGCAGCCCCTAAAAAGAGGGTATCATCTGCAAACAAGGTGTGGTTAACATTTTTAACCCCTCTGGCTATATTGAGCCCCAAGATATCTTGGTCAACTAGTTTCTGATCTAGGTATAAACTTAGGACAGAAACATGAAGGACGAAGAGGAGCGGAGAGAGGGGGCAACCCTGCCTAAGCCCTCTTGAAGCTTTAAAAAAACCAGCTTCTCTCCCATTCACCAGGGGGGCGATCCAAGGGTCAGCAATACAAGCACGGATCCAATTTAAAAAGCCCATTCCAAAGCCAAAAATTTTCAAGACTTCCCAAAGAAAGCTAATTCTGACCCAATCAAAAGCATTAGCCAAATCTAATTTAATTACCATACCTTTCTCTTTGCGAAGCTGGCTCGAGTGAATCGCCTCTTGCACAAGGATGAAGTTGTCAGCAAGCTGTCTCCCCTGAACAAATCCGCCTTGGTTCTCCGGGATGATGGCTGGAAGGATATCTTTTAGTCTGTTGGCAATAACCTTTGTGATTAATTTGTATCCAATATTACAAAGAGAGATGGGGCGGAACCGATTAAATTCTTTAGCACCCTTTTCCTTGGGAATGAGGGCAAGAAAAGATGAATTGGTGCTGCCCCCAATTTTCTGGCAATTTTGAGATTTCAAAATAATTTTGTAGATGTATTTCTCCACAATATGCCAGCAGGTTTGAATAAATATTGCAGTGAAGCCATCCAGGCCTGGGGTTTTGTCAGGCTCCATGTCGGAGAGAGCATTTTTTATTTCTTGTATAGAGATCTTCGCTTCAAGCTGTTGATTCATTGAAGGTGAGATCCTAGGGGGAACCACCTCCAAAAATTTAGAGTTTGGGTCCGTCATGCCCTCTTCTCTATACAGGTTTTGAAAGTGATTGAAAGCTGCTCTCTTTATGCTATCAAAGCCTTTGTGTGTCAAGTTTCCATCTTTGATTTCTGAGATAGAATTGAATCTCTTTCTGGCTTGAGCTTGTTTGTGGAAGAAGGCAGGATTTCTGTCTCCTGCTTTAAGCCATAAACTCCTAGACTTCTGTCTCCAAAGCTCTTCCTCCAAAAGGCAAGCTTTATGAAAGATTTACTGGAGCTCAGCTTCCTTGTCTAAAACTTCTTTAGTGATTTCTACATCCTCACTTTGGGCATGGTGCTGGGCAAGATTGACTTGGGCCTGCTTTCTCTCTTTTGCAGGGGAAGGAAGAGATTTGGCCCAAGTTTTAAGAACAACTTTCAGTCTTCTAAGTTTTTCTTCCCAAATGAAGAAAGAGGAACCTTGCACTGGCGTATTCCAGCAGTCCTGAACCAAATTTAGAAACTTTGGTTCCTTGACCCAAAGAGGGTTAAATCTGAAGGGGATGGGGCCAAGATCTTTGTGGCCCAACATCTCAAGCAAAATGGGCTTATGATCTGAAACACTGCATGGGAGGATATGCAATCTAAATTCTAAGCCCAGCAAAAGGAAGGAACTCTGCACCAAACATCTATCAAGTCTAGCAGCAATATGACCAGGACCAATTCTTTTGTTAGACCAGGTGTACTTACCATTTTCTGGGGGGATGTCTAGCAGATCCCAGTCCTGCATGAGGTCTTCCACCCATTCCCTTGCAGGGTCCCTTATGATTGTGCCTCCTCGCTTTTCCTCCATGCACAAGGTAAGGTTTAGATCACCTGCAACAAAGATGTTTTCCAAGTTTTCTGACTCCGACAGATGTCTGATGGAGTCCCAGCACTCCCTTTTCTCCCCTATATTTGTTGGAACATAGACATTGAAAAGGCTGACCGCCTCCCTCGAGTCCAAAGGCTGGAGCTTCAAAAACAGCCAGTGGATGTTGTGCAGCTCGATGACCAACCTATACTTGAGAGGGTTCCAGAGAGAGCCCGATCCCCCAGAGGCTCCCCGTGCTGAAACTGCATGACCGCTGCTTCCTTTCCAAAATTTTTTACTGATTTGGAGAAACTCCTTGTCCTCCATTTTGGTCTCCTGAATCAGAGGAATGTCCGGGGCTTCTCTTCTTATAAGGCTTCTCGTTGCTTCTTCTTTCACTTTGCTCCCCATTCCTCTGCAGTTCCAGGAGACAATCTTCATTATTTATTTTTATGATGATGGGCTCCCTTGGAGCCCTGTGCTTGATTTTTGATCATCTTCAGATTTTTGCCAAGGAGTTTCTCCAGAGTGGGCTGACTACCCTGAAGCTTGTCTTTGTAGGTTTCCTGATCTCTCTTTTCTCTAGTAGATTTGCGACCCCTTGCAGATCTTCTGACCGATGTCTGCGTATCTCCTATTTCTCCATCCTCCTCAGACTCCTCCGAGTCATGTTCCTCCTCAGAGGCTTCTGTTTGCTTATCCTTGTTTTTTGCTGTGGTGCTTTCTTCAGGTCTGGTTTATGCTGAAGTCATTTTTTCTAATGGTTTATCTTGCCTATCTTCTTCCTGAGGAGTCTCTTCAGCAGAGCTTAAGACCTCATACCTATTTTCTTGACTTTTTGGCGGGGGAACATTCTGGGTGGAGGCGGGCTGGGGGCCATGAACCCCAGATTTCTTGTGAGATGTCTTTGGCCTCTTGACCTGGTTCCAGCCATCTTCCTTTCCTTTCTCTGCTTCCCCTTTGCTCGGGCACCCTCTTGCAAAATGGCCATAGATGTGACATTTACGACATTTGAAAGGGAGTTGCTCATAGTCCAGCACTTGCACATGCATCCAACTGCCAACCTTTAATTTGATGGCCTCCGGAAGCCCCACCTCTAAGTCCACCTCGACACAGATTCGGGCGCAATCGTACTGATCATTGTTGTTTGCTCTATCAATGAATTTTCCCAAAGTATTACCTATGTGCTTGAGGGACTCCCAGTTCCAACAATGCACTGGAAGATTAGGGAGCCGAACCCAGACAGGGACAGCCGTTGGGACATCCACGACCGGATCGAAGTCAGGGGTCCATTTGTTGAGGTAGAGGCCCTGAGGTCCCATGAAATAGGGCCCATTCCTGAAAATCAGGTCTTTGTCCTCCTTTGTGTTGAACTCAAACAGGAAGAAGCCTCTACCCAGAAAATAAGAGGTGACTTTGTTCTTGATCAGTGGAACCCAGTTCTTGACGACCCAGTTTTCCGTCGATTTTGGCGAGGGCCATAGGCCCGTGAATTGACTCACCAGGGCACGATCTGCCAGGGAAAAAGCGACCTGGATCGGATCCTCAGGAGGGAGGTTTACCTCCGGAACATCGTCGAGCCTTTTGACGAACTTAGCGACTTCATACTTCTTCTTTTTGGGCAGTGAAGCAAGAAGAAAGGAGAAGGCTGCTTCAGCTTCCGGGGATGGAGCTTGCGAGGGACCGATGGGCGAGCCTTGGGCCTCCATGGTAAAGAAGGTCAAATCAGCAAAAACGATCTGCACCAAGCAAATACAGGAAGCGAGGCATCTCAAGTCCGGGATGAAGAAGAAGAGGATCCGATCAGATCCTGCAGGAAGAATCTCCAAGGGCGCAGATCCAAGCAGATCTGACAAAAGATCAAGAGACCCAGAGGTCAGGAGGACCAGGGTCAGAGGCGGAAATGGCCGAGAGGGTAGAGCCCAGACTCAGGCTGCGTAGAGCAGGTCGCAGCAGGAGGCAGCAACGCTTGATCCTAATTTTCTCCACAAGCGATCAAAATAGATGAGATGTAACTCCCATATTGTTATTATTGTGCCCTTACATTATTATTTTTAGGTCGGCTAGGATTATATTGTGACCCCATGGACTCCTATATATAGAAAGGAGGTTTTGTCATTTGTATCATCCAAGAATTATTCATTTATGTGATGTAAAGGAGGTTTCCCCCTCGAAGTGGCTTATTTCTAAGGCGTTTATCTCTTTTTTCTTCTATTTTTGGAGCTGTTTTCATAACATTTGGTATCAGAGCTTTGGTTTCTAGGGTTTCGCTGCTCCAAATAGGTCATCGTGGAATTTCCACTATAACTTTGTTTCTACGAAGGTTCAAAAGTTGAAAATTTTACCATGCGAAAACTAAATCCTGAGGGACTTCGTGTAAAAATTATAGATCTTGGTTCAGAATATTTTCGGAGATATGATCTGTGGAAGTTAGGGTTTTTGCAGGCTCCCGAATTTCATCTAAAAGCGGTGACCTTGGGAAAATCATCATAACTCTCTCTCTAAGCATCAGATTGGAATTCTGTAAAAAGTGGCCAAAAGTGCACGGACTGTAGTTTCCTGTATATCAATTTCAAAGTCGAAGGAGGAAAAATTGATACGTGGCACGTCATACAAGTTCGCTCTACTGAAATAGTCCATAATGAGGTCATTGTGGGAGATTGGGCATAACTTTGTCTTGAAGCATCCAAATCAGGTCAGACCCGTGGCATTCGAAAGAAGATTCAGAGGGCTACTACAAAACCGAATTTTAGATATTGAAGATCCGAAATCACAGAGAGAATTTAGTTTCAATATCGAGCTCCTCAAAAGAAAGAAAAATGTGTGTATTTTGTTTTCAAATCGCATAAGTCTTGTTTGAAAAATCAGTTTGAAGTGATTCCAAGGGCATATTGAAGCATACATCTCAGTATTGGGTTCTAAAATCCCCCCTAAAAATAATTCAACACCCATTAAGCCCTCATAATACTCTACTATGACTCATGACGATGAAGAAGTGCAACATATTATATCAAAATTACAAGAGCATGTGCACAAAATTTCGCTCTCACAAAGAGCGACAAAAAATGAAATGGAAGTTTTGAATAAAGACGTGGAAGTTAAGATGGATGGTTTGAAGAAGGGCATGGAAGCTAATATGGATGGTTTGAAGAAAGGTGTGAAAGATAATATGGATGGTTTGAAGAAATGCATGGAAGCTAAGATGGATGGTTTGAAGAATGGCATGGAAGACATGGAAGACATGGAAGACAAGATCGATGGTATAGAAGAAAAAATGAAAGACAACATGGAAGAAATGAAGAATGATTTAAAATAAGACATGGAAGGTTTGACAAATTTTAGAAATGATTCATAATGGCAAAAAGATAGTAGAGGAAACTCACTATGAGAAAAAAATAAATGTTAATCGTGATTTCATAAACGCTAATGTTGGACTGAAGACCCAAGATTGATATGAGGAAGTTTGATGGCAAGGATCCCGTAACATGGATACTACAGATGGAGCAATATTTTGATCTCAATAATGTGCAAAACACACAAAAGGTATGCATTGAAACTTTATATTTAGAAAAAAATACATTTGTATGGTATCGATGGCTTTGCTCTTGTAAAAAAATTGCCACTTGGTCAATTTTTATGGAGGAAATGATAGCACATTATGATGATACAAAGAGCAACACCTTCTTTAGCCTATTGATAAATCTAAAAAAAAAGGGTTCAGTGGTGAAGCACATTAAGGGTAAATGACATTCCAGAGGAACACCAGATTGATGTATTCCTAGGGACTTTAAAGGATAACATCCAACGTGAGGTTTGCATTTGGGAACCTGATTCATTAGAGAAGGCATTCAGGTTGGCAAGAAAAATTGAATGTAAAATTATGGCGACAAAGAAGCCTACCACTCACATCTATAAATATGGAAGTGTTGCTACTCATAGACTTCCACAACCTACAATGTTGACACCACAAAAATTGGAAGAAAAAAGGGCAAAAGGGCTTTGCTACAGTTGTGATAGCAAATACAATAAAGGTCATAAGTGTGTTGAGAAGAAATTATTTTACATAGATTGTGAAGAGGAGGAAGAATATGAACACGAAACTTCAAAAGAAGAGGATATGCACCAGGAACCAACCATAGAGAAAGAATAAATGAGTCTGACCATATCATGTAATGCATTGGGAAGAATTATCACCCCTCAAACTCTCAAGATAGAAGACATATCAAGAAGAAAAAGGTAATAATGTTGATTGATTCCGGTAGTACCCATAATTTTATTCATTGTTAGGTAGCCAAGGAATTGAATTGCTTCTTATACCCAGCACCAGAATGTCAAGTGATGGTTGGAAATGGAGGAACTATAAATTGCTCTGGAAAATGCCATAATATCAAGCTAACCATGGGGGAATATGTATTGAATAGTACAATGCTTTCAATTCCAATAGGAGGTGCTGATGTTGTACTAGGAGTACAATGGTTACAATCTTTGGGGACGATAGCTTTTAATTTTCAAGAACTTTTTTTTTTTTTTTTGCCGGAAGGAAAGGAAGTTGAATTACGGGGTATCGTGGGGAAGCCAGGAAATATAATAAGCTCTAATGTCATGAAAAAACTTCCAAAGAAAGAACAACGAGGTGTAATTACAAAATTATGATCACTATAAGTTCTAACATCAAATCATCTATTTCTCCATATCTCCAAAAGGCTTTGACAATTATTCCAAGGTGTTTGAAACTCCTAAAGGACTCCCACATATTAGTGATCATGATCATTCTATTCATTTGATTCCAGGAAGTATTCCTCCAAACATCAAGCCTTATATATCTCCTTATGTCCAAAAGAGCGAAATTGAACGTATGATTGCAAAAATGTTAGAGGCTGGTATAATTCAACCTAGTCAAATTTCTTTCTCTGCTCCAGTAGTATTGGTGCACAAGAAGGATGGATCATGGCGCATGTGTCCGGATTATAGGGAGCTCAATAAGCTCACTATTAAAGATAAATTTCCCATTTATGTGATTGATTAATTATTGGATGAATTACATGGAGCAATTTATTTTTATTTGTTGGACCTTTGTTCAGGATATCATTAAATTAGAATGAAGGCTGAAGATATTCAGAAAACAACATTTCAAATTCATGAGGGTCATTATGAATTTTTTATCATGCCTTTTGGCCTTACCAATGCACCTTCTACATTTCAAGGGTTGATGGATTCCATTTTCAAACCCTTCCTTAGAAAATTTGTGTTAGTATTTTTTGATGATATACTAATCTACAACAGGTCTTGGAAGGATCATGTTCAACATGTTGACCGGGAGCTCAAACTATTGGAAGAGAAACAATTATATGCAAAAACCTCCAAATGTTTCTTTGGAGTACAAGAGGTGGAATATCTGGGTCATATTTTTTCTCATGAGGGTGTTAAGGTAGACCCTAACAAAATTAAATCCATTAAGGTATGGAAATTCCCCACAACCATAAAGCAGTTGCGAGGATTTCTTGGGTTAACAGGGTATTATCGCAAGTTTGTTAAGGATTATGGGAGAATAGCAGCACCTCCAACAACATTATTGAAGAAAGATGCATTTTCATGGACTCTTGAAGCAACTAATTCCTTTGAGCATCTTAAAGAGGTAATGTGTCTAGCACCGGTCTTAGCTACACCAGACTTCACAAAAACCTTTATTGTGGAATGTGATGCCTCAAGAAATGGAATTGATGCAATTTTAATGCAAGAAGGAAGACCCATTGCTTTTGAAAGTTGTCCAATCAAAGGAAAATATTTACAGAAAGCTAGTTATGAGAAGGAAATGTTGGCAATACTACATGCACTAAAGAAATGGTGACCTTTTTACTAAAGAAAGGTAAAAAGTGATCATGATATTCTTAAACACTTTTTGGAACAAAGACTATCTTCAGAAGAGCAAAAAAAATGGGTCACAAAGATGTTAGGTTATGACTTTGAAATCATCTACAAAAAAGCAAAGCTAAATGTTGTTGCAGATGCACTCTCAAGAAAGGATGAAGAGGTGGAAGCATTGCTATGTGCCATTTCTATTATCCGACCAAATTGGATAACCGAAGCAAGTGATGAATGGAGGGAGGGCGAAGAAGTGTGGACACTCATTCAAAGTTGCAGCAAGATCCTAGTACATATGATACACTTAGTTGGAAAAATGATTCGTTATGGTACAAATATCGCTTATATATTTGTAAGGATTCCCAACTAAAACAAAAGATTCTTTTGGAATTGCACACATCTCCCTTAGGAGGACACTCAGGATTTTTAAAAACTTACTGCACAGTGAATAAATAATTTTTTTGGGATGGCCTTAAATCTGATATTCAAAACTTTGTGGCAGAATTTTTGGTTTGGCAGCAAAATAAAGTTGAGACAATTAAGACCCTGGGTCTTATACAACCTTTATCCATTCCAAGTCAACGTTGGGAGGAGATTTCAGTGGATTTTATCACAGGTTTACCTAAGTCCGAAGGAAAGAGTTTCATCATGGTGGTAGTTGATAGACTTACCAAGTATGCACACTTTTGTGCATTGTCTCACCATTTAATGTTGAGATTCAACAAGATGATGATCCTAGTGAAAATTAAGCACCTACACTAGGTGGGGCTCGCATGCTATTTTTAGGTGTATGGCCATTTGTTGGCGAAGAATCGGGTCTCACAGGCAAGAGACCAGTTGAGAAGTTGTGGCCAATAAGGGAATCACGTATAGTTTAGCACCACCATGGCATTATCACCCTACTACGGAAGAAGGAGTTCACCTGAGGCGTGCAGCAACCACATGCGAAGGAAAATAGATTGATAGCGAAAGGATGCGCTCATGATTAACATATAATGGTTTGCACTAACATCATATATACGCAAGAACATTCGAGAGAGTATACGAGGTATTAAGCAAAAAAATTTAAATCATCACGACCATCATGCATGCACAACCATCATGCATGCATGTGAATCACATAATAAGACAACAACCTGCAATTGTATCGATCTCTTCTGCCAAACCCATAGTTACATAGCTTTCGCCAGGAGAGCTTACAAGTCCGATACAGATGCCTTATGGAACAGAAAGGTAGATAAGCGAAACCTAGGAACTACAGAGATATCATCCTCAGTTTATGGTCCCGCTACAGCGTCCGTTCTTCTCCTTCAGTCGCTCTGCATTCTCTTCCCCTCTTTCGCTCGGGTGACGGCTATTTATTCACCCGCTTTCGCAACTGTTAGTTCTTCTTGCGTTCTTCTTCAGCTGCTTCCGGTTTCTCTCTTGTTGTCTACGTGTTCTGCTCGCTGTCTTCTTCTTCTGTGCTCATGCATCTGCTTTCTTTAGCTATGTACCTGTTCCCTCACAACTTCGGTAGCTCCGCTTCTTTCTGTAGTTGCGACTTGGTTGCAACTGCCATGTGTCTTCATCCTGCAACCCAAAATATGTCCTTTATTGAAAATTCAAAATATTCAAACCATGTTTTCAAAACAAGGGCCCCAACAGGTCCCGACCACAGTTTCTTGACTCGTCCCTGAGTCAATCACAGATCACAGTCTCTATCTCCATCGCCCCGCTAGCTCCCGTGGCCTGTTCTCGCTGTGCACCTTCAGTCTGTTGTTCAAACAAGGGCCCCAACTCCGGGACTCTCCGGAACGATGTAGCTTTAAGCTCAGTGAAGTCCGACACAGCTTGCTGCCACCCTTGCAGTAGTGAATCTGTTTCTTCAGCAATCTTGGTGACAGCGGCCTCCTCTACGTGCGCTGGTACAGTCCCGAACACCGAGCTAATCTAGTTTTCGGCCTCGGCGGCCAGCTGTTGCATCGTCCTGGCGCTGCGTTGGAGGGGCAGGCAGAGCTCACGAATGACCCATTTGGCCACGGCTGAATTGGCCTCTGTTTGCTAGATCTATACTTCGAGATCATCGGCTTGGGCATATAACAGGTCCAACCTCGCGGGGTCCATGGTCTCTTGAATTTCCCTCGAAACCTGCTGTAGCTGTGCTAAAATTGGCTGCGCTTTGACGGTAAGGGCCAGTGAGCATTCCTGAAGACCCTTCAGGAGTTTGTGAGCCTCGCGCGCCGCAGAGTGGAGAGTTTCTTGCATGTGAGTGGCCTGGCCCTGCTTGGCTGCGACCTATGCTGCATAGACAACCGCTGGATCGGGCAGCTCTGGCTGTGCGGCTAATGCTGCTTGAAGCTCCTGATTTTCCCTGTGGAGACCAGTGAATGTGATCCGGGGGTGGAAATCCTGTGCTACAACACTCATCTCCGAGATGTCGGCAGGAAACGGAGTATAATGGGCCCCAACAGTTGGCCAAAACTCTGAAAACACCCGGGAGACGTTGTTGATCTGATCTTTCAGTTGTTCCTGTGCGGTGAGGAGTTGGTTGCGCTATTCAGTAAGCACTGTAATCTATTGCTGCTACTCGTCACACTGCTACTGTAGCTTAGAATGAAGCCTTTCGGCTTGCTGGGCCGCCCTTTGGATAAACAAGTACAGCTGAGCCGTACCCCATGTTTCTAAGTTGGCACTCCCCGAAGTGCCCTGATTCGGCCTCCTTTCTTGCAAAGGTTGCCCATTGGCAACTGATCGAGTCGAGTGCTCTGGAGGGGATGGCGGCGGGGTCTGTGGGTGCGCTGAGTCGGCCATATTCAAATCCGACTGTTGCTGCTGATCGGTATGGTCAGTTTGTGGAGGGACAGTAGGCTCAGGCTGAGCCTCAGCTGATTCGGCATTACTGTGAGCCATCTGGGTAAATATAGCAGACAAAGAGACTTGGGGTTCTCCCACGGGGTCGACTGGTGGTACTGCTGCTGCAGTACTGGAGTCAAATTCAGCCCTGTGGTCCCCACCAAAGAGTTCCCGGATGAGTGGGTCGGACACGGTAGCAGATGAATTGGATGGAGCGGATGAAGTGGTAGGTGGAGGTGGAACTATGGATGGAGATCAAATGTTAATGAACTCTGAAGGGTCAATAAAGGGTTCTTCCTGTATCAGCGCCCTTGTATTTGGTGGCAGTGGTGGATCATCATCAGTGAGGTCCACCACCGGGTTTGCTTCGGTGGTGCAGGCCCGCTTGGCTGGAGGAGTTTCTAATTGATCTGGGGTCGGGCCCTTCTCTCCCATCGGGGGGATGATTGGGCTTGCAGAGGTAAATAGAATAGTAGGGATGGGGGAGGTGAGAGGAGTTGTATGGGGGTGTGAGGTAGAACGAGCGAGCTGAAACTCAGAAAATAAAGGGAACGGAGCAGCACCGCTTGAAATAACCTGGGCCACCGCATTGAAATTGCGTACCTGAGTGTTGAAGTGGCGGACGATGGGGACGAGCGGCTCTGGGAGTTCCTATGGTGGCGCTTCCGTGTCCGTCTCGGCAGGCTGTTGCTGTGGCAACATCTGCTCAAAGTTGTACCTGGGTATCCCGTCACGGATTGCCATCGTGACCCCCGGCCACGAACAGAACTCGTTATGGAAGGCAGCATCTTCCAGCTGGAATTTCAACGGCGTCATGCGGAAGGTGTCCGCCGGTACGCAGGTGGGTCGGAGGTAAGTATGCTTGTGACTTACCCCGAACCACACTTTCTCACTGTATTCATCTAATAGGTTTCTGGGCACCCGTTGCTGGTTGGTTACGACGTCCGTCATCAAACCGTACCAGGTCCGAAATGCTTCAGCATTCACCTGTTTGGTGCTCGGATCAGCCGACACCTTCCATGGAACAAAATTCATCGCGAGAGGCTGGCCCTCCAAAATTTTTGCTGGTATCCTGACAAGAGGAGTGTGCCATTTCCACATGGCAAAAGTAATGATCAAGTATCCATAAATGAAGCTGGTAGCGCGCTTGTAATTCTCTTCTCACGCATCAAATAGCTCTTTCAACAGGAAGGAGCACCAGTTCAGCTTGGTGCCCTGAACGCAGTGCTCTGCAATAGAGATAGTGTCCAGGGTGCATTCACCCTTTGTGTAGTGCCTCATTGTCTTGCTGGAAATGACGTAGCAGGAAAATTTAATCTTGGGCTTATTGATAAACTTGATCTTGGCTCCCTTCCCTCCCCGCTGGGTGCCATATTTGCTATATAGGTCTGCGTCTCTTGACTTCCGCGTCCGCTTGGCGGTGGTCTGACATGCAGTCGAGACATCTGCACCATTCTATGAAAGCCCGGTCAGACGATGGATGTCTTCAGCATGAATGGGAATTTCCATGTTCAGCCACAAGGACCCATTCTGAATGTGGTTGAGTAAGAAGCGAGTGCACTGCAACACCGGTCCTGTGGTCCTGAAGACCGGAAGATTTCGTAAATTCATGAGAGAAGATTGCTGAAGGCCTCAGAACGCTGGTAAAATTATGTTGGCTGCGTGCCCGACTGTGCTGTAGTAGTGCTCCATATACACCTGCCAGTTGAGTGCCGGGAATTCGGAAGAGTCGGAAAGGTTGGCATCTATCGAGGCTGCACTGTCGTATTTCCCAACCAGGGACTCTGTCTTGTGGATCTTGCTGTCGAGCTCTGGTTCGAGGATGGATGGGAGGGCCTTAAGCTTTCTCAGCGTGATAGATGTATGGAGAGAGTCATCTCGGAGCCCTCTCTTGGTCTTTGTGCGTACGGATCGTTGTTGCTGCTGCGGATTCTTCCAATGCCTAATTCCTTGCTCAGACATTCTCGTGGTTTTTTTCATGCAAGTTATGCAATTTCTGGAAGGCGAGTGAAGTTGATGAGACCCTGCTGATTAGTGGTGGCATTCTTCTCTGGAAATGTCGTGCGATCGATCTCGTGTCGGAGTGTGATACATTGATTGTGACATAGAGGAGTGGGTGGATGCGACGAGTGAGGTTCTGCTGCGGATGATGGCAGAATGATTATGGTGAGGTTACTTCCAATTATGGTAATTTATGATTCAAATCTAGACGATCCTAAGGACTGACACAAGTACTGACTGGAATGACCTGGACTGACGCTAACACGTTTATGAATCCTACAGGGATGACACGCTAGACACGCCCCTCCCCGACCACAGTCGGTTGAGGTGCGGTCCCCGCAACAGAGCGGTGATTGAAAAACTATGCAGAAAAGAAAAAGACTACCTATGCTCATCCCAGTTGCGGGAGAGTTATTCAGTTACACTACTCTATGGGTGCTCTTGGGTGCGAGAGTTATTGATGAAAAGTGAGAGGTACTTACTTCCTGGTAGGGTTTCAGGCGTGCGCCATGTTGAGCTTCAAAGATGTTCTTCTCTTCCACCACATTCCACTTCATTTCCTTTGTCCATTATTAATTTCAGGCTTAAATGATCAATAATATTAGTTAAAATTTCTTTGAGATTGTATATAATGTCTAACTTGCTATGTTTTCATGATTTCGTTGTTGTAGTACTTTTTGACTACACCTAGCTACAGAATGCAGACATTCTGTAGCTAGTTGCCGATTCTGCAGCTGTCTTCATGGCTACGCAGGTTCCAGATGTCAACTCAGGGAAAAACACATATGGTCGTATTCCACATCATTATTTCATCAATTGTTGCTCCCCACAAAGTCTGAGTTAAAATATCAAAGCGGTTATGCACGAAGAAGAGAGGTAGTTTCCTATCAAAACACGGACTCTGCAAATGTCCGCAGTAAAGCACAAGACTGTTAATAAGAGTTTTAATTTAATTAGGAATGGGAAAGACACTTATCCCTATTTTTCTCAAGAAGCAGTTATGTAGTTTCATTATAAGTATGACTCGGGAGACCGAGAAACTGTTGGTTAGATTTTGTTTTTGGCTGCTAGATCTTAGAAATCCGAAATACTCTATTTTGAAGTAATTTCTCCTTTAATTCAAGAAGCATCACTTTATTGAAAGCATTGAGTCAATATTGAAGTAGATATTGCGTGCTACTCTGGTGGTAGAGGGCCCCTGCTACTTGAGCAACCTTGTTCATATGTTTAGATAAGTAACTGCATTCTTAGTTTAACCAATTTTCTGAACTTCATGTTTTTATATTCATTTGAATTGGATGCTACAGATTAGTCTTGTTCTCACACATTCTTCCAAAAAACTACTAATATGGAATGAGGCATAACTGTAGTATTTTAGGAGTTATTTACATTTCTTTAAGCTTTATGTTTTCATGCTCAATCACATCAGTTGTTACAGCTAGTCTTGTTTTTAATCTCTTCCAAAATATCACTAATTCCGGATGAGACATAGCTGTGGTGGTGTTTCAGAGCTTACCGCATTTTGTTGAACTTTATATTTTATGTTTTATGCATGAAATGATACAGCCAGACTTGTTTCTACAAGCTATTCCAAAACATTACTCATATTGAACAAAGTAGGGCTGTAGTATTTCATAGAATTAGTTGCATTTTAGCTCAGTCAATACTCCGGAGGTAGATGTCATTCTAGTTTAATTCTGTCACTATATTCCAAGCTTGATAATGGCACTCTAGTTTAGTCTTAGCTCACTGTATTAGCATTCTAGTTTAGTTGTTATCCATTGCATTTTAAATTGTATTAGTTGTTAAATTTAGATACCACGGTCTTCATTATTTACAAAACTTCTTTTGTTCCAACTTCATATTAATACATCATCATCTGGACAGAAGCTAGTAATATCAGTTTAAGGCCTTGAGTATTTTGCAACCTCTTTACCATTTCACAAATAAGCCTTTTCTCAAAGACTATTCTAAAAAGAAATCTATAACTTTTGAATGAGGCCTAGTGGTGCTAAATTGAGTTGCAGAACAGAATTAGAAGTTAGTTTAGAGTAGAAATATTATTGTGCTACAAATGTTCTTTTCCAATTATGTTCCAATAAACCTTTAACCATGGATGAGATGTTGTAACATTGTAAGTTGATTGTTGACTTAGGAAAACCTCAATTGCACTAAAAACTTATCCTTTTCTCAAACTATTCCAACATATCTCTAAATGAATGAATTGGATAAGTTCATGATATGGGTTAATGAGTTCATGTTGTAATTTTTTTTTTTTACTATGAGTCCTTATCAAGTTTTGCATTTTCTGTCCTCTAGTGCACACCTAGTTTAGAATAGTTTCACTCTGTTTTAGTGTAAACTTCTTAGCTCTTTTTCAACATAAAAACCATAAAACCAAAAACATCATAAAAACACTAAATACAACGTAGTGAGAAACAGATACCTAGGCACATATAGTGCACCACACTTCAGTAGTTTACTAGCCCTGGTTGATAATTAATGACCTCAATTTCGGAACACTAAGTTGAGCACAACATGTCATTCACCCACCCAGGTAAAATGTTGGGTATGTGTTATATTCTTTCCACGACTAAGCACACGCGCGGGGGGTAAAATGTTGGGTAGCCCCCCCTGTCGGGATCTGGGGCAGCGCCCCGGCGAAAATTTTTGGTCCTTAATTTCTGGCGGGTAGTCCGCGTCCATGGTTTTCTACATGGTTTTGCACATGGTATTGGGGTACGATGGTTTTCGGCCCCTGGTATTTTTGTAGATCCGGTCAAGGGAACTACAGTTATGTTATTTTCCAGGGTTTATGGATTGGGGTTTATGTAGGCTTCAGCATGTATATATATGTGTGTTGTAACACTAAAAGGAATATAATGAAAAATCAAGCTGGTCGTCCTGATTTGGGATCCAGGGGAAAATCTCTATGTTTATCTGTTTTATGTTTTATGCTCTCACTATTGTTTATTTTCTCTTATAATATTCGTGTGTAGATAATTTCTGTTCAGGTTTAAAACCTACATTTGGTATCAGAGCTGTTTCGGCTTCAAGGGGACGCCTTTGCTGCTGAGGGTTTTTTGCTTGGGCCTAAGGTAGACCCTGTTCAGTGGGAGATCTGCATGATCGATTCTTGCTGTGAAAGAAGATGGCAAGCGGCGGGAAGATAGAGATTGAGAAATTTAATGGTCAGAGTTTTGAGTTGTGGAAGCTCAAGATGGAGGATCTGCTGGTGGATAAAGATCAGTGGATCGTGGTAGATCCAATTACTAAACCAACGGCAATGTCAGATGTAGACTGGAAGAAACTGGATCGAAAGGCTAAGAGCACAATACGGTTGTGTGTCTCAGATTCAGTATTGTTGAATGTATCTGGGGAAGCTACGGCGAAGACCTTGTGGGACAAGCTAGGGACTTTGTATCAGTCTAAGTCTCTGGTGAATAAGTTGTTCCTGCGAAAAAAGCTGTATAACCTGAGGATGAAGGATGGAGACGCGGTGATAGAGCATTTGAATGCTTTCAATACTGTGGTAAGTCAGTTGTCATCTATTGATATTAAAATATCAGATGAAGATAAGTGCATCAGTTTGTTGTGTTCTCTACCAGACTCGTGGGATAGTCTGGTTATTGCAATAGGTAGCAATAAAACTACCTTGAATTTTGATGACATTGTCTTAGCCTTGCTATCGGAGGAAATGAGACTCGACAATTTTACGGATGAGACGGAGAAATATGGAGGGTCAAAATGGAGATGCCTTATCTGTATGAGGAAGATCCCAAAATAAAAACAAGAATAAGGTTTCGAGTGGGAGATCTAAATCTAGAGGGAGATCTAAATCTCCCGGAAAGTTTGTAAAGGTGTGCTAGAAATGCAGAAAGGAAGGGCACTACAAAAAGGAGTGCAGATCTAAAGCTCCCGAGAAAGGAAAGGGATCTGCTGATGCTCCTTTTGTAGAGGCAAAAACCACCTCGGATGAAGGTGGGGATGTGTATTTGGCTTCTTCCTCAAGTAGACATGTAGATCATGAGTCATGGTTGATTGACTCAGGTGCATCCTTTCACTTCACTCCCCATAGGGAGTGGTTTTGCGAGTATGAGAAATATGATGGTGGTGATGTCTTCCTAGGGGATGATAGGAAGGCTAGAATCATCTGACACGTGAAAGGTCAAGCCGGCTGCAAGGTGGAAGGATTAGAACACTTCCGTGTGTTCCCGCATATTCGCATTTGGCCAAATTTGATTTCAGAGCAAGATGGATGATGTGTGTAAAAACAAGTTTGTTCGAGAAAGATGCCTCGCAAGATGGTTCGGGAGCACTGGTGGTATTAATGCGGGGAGTTCGGGACTGAACTTCCTCAGATAAGCTACAAGGTTGCACTATTATTGATGGGTGTAACAGTTTTGTGGTTCCTGAAAGTGGAGTGGAAAGCCTAGCTATCTCTGGAGAAAAGACCATGCTATGGCATCAAAGGCTTGGACATATCGGAGAGAAGGGCCTTCGGATACTGCATAGAAATGGTATGGTAGAAGGTATGTCTAATTTCTCTCTGGATTTCGATTTCTGTGAACATTGTGTATATGGGAAGCAGAATTAGGTGAGTTTTCCTTCTGGTGCTAAGAGGGCGAACAAGATATTAGAACTTGTGCACAGTGATGTGTTTGGACCTGTGTCAGTTCCATCACCGGGAAAGTCTGTGTACTATGTTTCATTCATAGATGACTTCTCAAGGAATACATGGATATATTTCTTGAGGAATAAATCTGAAGTCTTTGACAAATTTAAAGAATTTAAGGCTCTGGTGGAAAACCAGACAGAGAAGAAGATAAAGGTGCCGAGGACAGATAATGGTGGGGAGTTCTGCAAGAAGGAATTTGAAGAGTTCTGTAAGAAGTGTGGTATAGCACGACAGAAGACTACTCCATACACACCGCAGCAAAATGGAGTTGCAGAAAGAATGAACAGAACACTGATGGAAAAGGCAAGAAGCATGTTCAGTGGTACCGGGTTAGGACAAGAATTCTGGGCAGAGGCAGTGGAGACTGCATGCTATCTGGTTAACAGATCACCTTCATCAATGTTGGAGGATAAGACTCCACATGAGGTATGGACTGGTAAGAAACCCTCTCTTTCACATCTAAGGGTATTTGGATGTGATGCATATGTACATGTTCCAAAGGAGAAAAGGACCAAGTTGGATAATAAATCTGAAAGGTGCATCTTTATTGGGTATAAGGATGGTTTAAAGGTTACAAGCTTTGGAACCCAGAAACAAGGAAGGTTGTGTACAACCGAGATGTGGTGTTTAGAGAAGTGAAAGATGTTGTTAAACATGAATTCCTACCAAAGAAACCTGAGAAGATAGAGTTTGAGCTAAAGGAGGATGAATCAGACTCTACAATAGAAGAAGACTCAGAAGATGAAGAGCCACAAACTCCAGCTTTGAGAAGATCAGTTCGGGAAAGAAGGCAACCAGAAAGGTATAGTCCATCCGCTTTCTGTTCAGGTTTTGCCTTAACTATAACTGATGATGAACCCAGAACTGTCAGGGAGGCAGTAGATTCAGAGGATGGAAAACTCTGGAAGGAGGCCATGGTTGATGAAATGGCATCCTTGCACAAAAATGATGCATGGGATTTGGTGGAGTTGTCGGCTGGAAGGAAGCCCATTGGGAGCAAATGGGTGTTTAAGAAGAAGATGAATGTAGAAGGCAAGGTGGAGAAATACAAAGCTCGGTTGGTAGCGAAAGGTTATTCCAAGGTGCCGGGAATTGATTTTGGTGATATTTTTTCTCCTGTTGCCAAGGTTACTTCTATTAGATTACTTTTATCTGTTGCTGCTGCATTTGATTTTGAGATAGAACAGATGGATTTGAAGACAACATTTCTTCATGGGGATCTAGAAGAGGAGATCTACATGAAGCAACCCGAAGGCTTTATGGTGAAGGGTAAGAAAGAACTAGTATGCAGGTTGAAGAAGTCTCTGTATGGGTTAAAACAGTCACCAAGGATGTGGTATCAGAAATTTGATACCTATATAAGGGGACTTGGCTTCACCAGAAGCAAGGAGGATCACTGTGTTTATTTTAAATTAATTGGTGACCGTGTTATTTATTTGGTCTTGTATGTGGATGATATGTTGTTGATTTGAAATGACAAAGAAATTATCCAATATTTGAAGACCCAACTGTTCTCCAAATTCGACATGAAGGATCTTGGTGCTGCAAACTATATTTTGGGCATGGAAATTAAGAGAGATCGGGCAAAGAGGAAGCTCTGGTTAAACTAGAGGAAGTATGTTGAGACTATATTGCAGAGGTTCAATATGCAGGATAGTAAACCGGTGAATGTTCCTATTCCTGTAGGTGTAACGCTGTCTGCTGAACAGTGTCCCAAGACACAAGAAGAAGAGGAGTATATGTCCCGTGTTCCATATGCAAGTGGAGTGGGTAGCCTGATGTATGCAATGGTCTATACTAGACCAAACATTGCACATGCAGTGGGAGTATTGAGCAGGTTTATGTCAAACCCAGGGAAGGAGCATTGGACAGTAGTGAAGCGGGTTTTCAGATATTTACGTGGCACTAGTGATTATGGCTTGTGCTACCAGGGAAGACCAGGATTGGAAAGAATGTTGAACATTCGTGGTTTTGTTGATGCAGATTGGGCTGGAGATCTGGACCAAAGAATATCTACAAGTGGGTATGTGTTTAGCCTATTTGGAGGCGATCTGGCTGGATGAGGAAAGATGCTTCCTCAGTGGCTCTCTTTCAACCGCGCAGGCAGACATAGCACCACCATGCAAGCAGAACTGGCTTTGGTTGCAAAGAAGGTTCATATGGGGTTTGCATGCTAAGCTATATGATGATATCGTGTGATAGCCAAAGTGCAATTTTCTTGGCTAAGAACCCTGCTTATCATTCAAAGACAAAGCACATTGATGTTCAATATCACTTTATTAGAGATATGGTTGAGGCTAAAAGGGTGTTGCTGGTAAAGGTGGACACTTTGAAGAATGTTGCAGATGCATTGACAAATTCTGTGAGCACTCAGAAGTTCTCTTGGTGTAGAGAAACAATGGGTGTTGAAGAATTGGGCCAATGACTAAGCCCTCCTGTGGCCCCCCATGGAAAGAAAACAACAAGTGGGAGAATGTTGGGTATGTGTTGGATTGGGGTTTATGTATGCTTCGGCATGTATATATGTGTGTGTTGTAACACTAAAAGGAATATAATGAAAAATCAAGTTGGTCGTCCCGATTTGGGATCCAGGGGAAAATCTCTGTGTTTATCTGTTTTATGTTTTATGCTCTCGCTATTGTTTATTTTCTGTTATAAGATTCGTGTGTAGATAATTTCTGTTCAAGGTTAAAACCTACATAAAACAGTACCGTCTAGCTGAGCCAACCGAACGGCAGGGATGTGGCAATTAAAAGACTTGGTACAGTGAACTCGGTGGGAACCACAGCTTCCCGGCCATACACCAACTGGAAAGGTGTCTGATTGGTCAAACGCTTCACCGTAGTCCGGTAGGCCCATAATGCAGCTGGTAGGCGCTCATCCCAATCGTCGCCCTGGGCATTACAGATCTTAGTTAAGCCCTTTTCAAGAATTTTATTGAATGCTTCGACGGTACCATTAGCCTGCGGGTGGTACGGGCTGCTTTTGTGATGTTGGATCATGAAGGTATCTAGCAGCGACTTGATCGTGTCATTAATGAAATGCGTACCTTGATCTCTGGTTAAACTTTGCGGGTAGCCAAACCTACTGATGATGTGTTCAAAGATGAACCGAGCTGTTGTATCCACCGTGCAGTCACGTACAACAGCTTCCTTAGCCCACCTGGTGAGGTAGTCGATTGCGGTAATGATGTAACGAGCCTTGGAGTGCCTGGCGACTGGGGCTATGGGGCCTACGAAGTCGACAACCCACTTCTCGAACGGCCGCAACACATGTACGGGGTGTAGCGGGAGCTCGTCCCAGTGAGAGGGCCACCCCGTCCGTTGATAGATGTCACATCTCTAAACAAAAGTCTTACAATCGGCATGGACCGTCGGCCACCACAATCCAGCTTGGAGCACCTTCCTCACAGTCGGTTTCGCTCCCACATGCCCCCCCGCAACACCGCTGTGGCATTCAGTACGCATCTGCGCAAAACCTCATCAAGGCCCAGTTTGTAGATTTGGCCCACAATGAGTTGGTAATCGGCAGCGCGAACGACCAAGTGCCGCTTCTAGAGAGGTGTGTAGTCCTGAGGGCATTGCCCCGTGGTCAAATAGGTGGAAATGTCGGCCAAATAATCCGGGAGGGCTTCGAATCGGAATAGGTCAGTATCTGGCAACTGATCATCAAGAGAGCTATCGTTCTCCCCCATATCTAACCTGGATAAATGATCAGACCTGACGTTCAACCTCCTGGGCTTGACAATCACTTCAAACGTGAATTCTTGGAAGAGTAGGAGCCAGCGACAGATCTGGCCCTCTAAGACAGGCTTATTGACCAGGTATTTCAAGGCAGAGGTATCCGTAAAGAACTTAAATTTTCCGCCCAGAAGGTAGTGGCAGAACTTCTGGAATGAGTACACCATTACCAGGGCCTCTCTCTCGGTAGTGGTGTAATTATTTTCCGCGTTAGACAACTTGCGGCTGGTGAAGTAGATTGGGTGGTCAACAGTCGTTTCGCCCGGTTGCGCCAAGACGGCCCCAAGTGCAATACTGGAAGCATCAATGTGCACATGGAACTGCTTATCCCAGTCTGGGTGAACAAGAATAAGCGTCGTTGCCAGCTTTACCTTTAGAGTTTCAAGGGCCAGCCGACACTCCTACGTCCACTGGAATACATCGGACTTCCGCAGGAGCTTTTCTAAAGGAGCAGTGATCTTCGCATAATTTCGGATGAACTGCTTGTAATATCTTGTGTGCCCCAGCAGTTCCCGCAACTGCTTCACCATTTTTGGGGCCTCCATATGGACGATCAATGTGACCTTGGCAGGGTCGACGCAAACTCCTTGCTTGCATACCACGTGTCCTAATAGTGTGCCGAAAGGGACTACAAAAATAAATTTTTTCAAGTTCAAGGAAATCTGCAACTGGTGACATCGATCGAACATGATGCATAGTAGGGTGGCATTTTTCTTCAGCAGGCTGTAGATGGTCCAATCATCCATGTAGACTTCCAGGAACTTGTGGATATACTCCCGGAAAGCAGCGATGACGATCCGGGAAAACACGGCCAAGGCATTCTTCAAGCCAAACGGCATCACGTGGTACGCAAACGATCCCCACTCAGTGGTGAACATCGTTTTCGTCTTGTCTTCTTCCGCAATGCGCACTTGATGATAACCCGAGAGCCCATCAGTAAAGGAGTAAGCTTCGTTTCCCGCAACATGGTCCAATACTTCATCGCTGAAAGGAGTGGGAAACGGATCATGGATGTAGGCATTGTTCAGACTTCGGTAGTCGACGCAAACTCTGATTTCTGCCTTGTCCTTCTTATTCTGAATGACAATAGGACTCATCCACTATGCTTCTTCCACCGGGAAGATAAGACCTGCGGCCAACATCTTGTCGATCTCCGTCTTAACCTTTTCTTTAATCCGCGGGTTCAATTGATAAGGTCGGTGCTTCACAGGCCTGGCGTCCGGTTTCAGCACAATGCGCATTTCCCCAAGGTCACCTTTGATGCCCTTAAAATCAGTGATTGATGAAGGAAATAAGTCTTCGTATTCATGGAGGAGGCTGAAAATTTCCTTTGTCGTCTCCTCGTCCCAGTAATCTCCAACCGTAGTCAGTTTGGGTTTCGCATCTGTACCGATGTTCAACTTCTTGGTCTTCAGTGGAAGCAAATGGATGCCCTCGGTGGTTGGCTCGTCTTTGATGCTACGCTTTCCCTCCTCTTCGAAGTACAGGTGTCGGAGGTCCTCCAGACTGTCATCTTTCGGATCGCCATCGATCCGCTGGCAAGCCAACTCACGCCTACCCACAGGATGTAATGGTAAGTTGCGCTCGTATGTCCTCGAATCACCAAGAAACAGGACCCCCTTGATTTCTTGTAACGCTCGGGACACCAGCTCATTTTCTCCCTCGAAGGAAAAACACAGCACAAATTTTCTCGCGACGGCCGGCCGGGAGCTGGTTCCTCGTTTCTGTTCTTCTTCTAAATACCATGCGTGGGGAATGGTATCTAAAGAATGGATGAACCGATGAACCCAAAGCTCTTCTGGGTACCCTATGCTTCGCCACTGCTCCTCACAGGTTCTCAGGTGGTCTCTTGGATCCAAAGTCCCGTGGTACCTATGCATGCTGCGAGGTCCTTCGTCTTCTTTAAATCGTGCCATCAAGGCCCCCGCCACACAACTCCAACACGTCAGAGTGTTGCGGTGATTCTTCCACCACTGTGCTGATGTGGATTGCAGCACTACATCCAAAAGTGGTATCCGCCTTCCTTCTGGTACCATGTCTTCTACTTTACCAATAAAGGTGTTGAGGGCTTAAATGTTTTACAGGGTAGGATACCCTCAGATCTCTGCACCAATCCATCGTACCTGGGCAATATGTGCGCACCTCCACGTGCTAGTCTCATACCCACCCTGCTGCCAGTCCTCCCATGCGAATTCTGAACCCGGCTCCAAGCTCTGGACACTGCGCCAACTGACAAAACCAGCCGCGGTTGAGTTAATATAATCTTCCCACTTTCCTGCAGTCATCTAATAAAGGTGGTCCATCATCTAAGCATCCTCTCGGTTATCCACTATTTCGGTATATCTCAGGCCTTGATACGGGTCAAGAGGTTGAGTGACCCGGACCTCTCCATCTTCAAAGATCATCAACTCCTTTTTAGGGTCGATAATAGTGTAATTCTCCAAAGCCCAATCGATGCCTAATAGGGCAGGGTAAGGATCCCTGTCCCCCATAATATCGATAACTTCAAAATCCGTGTACGTCTTCACCCCCGCAATGACGACCTCGACCCCTTCGAGTCGGCCGATTGGCACAATGCAATACTAATTTTCCATTCTAAGTTGAATCGGTGAGTAAGTCAGTCGGGGCCTTCTCAGATCCTCCCACGTCTTCCGTGGTAGGATATTGACGTCAGAACCTAAGTCACGCATAGTGTCACTGATCTGGAATCCTGCAACCTACGTATTAAGCCGGAACTCTTTTCCTGTCCAGCGCTTGTTCCGTTTGACCCGCTAAACGTACTGGGGGGTTGTGCTCACCGGTTCCCCTGGTCCTATACTCCCCTGCAGTGCAACTTCCAAGGTACGCTTTAACTGCTGCCGCATCTCAAAATTGTAAAAAAATTTGAGGAACTACTGGAGCCATTCCTCAATCATGGTTCCTGTGGTGGTCTGCTCACCGGGATCGGTCAGCAGGGGCCCCGCCAAGCCTTCAGCTGCTCTCAGCTGAGAAAATTCCCCGACTGCCTCCTGGAAAAACTTCTTCTGTGCCGCTGGCCTGATTAACTGGTTCGGGGAGGCTAGTCATACAACTTGTGTCGGCTCCTTCCCGCGAGCATCCTTCCCCGTTTTCTTACCCCCTCGCGTCACAATAGCCACGTTCTGCATGGCCTGAGTTGCAGGCGCCCGTGGCTCAGAATTGAAAAAATTAGTGGACCTCTGCCGCGCCCGTTCCTCCCACTTCTTGATAAGCTCGGGGCATTCCTCTGTTGCATGGGCATTTACGCGGCACTGGGAGCACCATGGGCGTTGGGGGAGGGGACATTCCCAAGCCATGTGACCCTCCTGGTCACATTTGTAGCACTTCACCGGACCTCGCCCCCCTATACGACCTCCACGCATACCGCCTCCTCTTCCCTGGGAAGCCTCATTTACCCTATAGGAGGGTCGGTCCAACTGGTCCGCGAGTGCGTTGAGAGCCCTGCACTGCTCAGTGTTGTGAGTTGTGGAAGCACAAAACTCACAGTATGCATTGTTTGGGACGCTGGAGTATTTCTGCAGAATTGGGCACATCCGTGGTTGATGGCCCATCGTCCAACAAATTTCGCAATATTCAATGGTGGTGGGATTGGATTGAGGGGGGAACCCCGCATACGAATGTTGCGGCTGGTATACCCCCTGCAGGTTCAGTGCCACCCCACCCCCTATCGGGGGACCCCCCTAGATCACTACGACAAAGGGTCCTACCCCTACGCCATGCAACCGGGGACACTCGGTTGTGATGTGGCCCTCAACCAAGCAATGAGTGCACCAAACGTTCAGCCTGGCTAGTCTCATCGGCTGCAGCTCCTTGTGCTTTTCAGTCAAACTAGCGATCTGATGTTGCAATCCTACCAAATAAGGATCCTATGGGGCCGGGGCCCCTCAATATTCTTGAGGGTATCCCTCCTTGGTCTCTATCTTCATGGCCTGCTCCAACGCGTCCTGCAGGTTATCAATCTTCTACTGAGTGAGGGGGGTTCTCGTCAAGGGAAGCAGAGCCTTGATGAACCAGTCCCTCTGGTGGTTTGGATATATCAGGTAGCTGAGTTTCCTGATCGCGTCCTTGAATCGACACATCAAATCCCATGCTGTCTCTCCTTCTTTCTGCTTAATTTCCCAGAGCTCGGACAGACCCTACTGGTCTGTCTGGGGAAGCTTGAATTTGTGGACAAAGTCTCGCTTAACGTCAGCTATTACCGGATTCGGATGAGCCTCAGACCATTTGATGAACCATCGCAGAGCCCTCTCTCTGAGCGTGGTTTGGAACTCTATGAGCTTCCCAGTGTCTGGTGTCTGCCGAGCCCTCCATATGGCTTTGCAGAGATAACAGTGTTGCTCTACATCATCGTTGCCTCGGCCAAAGAATTTTGGATACCGGGTGAATGACCCAACCATATTTACTTGCGAAGAGTTGACCAGGATAAATCCTCCGGGTCCTGGTTGCATAATTGTTCCACTGGGGAATGCAATATTACTAGTGACGCCGCTAGTAACGTGTGTCGCTGTCAACAATGAACTGCTGTGCAATTGACTTAATGCTTGTAACTTAAGGAAAATATTATTTAAAGGTTGATAAAGTACCAGGGGAAGGCAGGGAGCCATGCCGTGTGGAGTTTTGGAAGTAGGGCTGCTTGGAGAGATGAATGTCGTCCGCTCTTGAAATAACTGCTGCATCACGATGTACCATTCACCATCGAAACTTTCTTCGGGCCGCACCCCTGCATCGTCTTCTTTAGTCATCGTCTCCCTTTCTCTCTTCATTGGGCTCCCATGCACCCACCATACTCCCACAGCGGTCCCCTCCCTTTCCCAGGTATCCGCCAGAGTGTCCATAATCCCTATCCTCTAAGGAAACTCCTTTTGATTCCTCCTATCGGTTTCCCGTCGTTTTAGATACCGCATCACCCTTTTTCGCCACCTATCGGCGATCTGCGCCCGCCGATGTGCACGTCGCTCCCTCAACTTCCTTGTGGCCTCAGCATCCACTCCCCACTCCCTGCTTCACACTTTACACGGCATCTTTCCCTTCATCCCTTCCCCCAGCACCAGAGGTTTACGCTTCCATGCTCGTCTTTTTTAATTCCATCAGCCCTTCGTCCACCATCAGAGCCTTAATCCACAGCTGAATATCCCTAAGCAGCTTCCCTCTTAGCTCGGACCGGAAGATAGCCTCAGCCTTCGAGAAGGATTGGTAGAACTCGGCAGCAAACTCTACAATATATCCGTCCAAGGTGGTCTCTACCCAAAAATCCACCGCGCGGGTCAACTCAGTGTTCAACCAATGCAGGGCCACCAGATCCTCGTGCACCCACTTGCGATCTATCTTCCACAAGCTATCTCTAGGCACCTTCATCTATAACCTCTGTAACCAATTATAGAGGTCGCTAGGGAATTTTCCCCAGAGGATCTCGTAGGTATCACTGGAAGAATCTGAGAAGAGAACGAGATCCTTGAGCACCCCCTCCTTTTTCTTTGTCAACTCCGCTTGCTGAGCAACGAACTAGTCCAGATGGTTATCCCACCACCTCCGTATTTCTCCTTCAAAAATCCTCTCTACCATGATCTAGTTCCCCTCGTAAAATGCAGGTCCCGGCAACGGAACCATTTGTTGGCGAATAATCAGGTCTCACAGGCAAGACCCAAGTTCAGGGGTTGTGGCCAACAAAGGAATCCACTGTACTCTAGAACCATGCCGGCATTATCACCCTACTCTGGAGAGCAGAGAGTCTCACTCGAGGCGTGCCGCAACCACATGCAAAAGGGGAATAGATCGATAACAGGGAAAGGATCCAAAATTCATGATTAACATAGAATGGATTGCATTAACATCATATATACGCAAGAACATTCAAAGAGTATATAGGTATTAAGCAAATAAAATTTTAAATTGTCACAACCATCATGCATGCATGTGAGTCACATAATAAGACAGCAACCTGCAATTGTATTAATCTCTTCTGCCAAACCCATAGTTACATAGCTCCCGCAAGGAGAGCTTACAAGTCTGATACAGATGCCTTATAGAATAGCAAGGTAGATAGGAGAAACCTAGGAACTACAGAGATATCATCCTCGGTCTGTGTTCCTGCTGTAGCATCTGTTCTTCTCCTTCAGTCGCTCTGCATTCCCTTTTCCATCCCATCTTTCACTCGGGTGACGGCTATTTATTCACATGCTTTCGCAACTGTTAGTTCTTCTTGCATTCTTCTTCAGCTGCTTCCAGTTTCTCTCTTATTATCTACATGTTCTGCTCGTTTTCTTCTGTTGTATATCTTCTTCGTTTGTGCTCATGCATCTTCTTTATTTTAGCTATGTACCTGTTCCCTCGCAACTTCGGTAGCTCCGCTTCTTTCTGTAGTTGCGACTTGGTTGCGACTGCCATGTGTCTTCATCCCGCAACCCAAAATCTATCCTTTATTCAAAATTCAAAATATTCAAACCATGTTTTCAAAACAAGGGCCCCAACATGGGCCTACAGGACTACATGGAGGAATACAATAGGACATACTCACTATGAACTTGTTTATGGGAATAAATTCTTGTTTCCAATATAATTCCAGATCAAAACCTTCAAGACAGCGGTCAAATTGGGACTTGATTTATCATAAGCCCAAAATCACAGAATGGAGCAACTCAATGAGCTTGATGAGATTAGGAAAGATGCAGTTCAAAAGACTAGCCTATTTCAGTAACAAACGTCTAGATGGCATGATAAATACATAAAAGAAAGAAAATTTGAAGCAAGAGATTGGGCACTTTTGTTTGATGCAAAGTTCAAAGACTTCCAAGGAAAATTTTAGACTCATTAACTTGGGCCTTATGAGATCAAAAAAGTATTTGACAATGGGGCAATCAGGATAAGGACAATTGATGAAGAAAAGGTACCTCTTATTTTGAATGGACATCAACTACAGTTCTATCATAAACAAATTACAAAGGAAGAATTTATCAAAAAAATACAAGACAATGCCGATATGAAGTTGGTGAAGAAGAATCCTTCTTCTTCCCCAACTTAGTCTTCTTTTTACTTTTCATATATAAAAAATAATAATAATAATAATAAATAAATAAATAATATGTGTGTGTGTGTGTGTATTAAAAAAAAAGAGAGAAAAATAATAATTTTATAAAAAAGAGAGAAAAATAATAATTTTATAAGTATGAAAACCAATCAATGATTGGCATCCTTTTACAGAAAATACAAGGTGAAAATCAGAGCTCATTTCTGACATCTTATATTTTCTCCCATTATAAAATCCCAAATCCTTTGTTCCCTTTCTTTTTCAAAAGCAATAAAATATTAGCTACAGAATTTCTACATTTATGTAGTTCTCAGAATAATTTGCAGTTGTCATCACATTTTGCAGCTCTGCTACACTTTTTGCAGCCTATTGAAGTAGGACATACTGAACAGAAGAAACTGAAGACTCCATTGAAGATTATGTTGAAAAGACACCTAAGGAATCAAGATAGAAAGAATATCAACAAAGGTTAGTTCCAAGGTATGTTACAAAATTTGTTTAAATAATAAGGTTCAAAAAAAATAGTGTATATAATTTAGATGATCATATGTTTCCACCTCAAATTATCATCATTAAAACTGATTGTACTCAGTTCACACCACAAATCCATAATTCACCACTTCATATTTATCATATCCCATAATTATCAAGACTGATTTTGACCATTAATTATTAACGATCATATCTCATTTTGTAACCCGCTTACTCACGTTCCTAAACCCTTGCCGAATATATATTTTACCTACACGTCCCTACAATCTCCTTTCGACATTCTTAACTCAGAGCCAAACGCTCAATCCACATGGTCGAAGAGGAACAATTTTGAAGGCGAAAACTCCTTACAATAGAGACATGGGTCTAATAGTAAGAATCGAACTTGTGGGAGGAAAATTCATGGAAGGTTATCCATAGATGAAGGAAATTCTACAGAAGGTACGATGGTTACAGTTCATAGAAAATTTCGATGGGTTCCACAAAGAGGTCACCAAATCCTTCGCAAGAACCTTTGACGAGACAGAGGTATAAATTGGAGACATAAATTTTTTGGTGACAGAGTCCTTCATAGCAGAAGCCACATAACTTTCGAAAACCGGTGAAAGATGGTTCAAGAAAAATGAAATTCATGGAGAATAATGGAAGATTTTCTGAAAAAATCCAGGTATGGACACTGCTATTTTTAAGAAGGGAATTCCCAGTATGACACTTAAAAACAAATGGAGGAATATGTTGTTGATTATTCAAAAAAAAATTACTTGTGAGGGTAGACTTGGTTGTATGTTTGTCTACCATGCCAGACTGTTAATGAATTTCCTAGAGGATAGATAAATAAACCTCCCATACTTCCTATTGAACAGCTTAAATAAAATTTCAGGAACTGTGCAGAAAATATTCCAATCCATTGATAATATCATGTATCATCATGGAATGATAAATATACTCATCGAATTTCATTTAAAGAGTATAGGAGACTCCTGGGAAAGTTTCCTAATCAAAAATTGATTTCAAGAAGAAGTGCAAGAACAACCTAAAAATGATAAGACCAAAAGAAGCCAGAGGAGAAATTTTGATACCTGCATTGAAGACAAATCCTCACCTCAACCACAGCAAGAAGAAGAAGAAATCACCATTGTAGAATTACTGAAGAATAAGAAACATAGTGGTTACAAAAAGAGAGGTAATGTAAAGGAAAAGGGAAAAGTTATAAACTCAGAAATATTAAGCCCTCCATAGGCAAGGAGAATTTCCAGACTTTGTAAACCCTTGAAGAGGACATCCCCACAGGAAGCAAAGTTTGTTGATTTAGCTAAAGAACCCCAAGTACCATCGCATATTACTTCCTTTCCTATACACATTCCAAGCATAAGGACCCTAGAAATTAACCTGGTACAACAATAGATTTATTGAGTCCTTAGAAAAGAGACATGCAGAAGGAAATCCAAGTGTTGAAGAGAATCCTACCAGTCCACAAGAACCTCTAGTGAACACTTTGAAGCAAGAAATCTAGGAACTAGAGATATTGAATAGGCACATCAAGCAAGAAAATAAATCTTTGAAGGAACAAAATCACTTAGAAAAGGTCATCAGTGACAATACTATTCTACATTTGGGGCTATGGTATAGAAAGAACAAGAAACTGAAGAAAAGGAATGGCTACCTAAACAGAAAATTCATCAGTTTAAAGTACAAACTCCTCATCGTGAAACCAAGAAAGGAAATCATCTCAAAGAAAGGAAAGAAGAGGAAGTTGGATGTACTGGCAGAGGTATCAGAACAAATGCAGTAAAAGGTGAAGGCTCACAATTTTGGAAATTTCATGAGGACAGGCAATGGTCTCTTAGTGGGGGTATGTTGAACCTCAAAACTGTTCCTATTTTGACATCTTTTTCCGCCATCTTTTCTTCCTTTTTCAAAAATCCATAAAATCAATCAGTGATAATTGACATATTTTACATCTGAGAAGGAATTTAGATGATCTCTATTTTATATTATAATGTTTCTTATTATTTAAATGAATTTTTGTAATTTTCTACAGAATTCGTGCAATTTTGTAGCTAACCGGTGTTTCTGCAGCCACCGTTATTGTTTGAGAGGTTTTAAGAAGAAAATGAAGAAGGGAGTCATATGGGTAGCTTTTAAATGGTCCATATATAGATCATATCCTACTTACCTATTCAATTTTGAGAAGGATCATGCCTACACTCGTGGTCAAATATCAGTCAAGATAAGGAACGAGATCAGCGGACGTTGATTATCGAATTTCTCTTACGTAACAAATCGAGAAAGAGACATGAAGACTTTTCTTCTGAATAGACTTCTAGTCTTAGCTTTATTTTGTTTTCCATAAGCGAAAGTGTCTCAGACGGTTAATTGAAAAACCTGTATAAATACCGGTCTGTTGAAACCGGGAATAAGCTTGATTTTGTGATAATATTGTGATACATTTTTAAACTATGTTTTTTTAATGAAGAAGACCAGTTCCATACCATTGATGCACATATAGCCTAAGTAGATTTACACTCGTTCTGTTGCAGAGGGCCCCTGCATGGAAAGGAGGTTTTTATAGTCATTTCATATTTTAATTTATTATCATTTCATAGCTTAATTTCTCGCCATTTCGTAGTTTAAATTCTCGTCGATTCATAGTTTAATTTCTCATAGTTTCATAGTTTAATTTCATGTCAATTAGTTCCTAAATGTTTTTTGAATCAGTTGTTTACATTTACGCACAGTTGATTATTAGATCTTATTCTCTCCTGAATTATTTCATGATCGTGACTCTATCATCTTCCAATTGAAATCGTTCTCGCATTTTATTACATATCAACCATATAATTTAGATTAGACATTTTTTTTTGCGCAATATATACTCTGTCATTCTTTGTTTGCCTTTATTAAATTTGAATTCAATTAGCACAGTCGGTTCAATTTCATAGTAATAGATTTTATCTTTTATTCCACGGAATGTAGAACAGAGTAAGATTAGAGTTATATTTTGATCATTCTCAGATAGATTTAAAACTAGGATAGAGTGAGATTAGAATTGTAATCTGATCATTTTATATAGATTTAAAAAGTTAATCAAATGCTCTATTTTCGTAAAATTAGTATTTTCAATTGATAGATAGAATATAGATTTCTTTTTTATAAATATAACATAATTCATAGTTCAATATAATTTAGAATGATTCTTTGTTTAAAGATATAATAAGTTCAATTATATGTTTTCCATAGATGTTTTTCCAACATAGAATAATCTAACATAGCTCAGATTTAACCATCCACAGATTTATTTATTTTTATGCAAAATAGATTAGTTAAATAAAATTTCCTTTTCTTCCTTCCTTTATATTTTATATTTCATTCATTTTATTAAGATTAATTTGTAAATAAATTTCTTTTCTTAGAGTAAAAATAATATTTCCTTTTATTCCTTCTCAAAGATTAAGTTTTCATCATTAAATTTATTACAGATTTAGTTGTTTCTTAGCATTTAAAGATTTCATTTAAAAGCTTAGATTTCATTCCTTCGATCAATTTTAGTTCTTAACATTAGACATAAAATACAAACCCCCAAAAACAATATATAAAAATACACAACGAAGTAAGAAACAAGGGCATCTAAGCATATATAGTGCACCACACTTCATCAGATTACTAACCTCAGTCGATAATTTATGATAGAAATTTAAGACAATAAATTTACTAAACAACGTTATCTACTTAATGGTGTCCCAAGACACAAGAAGATGAAGAGGACATGTCCCGTGTTCCATATGCGAGTGCAGTTGGTAGCTTGATGTATGCAATGGTTTGTACTAGACTAGACATTACACATGCAATGGGAGTATTGAGCGGGTTTATGTCAAAACCAAGGAAAGAGAATTGGACAACAGTGAAGTGTGTTTTTAGGTATTTGCATTGCCCTAGCGATTGTGTTATGTGATACTAAGGAATATCGTGGTTGGATATAGTTTTGTAAATCCATGGATCTGTTGATGAAGACTAGGTTGAATATCTAGACCAGAGAAGATCTACAAGTGGGTATGTGTTTAATCTATTTCTAGGAGCAATCAGTTGGATGAGAAAGAGATAATTTGCAGTGGCTCTTTCAAATATAGGGGTTGAATACATGACAACCACTCATGCAAGAAAGGAAGAAATTTGGTTGCAAATATTGTGTTCAAATATGGTGTTGGTATAACAGCCTATAAGGATATACTGTGACAACCAAAGTGCAATTTTATTGGCAAAGAACCATGCTTATCATTCAAAGACAAAGCACATTGATGTTCAATATCACTTTGTAAGGGATATGGTTGAGGACAAAAAGGTGTTGTTGGTGAAGATGGACACTTTCACTAGTACAAATGGGGCCAAAATCTAATTTCACTTTGTTAGTTATACGACTCAACTTCTTCTACTATCCGATGAACCCGAGACATAGATATCGTCAGTGGGATTTCGTCAGATATTCAACAACCAGGAAATCATCGGACCTGTACGTCGGATATTCATCGTCCTTGATACCAAATAAATTGTTTGCTAATTGAGCATTTCTTCAACATATATTCATTTAATAGGCGACATTTTAATTTGTAACCAAGGTCGAATACCCAACATCTATCTGTAGGATGTGTTTATCACCGAATATCAAACCATCATATTTCGGTTAGCCTACGTTGTGACTTTTCATTCAACGACCAAACTATCGATCCGATGGTTTGTGTATACATCGAATAGCCGACATTATCTATGTTCCTTCATTGAAGATGTTATGGATCCAACGATATTTTTCATCAACGAGAGAATGATATCCGACACTGGTTCATTGATGAGGGTCGACGAGTATCCGACACTTGTTAAATGTACGACGAAAATCTGACATGTTATTATTTAAAAATAATGGAAGGGGCTCCAAGGAATTATTGTTAACTTTAACAAGTTATTTTCCTTTTGAAGTTCTGGAAAATTTGATTTCAAACTAACTCAGTCCAGACTTTTAATGTAGATGTAACCCAATTACTCATATTATGGTTCAGGCAACAAAAACTGGAAAATGTGTAATTGTCATGTGTTTCAATTCAAGAATTCGCTCAAATTAAATAATGTACATGGGATACGAGCTTCTGAAATTTTGTGCCAAAAGAGGATTGGCATGAAATCTACATAGAATTGCAGTACAATCTTGTTCTGGCACAACATTGTTGAACCTTGCATCCCATGTAAATTATTTCATTTGAGCGAATTCTTGAATTGAAACACATGACAATTACACATTCTCCAATTTTTGTTGCCCAAACCATAATCTGATTAATTGGGCTACATCTACATTAAAGGTCTAGACTGAGTTAGTTTGAAATCAATTTTCCATAACTTAAAAGGAAAATACCTTGTTAAATTTAAAGACCATTCCTTGGAGCCTCCTCTATTTTTCCAAACTTCAGCTTGAATACTAGGAAATAATGAATAGATAGAGAGGACAAGTATCTCTAATTCTAAGAAATAGGATATACTTGAAAATATATAAAAGGGCTAAAACATAGGTTTCTCAAATAATAAGAACCACCAATCAAATTCCTAATAATAATAACGAAAAATTGAATGTGAAATGTAATGTTACCTTTTTGAGATATTTTCTTTCGATAGTTGTTCCTCTTCAATATCCAAATCGACACAAATTTTCCTACACATATTCATGAGACCAATGAGGAAAACTTAGATTAAATTTAACCAATTATTAAATTTAATCGCACCAATAAATAATAATTAAAAAAACTTGAGTGCATGAATACCTTAGTGAACTCCTCTTGGTTTCGAGAATAAATTATTGGTGTAGTTTAAACTAGGAGCAAACCTCCCTCCACTCGACGAAGCAGCAATGAAGTCAACATTGACATTGTTATTGCTCTATTGGATCTCGATGTTTTACTCCAAGATTTTCCAAATATTAATTTATTCTCTACTAAATATGGCCAACCACGTGAAGGTGGAAGTTCTGATGGCACCTCACCCCCCCCCCCCCCAACATCACTCTCAATTCCAAAATACCCAATCTATCTATTAGGAAATATTTGAAAGAAGGATATTAAGATACGTCAAAATAAAGAAATATATAGTAAATATTTATTCATTAATTCATTCATTCATTTGTAGAGTTTAAAAAATATTCGATCTCAGTATGACTTATAATAAACTGTATGCTATACATAATCTAAAACAAGGTCATTCTAATTAAATTACAAGTACAATCAATTATTCTTCAGTTTCTTGCAATTTTTCATGTATGAAGCAAGGATGTCATCCCCTTCAGTTGTAATATGTCTTTCTCCCAACCTGGTGAAACATCTATGTTGTTGTAAGGGTGGAAAAGCATCAACTGCAATAAGAATAAAATGTTAAATTCTTATTTACAGTAATTATTAATACAGTATTTTATTAATAAAAAGGTAGTAGAGTGTTTGTTACCTACTTCGGTAGTAGAGGGAAGTCGGATACTTTTGGATGTGGCCATAGGTTCCTCTTCTTGTCTGGCCTCATCCCGTACATGCTCTAGAGTAGAACCAAGAATATTTATAATTAATACATCTTTTTCATTTAAATATTTCTAATTCTATCCCATACTAAAAAAAATTATAATTCACATGAAATGCCTCCATAATCGAGCTGAACATCAGTTTCAATTTGCACTCCACTGTCACTAGGCTCATGTCTTCCATCATTACTTGGGACATTTGTATTTACACTGTCTGCCTGCTTTTTACAATCAAGAAAATTACTTTATGGCAAAAAATAAAAACCAATAGATTCTATACAAGTATTAATTTATAAATGCTCTTCGTTGCTTTTATTTACCTCAGTCTCATGTGGGGGATCGGAATTAGCATGTGAAGACCCCGTGCTTGTCCTATGTTCAACAACAACTTGATATCTATGCTTGTAAGAAAGCTTGAGGTCTTCCTTCATGGGAGTTTCATTGAATTGTTCGCCCTTAAATTTTTCATGACTTTCTTCTGCAATATTAAATTAAAATTATTAAGAATCTCAAATTTGGATGCAATTTTTCTTTAATACTTACAATTTTTGCGGCCTATTTTGAGTAACCCCCAAGGCCAAGATGATGTTGGACATATTTTTGTATTCTTTCCTTCATGGCTTTAGATGTATCTAGGAGCCTATATTTACAATATTGATAAGCTTAATTACATGTCACAATATGGATGAGAATGCATCATAATTACATTAATAAAAGTGCCTCATACCTTCCTGGTCCAGGTGGTGTCTTCCCTTCTTTTCAAAGTTTTTTATCCTTTACATCTTCTAGGAGGGATTTCCACTCACTTTATGAAATGGTTGGAGGGTGCTCATACTTAGGGATATTTTTCAAATGAACCCTATATTGGTCTCGCAGATATTTTAAATATAGGCTTGCCTTCGCAGTAACTCCACTTTTGTTGAAGGTACCATCTCTGAACAGGCCAACCAACCTATTGATAAGTTCTTCCTTCAACTTTGAATTTTTTGAATTCCACCTTGTGCGAATGGTGGGCCCAAAGAGTTGCAAGGCTACCTCATTCAAGCGCATATAGAAGGTATCGTTTCCTACAAAACGATATTATCATTACTTAAAAATAATGACACTCTATACGTAAATTTCAATTAGATCATACTTAATATGTAAAACACTTCTTAAATACCTGGAAGATTTTATAATTTCATGTTAATATGGTCATTATCTACCAATAATGTAACTGCTAGTGTTATTGTGCTAGTAGCACGAGTAGACCCAGTAAAGCTTTCTTGACTAGATGTGATGGAATCATGGTCTGCATCATGTGCACATCCTTATGTGCATTGTTCAGTGGGTGCAAATAATGGCATGTCACCCTATTAAGGACTTGCAATAACAATCAGTGTGTTCAGTGTGTCACTCACAAGTGGAGAAACGATCCTGCTACCAACATTGACCCCCATAGTCTCACCATGAGGATCAAACTCCCTCAAAAAACCTTGTAAAATAAAGAGTTCTTTTATGAAGGATGAGAAAATTAAAATCATAAATAAATAAATGGGATAATTAAATGAGTTGCTTACCCCATGTTGACGGATTTGGGTCATCACGGTTCTTATTTGGTCTCTTATATCTTTTGTCCGTGGCTCAATCATAATTAAAAAATGGAGTCTCTTGTTTAATTTTACGAGAAGACTCTTTACTGTTTGGATCGGATCGATCAATATATAAATTGTTTCTTCGGTTAGCACTTCCTCAGGAGCATATGTGGATTGGTTTGAGGCTGGTGGCTTCCTGTTGTCACCTTTTTTATCAAATATGTGGTAGTTTGTTAGAGTTTATTTAGGGATATAAATTCTAAATTTCGATCTTGTTTTTTTTCTCATTCGAAGAGGAAGAGAAGTTGGCTCTAATTGGTATATATGTGATGGAATTTTATTGTGTAAAGGGAGATTCAACAATTTTGAAAGAAATAGAAAATTTTTCATTGTGGTAACTTGTTATGTCTCTAAGGGAATTGTTGTGGGTACTCTGTGATGGTTGGAAAACGAGTTGTGAGTGAAATTTCTTTGAATATGCATATCATTCTATGGTATGCAAGCCTAAAATCAAATCTTGACGGTTCTTGGACTCATACTCTAATTAGGTATAAGATGGAATTGTAAAAATAAATTTACATCCAACGCTTCCCCATGTTGAATATCAAGCATATCGACACTAACATTAGGCCAGAACACAGGTAGAGCATGAAATTAAAAATGAACTTGATAATTTTTAATAATATTTGATAATCCTTGGGCAAGTAAGTGTATTACTTGACCTTGAGTAAACTCTAATACAGGGTGATCCATCTTCTTCATATGATTGAGTCATTAGTACGTGGTGGCTTCCATGAGAAATTTGAAAATAAATTATGTGCATTGTATCCTTGTCATTAAATGCTTTTGTAATGGAAACATTTGCAGCTATATACCCAGATTTAATATAAGGGAAAACTTCATATATATTTTCATGTAATAGAGGATCTCAACACTGGTAGGCTCCTCGCTTTTTAAGGCTTTGTAAATATGTCCTTCAGAAAAATTGTGACCATGCTAAAAAAAAAATATGCTACGATATATACATCTAACTTGATCACACTTGATATAAACACCTTGGGAGGTGGATTGATGTAACCATGGCATTCTCAAGCGAAAAATAATGAAACCAACATGGATAACATTATTTTGGAGCTACATGTTAAACATGTTACTAATATCACTTTTTATCAATGAGAGTAGAATCACAATTTTTTTTCAAAATTATTTTTTATAAGTTTTTCAAAACCCTACTCCCTCTGAACTGGAGCAACCTGCTCCCTCTGAATCTAGAAAATTGACCTCATATTTTCTATGGCTACCATCTAAATCTCTGTTGAAGTCATATGAGTATCCCATCTCTTCCAGTTGGGTCCATTCCCACCAAGTGGGTCTGCTAAGGCGGTCCTCCTTCCTCCTAAAAAATGTTTCATAACTAGCTCTATGTCCCTCTCGCACTAAAGGTTGACCCCATAATAGGTACAATTTTCCCTCTCTGATCCCCAGTACGATGGAGTCCTCAGAATACACAACTCCCTCTTGCCATAATTGTGCTGACTCTCCTCTAATCTCAACTGTATAAACTTGATCCTACAAGGGTGAAACAGAGAGCACATTCACTCTCAAATGAGGAACATATAGAACATGATGAAAGGATATAGTCCATCTTGATTCTAACTCAAATATAATTGAACCCTCTCTTGTACTGATTATTCCTTTAGTGTGAGTCCCACACCTCACCAATCATCCAGTAGCTACTGAGCCAAGTGGCTGAAATAGATCACACTCCCTTGTCATATGGCATGTGGCACCAATGTCTAGATACCAACCATCTCTGGAAATCTCCTCTGAATCCAGGAGTGAGAAATACTCTTTATTTAACAATGTGGAGAATTTCTTGGCGAGTTGTGGCTTGTCCTCCACTATAGCCTCTTTCAGAACCAAGATTGTGCTCTCATGCTTGGCCTGAAATAGTGAAATAGTGTAATGTGAAATAGTGAAATAGTGAAATATGTTTGTCAAGCATAAAGAAATAGGTTGTTTTAAGTGCAAAGGCTAGGTCTTACGTAGCTGTAGAACTAAAAATATTTTTGGTTGTTTGTCTGTAAGTGTCTTTTGAGGATGAGGGTGAAGTGTTTAAATCGCAAATCAAAAATGAATGAACGGGTGGAAAAATACATGACCAAGCATGCATGTGTATGAAAAAGGATCGCAGGGAATGAGTCCAATAATCAAAAGGCAGTTTTGAAGCCTACCCAGAGGGGGGGTGGGGGGGTGCGGTCTCAATGGGATGGCAACATGTAGACAACAGTGGTTTTGGTGAAACATATTTACCTTGACACCCCCCCCCCTCTCGTAGATATCGTTCAGAAACAATGGGGGTGTGGGTTTGGATGTAGATCGTTGATCTGAACACACCCGATCTCAGCCCTTTAAACCTGCAGACATTTTATTTGATGTGCACTTTATTACATAATGCAAATTTATGAGTGATTATATAATTAACCATATAAACATTTATTAATAATGATAAGCATACTTTAATCTAAAATATTTTTTAAGCGGAATTTTGAAAATGCTCTGACAACTAACTGATTCGACCTTTAAGACCCCTCACATATGTGCATTTTTGAAATTTTGAATTCCAAAGACCTCATTCAAACCTAATTGACTCAACATAATTAACTTAATACCAATCTAGACTAACCTAACTGTTATCATGGATAACAGAAGGAATGGGCAATGGAGTCAAAATCTGTAGTTTAAGATAAAACCAGAGGACTTTTCATACAACTAAGGAAGCAAAGGCAAGGTCTTCAGTGTCTATCATAAAAATTAGTTGATTTATCAGTTTGACAAGAAGGAGAAGGAAGATCCACTATATCATGAGAACCTATCAAGGATGAATTCCTAATATAGCTTTAATATAATGGATTGTATTTGAAACAGAGCACTTATCAAGAGTGAATTCTGATACATAAACAATCTATTTGGCAAGGGAAATACTTTAAAAAAATTATAATTTATTTCTTAACATTGGATGAAACTCAATTATAAACTTAAATCTTAATCATCTGTATATAATTTGAGAATATGGACAAAACATAGTAAACTCACATGAGACAAGAGACACATTCAAGACACCAAATACTTTAATGTTTGGTAAAGATTGTATATCGTACTCCTGCAACTGGCCTTTTATTTATCAGATAAACTTCTTCACTAAGATGTAGGAATGACTCATGTTGGGGTTCCCATGTTTTGGCA
Organism: Pinus albicaulis; assembly: GCA_034641835.2. Taxonomy (NCBI): domain Eukaryota; kingdom Viridiplantae; phylum Streptophyta; class Pinopsida; order Pinales; family Pinaceae; genus Pinus; species Pinus albicaulis. The sequence continues at coordinate 544,469,109 of CM076582.1, read as the reverse complement.
AGTTTGGCAATACCAAAAGATGATACAACATCAGAACCACTTTCAGACCTCAGTATCTAGCCCTCCTGGGTCCAGAGAGGGATATCTCTATGTATGCAAGGTTTATGTCTTTTAAGCTCTGTGTTAAGATATTAGGCTAGTTATAGGCACAGTTTAGTTTGATTGATTGTTTTTTTTTTTGTTGGGAATCAGGAAGGAAGGGTTCCATATGAGACAAGGATGTGAAAATAATATTTAGGCTGAGGAGGGATGATTTTAAAGAACATTCGAGACCATTGGGCAATGGAGTCAGGAAAGGGTTTACTTGTTATTCAATATGCAGGCTTTCAGTTGGGCTAGTCATCTAAAGCATTGGATCTTAAAGATGATAGTGTGGCATGAAATGGTAAGAGAGAAGGTGAAAGCAAGGAAACCTCCAAGGTGGCTTTTCAGGAATCAGACCCAGGGATAGGACATGCCATCGGACAACCTGTGATCCAAAATCTAAAAGGTTAACTCTTTGGACAAGGAAACATTAAAGATTTAAACACAAAGGTGAAGACCTGAGATCAGAGAGAGACTTTGAACTCTCAATGCTTCGGCATCCAGATTAAGGGATATTAGAAAGGTTAAGTGATCGAAAAGGATCCTAGTGAGACAAAGACTGTGTTTTAAACTCCCAGTATCCCAATTCATTCCATTAAAACCCAACAAGAACATCTAAGACAGATTCCTTAATTCATATATCAGCTAGAAGTAAATCTTAGCCACTACACTGGTTAAATTAACTTGAATCAATGCTTAGATAACACATATAGAAGAAAACATTAAAGGCAGGGAGAGCAGAAGCTTAGGGTACCATGCGAGGGTATATCCTAAACCAGATTTATGATGCGTGCCAGGAGAAATGAAATATGATGAACTACAAAGGAAAACAAGGACGAAGATAGAAAAACATCACCGCTGCTTTAAATCAGGATCCAAAGAAATGTGCTTGTCATATTAAAGAGCAACACCAGTCATGTACAACATTACCAACAGCTTGATATTCAGTCTAAAAACATCTTCCTCAACCTATCTTACAACTTTACACAGAGAACTATGTCTCAAGAGAAATAGCTTACAGTTCACAGATATCCGATCAACAACCATTACAATGTTTTCTCATGAGTTCTTATATCAAAAAGAGAGGTTGAGGAGGTAGATGAAACACTAAATGAAAACATTAAACAGATTCGGAGCAGTAGGTCGAAACCCATTCTGTTTTAATGCCTATGCATTGAACTTATGTACTCTTTGGTTGAAAGAGTGGTCTTTGACAGCCTGAAATTTACTCCAGGTATGTCTTTGATGTATCCTCGGCTGCAGTACTTGGTGAATAAAAAACAAGGCAGATAAAGATCATGAGGTCTGCCATACTACGTAACAAATGCTTCTGGTAGCATTAGGACTGTTGTCAGGGCAGATATCTTCTCTGGAACACGGTATAGAATGAAAATAGTATGGACCTTTTGTCCTTTTATGGGGAAGAACGTTCTGATGATGGTGACACTGGTGTATCATTTTTGTGTTCTTAGTCTTCAACTTGTGTCTCTGTCATTTAGTGCGGGATAAGGTGCCGAATTTGAAATTAAATGGCTAGAATCCCTCTAACCCTACCTCTGTTTTGTTTCGAAATCACAGTGTGACGTGATTATGGAGGAAGAGCAAACAATTTCTGCTCTGGAAAACCTGCAATCAATGAAATAAACCAATTACAAATCAGGGGTGGTGGAAGACACGTGGTGAAGGCCTGGAGGATAGGTGGCGCTCAGTGGGAGTGGAGGCTGGGCGAAAGAATGAACATGGGCTGTCCGATCAGCTGGGATGACGGTGATCAACGGTGGAGGCTAACAGTGGAAAAACTTTGGAAGTTGGGCGAAATACAAAGGAAACGGAAAATGCGATGGAAAACATATGACATGGACTTCTGGCGGTGGGACCTAGTCAAAGGCAAGGGAGACTCATTCTGGACCGTCGGATCTCAGGAGGAGATCGACGGTTGTGATCACGTCGGAGGGCGATCGCTTGCAAGCCAGGGGTATTGTTTGCTTCGGTTATCCCCTGAGCATCTTTGGGGCGCGATCACCATCGGATTGCCAGCCTTAGATCGGACGATGTATGCGCATATCGCGCCGGGTCCGCGGTCGATTTTTAACGCGTGATGAGAGCGGGTTTTCAAAACAGCTTGAGGACACGTGTCGGTCGGTGATGTTGATCGCTGCCGAACGAAAAAAAAATAGCCTTTCTTTCAAAAGCGATGCAATGAAAACCGTCGATTTTGGATGGGGCATGACCGCGGGGACCACAGGGGCAGATGTTTTGCGGGCCATCGATCTGCAGATCAGATCGATGGTTGATATGCGATCGGAGGGGTGAACGGGGGAGAGCGGGTGCGACGAGACCTGCGAAAACCGTCGGATCTACATAGATCGACGGCAGGTATTGCACCCGACCATTGATTCGATAAGCACACTACGGGCTAGCACCTGGTTTAGCGCTTGGGTCATGTGGGGAAATGATTTAAGGGGGCTGGCCGAAGGGGGCTAACCTTGATATATGAAGAATGTGGGTTTTTTGGCTTGCTTTCAATACAATTTGAGGCCAGAAAGGGATAACGGTAGAGGGGAAAAGGGGTTATTTTTCCAAAAAAAGGGTATTTGTGAGGCTTAGGAGGGATTTGGGATTATTTAGAGGAATTAAGAGAGGGAAAAGGAGAGGAAAACAGAGGCTAAGAGAGGATGAAATAAGGAGAAAAGGCCTTTGGGTATTCTTCTTCACAACAGAGAGGCTTATTGACTTATGGAACAGTAGTGAGGGTTTATCAAAGGATAAAGGGCATGAAGAGACTTCAAGGATGGTGTGTTTTCAGGGGAAATGCACTCCTTGAAGGCTCAAAAATTTTGTAGCCCCCTGTTTGCTTGTTAAAAATTATAGGGGGCTAACAGTGGCTCCACATGGGGATGGCTTCTTCCTGAAGGAGTCAAGAATTCAGAGAATGATCTTTGGTGTAGGCCAGATGATTGCTGCTTGTACCATCCATTTTCTTTCTTGGAACAGCTACCACAAATCATGAAGACATCATATCAGCAGTAAAATTCTCCCAAACAACTGCCTACCCAGACTATATTCCTATCATTTTTTCTTCAGGGTGCATTTGGACTAGCAGACCCTTTACATAATTAGTTTTTTAACAAACAGGAAAATAAACCTATTCTATTTCTACCCTTATTGCTCCATGAGACCAGATTAAACTGTTGGCCTCATATGTTTCTCTACCTAATCTAATATCTGTTGGGGTTAAATTGTCCAGAAGATTTCTTCTCTACATTCTACAACAGAAATTTAAAACAGTCAAACTAGGATTAGACAGTCTAGTTTGTTGTGGATCCAAGGCATAAAGACAATTGCACATGGACTGAAATTGCAGCAATTTGAAAACCAAAATCTTGAAGGCTTGAAATTTGAAACTTCGAAGCGTCCTCCTTTTCTTTGTGACTCAAATTTTGAGCTTGTCAGAGTCACTTTCTTCTTCATTTCAGCTCTAGTTTTGGGCTTGTTAGAGCTGATTCTTCACTTCTTTTGGCTCAGGTTTTGATCATGTTAGAGCCAACCTTTGCACTCCGGAGGTTCATGTTTTGAGCATGTCTGAACCTCTCTCTCTCTTTTTGAAACATTTCTCTTTTTCTTGAAAACATAACACGACAATGGTATTTACAATGGAAATGGAAACTGGAAATCAAAAATCAACAGTAGTAATGTTTGAGTATCCTGGCATTGACAGGACCCCCAAACAAATCTGTACCATCTAGCTCTTGCAGAAAAAAGGCATTTGGACCAACAGTGGCCTGGATGATGTATGGACCCTGCCACAAACTGTCAAATTTGTCGTGCTTTCCTTTGTCTTCTCTTCTTGAATCCCACTTCAGAACTTTATCTCCAATTTTGAAGTCAGAAGCCTTGGTCCTCTTATCGAATGACTTTTCCTGGACCTTCATGGCTCTGTTATAGACCTCTTCCCTTGTTTTCTGGAGATGAATTGTTTGGTTTATCCTCCTCACCATACTGTCTTCTTCTGTCTGAATCTCTTGGACAAGTTTAATCACTGGTACCCCAAGGCTGGTAGGAAACACTGCCTCTGTTCCATATACAAGCTGATATGGTGACATGCCAATGGATTTCTTTGTTGTAAGCCTGTCAGCCCACAAAGCATGCACTAAATTGTTGTTCCAGGACTTCTTGTTCTCTTCAAGCAGTTTTTTGATAATGTTCACCAAGCTCTTGTTTGATGATTCAGCTAACCCATTACCTTGTGGGTAATAAGCAGTTGAATGACCGAGTGCTATTTGATACCTGTGACAAAAATCAATCATTTTCTTGGATCCAAAAGCAGCAGCATTATCAGTGATTATTTTGATTACTTTTCTTGGGCAACCAAACCGAGAGAGGATGTGGTCTTCTAGGAACCTAATGATAACAGAATCTGTGGCATTCCTAGAAGGTATGGCCTCTATCCACTTTGTGAAGTAGTATGTGGCTATAAGGATCCACTTGTGTTGTGCAGAATAAGCAGGGTGTATTTCTCCTATGAAATCTAGGCCCCATTGCATAAAGGGACCTTCAATGGTGATGGGTTGTAAAGGTAGAGGGAGGAGCTTTCTTTTGCCTTCAAAAATCTGGCATTTATGGCAGGCAATTATCATCTTATGGATGTCATTGAAAAGTGTAGGCCAATAATAGCCAGCTCTGAGTATTTTGTTAGCAGTGGCTTTCCAGTTCAGGTGGCCTCCACACTCTCCTGCATGGAACTCCTGTTTAATCCTCTCTACTTCAGTTTCAAAAAAACATTTAAGCAATAGACCATTTGCATTTTTCCAGTATAAACATTCATTCAGTATGCAATAGTTTCTGGCTTTTAGCTTTAGGAATCTGGCCTTAGTTTTCAATAGTTCAGGAGGGGCATTGAGGTTTGTGAGCACGTACAGGATGTTAGAATACCAAGGAGAGTTTTGAAATTGCTCCTCAATAGTAAGGTCGGGCAATCCTTCCTACTCATCCAAGGCATCTACCATGTTTATGTCAAGGGCTTGTAGATTTGATTCAGCCATAAGTTGAGCTAAGCCCTGACCTTTGATCAGTTTTGTGGGTTTTATCTCAAGGTCATACTCTAAGATTACAGCGATCCATTTGCCCCTCTTTCCATCCAAATCTTGTGACAAGATGTCTTTTACCACTATGTTTGGTACGTAGGCTATGATGTGAGAATGCAGTATGTACACCCTAAAGTCTTTCAAGGCCTTTACCAGGGCATAGGCCTGTTTTTCCATTATGTTATATTTCAAGGGTGCATTCCTCAGAGCTTTGCTGAAGAACAATGGGTTGTTCCATTCCCTCTAGATTTTTCTGCAGCAGAACTGTAGCCACTGTATGCTCGGAGGCAAATGAAAAGATCAAGAAATCTTTTGAGAAATCAGGGTTGATTAGGACAAGAGCCCGGGTGAGTGAAAGTTTAACCGATTCAAAATATTTTTTAGCCTCAACAGTCCACTTAACCCCCACACCTTTATTCAGCATATTAGTCATATTCCTGAGGTGTTCAGCTAAGTTGGGAATAAACCTCCTTAGGAAGTTAATTTTCCCAATGAAGGACTATAATTCTTTAATATTTCTCGGGTGTGTGATTTGTAGTAATCCCTCAAATCTTTGTGGGTCTATCCTAATTCCCTTCTTAGATATAATGTGGCCGAGAAGCTTACCTTCTTGCAACCCAAATACAGTCTTTTTAGGATTCAATGATAGACCAAACCTTCTACATTTTTCAAACACTCTTCTCAGATGTTTTAGGTGCTCCTCATCAGTCTTGGAGTAGACTGTTATGTCATCCCGATAGATGACAATGAAGTGCCCAATTTCATCTGAAAAAGCGATGTCCATCACTCGTTGGAAGGTTGCACCAGTGTTCATCAGTCCAAAGGCATTTTAACGTACATAAAAGTGCCCCATGGATATTTGTCTTGAGTTGGTCTTCTGGGAGTACTAAAAATTGGTTGTAACCTGAAAAACCATCTAACAGGGAGACCCTTCTTGAGCCAACTACCCTCTGTAGGATATGTTCCATCTTTGGTAAGGGGTAATTGTCCTTAAGTGAAGATCTGTTAAGGTTCCTGAAATCTATGCACAGTCTGATCTCACCTGTTTTCTTTCTCACGGCTACAAGGTTTAAGACCCAATCAGAGAACCTCACAGGAACTATTATTCCTGCTTCGTACATCTTCTTTATTTCCTTTTCTACTACAGGTAATTGTTTTGGGCTTATTCTGCGAAGCTTCTGTCTGAAGGGTTTCTGGTTCTCTTTCAAAGGTATTTTGTGCTGTATGATGTTTGTGTCATAGGCCTTCAAGTCCTCGTAGCTCCAAGCAAACACATCAATGAATTCCTTGAACAGGTCGATATATTTATTTTTCATGTTTGCGGGTAAGGACTTAGCCAACTTAATCATTTTAGGCTTGTCTTCAGTGCCTATGTTGCATTCCTCAACGTCAGAGTCTAAGTGTTCAATAGTGGGTTTTTTCGCTACATCATCAAAATCGAAAAGATCTTCTAAAGGTGCCAGACCGCGGGGTACGTTCTTATCTTTTGCCTGTAGCAACTCTATTTCCTCATTATCTGCATTTTTACATTCTTCGGTTGGATTTCCAATTTTTTCATTTAAAGTGTTTATTTCTATGTTACAGGGTAGTTCTTCCTCGTCTGAAGACTCTTCACTTAGGCAGCTATCATTGGACTTAGAGTCTGAATTGAAAAATTCAAACTCGTTCCTGCCTATCAGGAAATCCTCAATCTGCTTATCTCCTTCAAAAACCTGCCAATATTTCTCATTATCAGGTACTGCAGGTCTGAACTTCATCTGAATGATGATTTGTTGATCGCTGAGCGGCTTGTGATGTGAACTAGCTATACAAGCCAATCCATTTGCAATGACATTCCGACTCCTAGGAATAAACACTAGTTCATATTCCACAAAGGTCTTCAATAAATCCATACCATCATTCATGTACACTCTCAGCCTAGGGTGTTTCACTGTGTATTCACCATTCACTTGTTTGACGATTAATTCAGAGTCTCCTTGAACAGTTATCCTACGGGCTCCTAACCTTTTCAACATATTTAAGCCTAGGATAAGAGCCTCATACTCTGCGATATTATTTGTACATTTGAAGTTCAGATTGAAGGCATGACTCTCTGCATAGTCACTCTCTGTGTTATGTACCCACACTCTTGCTCCTGCAGTTTTTCTAGTATAGGACCCATCGAAATTCATTTACCACGAAGGTTCTTTCTTGGGTTTATCATTGATTTCTTTACCATCGTTAGTTTCATGGTTATGCTGCAATGGAGAGTCTATTTCGAGGTGTGGAGGTTTTTTCCCTTCATGATGTGAATGGAGTTCAGAGAGCTGACTAGTTAGTTGTTTGCATCATGTCCCTTTTTTCCTCGAAGTTTTGTTTTCAGTGCACTATCCACAGGTTTCATCTTCGTTTTCCTTCAAGTCTAGAGCGGCCATTATGTTGAAATCTATGGGCTCTTCCCTATTGTTTGTATCTCTGCTTTCTAGCTTTGGCTCTTCTTAGGATTAAACATTGCATAGGATAAAGGAGTCCAGATCTATGTGTACAGAGTACAAAGGGGAGTTTTCAGGATTTTTAGGGCCGCTGACCAGGAATTTCATTTGTGCCTCTCTATACAGTCTCCTAAGCTGGCTAAAGATAGGGATTGTGGAATATGCCCCATCCATCTGCATTGTACCTTGCAGCTTGGCTCCCCATGACCTTGATAGCAAAATGCCATACTTAGGTGGCACATCTGCCACTACAACATCCATAACCATACATTTGGCTGGAATCTAGGTTAAGTTCACACATAGGTCCTTGATTAGGCCAAGACACTTTACCTTGCTAGAGTTAAATGAATATAAATCTTTATAAGGGCGAGTTATCTCTAGGCCTAACTTTTCCATAACTACCTTAGGAATTAAGTTGTGTGATGCCCCAGAGTCATGCATTGCGTTATGAAGGATCTTGTCATGGAAATTGAGACTAATATAAAAAGGAGGTACTACCCCTTCTTGAAACTTCCCCTCTATCTTCGGACCAAACAGAAGGGCTAGTTGATCATCACTCAGATTGACAATGTCACTGTTTTCCCCTAGATTTAGAGCTTTCAAAATTTGGCCTTTATATACATCTTGAGTGGCCAACTCAGAAAGTGGGACAGAGATTTTAATTTTTGCAATCTTGTTCTCCAAATTGAAGAGGGATTGACTCTTTGCAATGTTCAATTCCGTCTTGTTAACCGCTTCTTTAGTGGCAGGCTCAGTGTGTTGATTCTCACTATGTACAGGATTAGGAACTATTTTATCAGAAGCACTAGCTGTAGTGCTAGTGCTGCTAGTTGGTTGACTTTGTTTATCGGTGTTTTGGTTGTCTTTTTCTTTGTTCTTCCCAGAACTTTCAGCTGTTGATTTTTTACTTTCAGAATTTGCTTTAGAAGTTTTCTCAGGCCTTTTCTTGATGGTAATCTCAAAATCCTTTGGTTTGGAAGTGTCTAAGCTCTTTTTGCTTCTAAGTTCATATTGTTCTCTCACCTGCATGATGGCATTTTCAAATCCAAGCCTGTAATCCTCAGATTCTAATCTTTCCTCTTCCCAATATGAGGGTGAGGGTTGATATTCTTATGTGTAATAGTTGTGGATTGATTTATCTGTCTCAAACATATTTATAGTGTTTTCCTCAGACTCTTCTATAATCCCCTCATCTTCATCAAGGAATTTCTCTTGAAATGGGGGTATGACTTGCTGGTCTGAGTCCCTTTGTCTATTTGGAGCAGTATTGTTCCTCCTAAAGTTCTGGTTCTGGTTCTGGTTACTGACTGTGACAACCATTTTCTCCATCATTTGTTGTAGCTTTTCCACGTTTTTAGATAGACGGTCATAATTGGGGTCAGATGTGGAGGCTACAGTGTCATCTCTATATGTTACCCTTTTCTCAGCCCTCATTCTTTCTTTCTTCTAAATCAGGTTAGCCTCAACACTCACTGCTCCTTTTTTCATGTCTTCTAATGTGTTGTAATCTCTCTCCCTAAGCTGGTAGGCCATGTCAGCATCAAAGCCTTCAGGGTATTTCACTAAAGCCATACCTTGGGGAGGTTTCATATGTGGAGGAAGAGCGTTATAAACGTTGTTAAACCTGGTAGAATAGTCATGGACACTCTCTCCTCTGTTTCTCTTAAGGTTCTTGTATTCTGCTAAGATTTGGAGAGGGTTGGTCTTAACTTCCCATTTGTTTATGAAGGTTTGATATAAGGAGGGTAGATCTTGGATGCTATTAGGAGGTAGGTCCTTAAACCATTTCTTCACATCACCTCCTAAGCTCTGGGCAAATATTCTCATTTTAATTGTATCATCATCTATCTCCATGTAGTCAAAAGAATCTTCCATCCTGTCTACATGGTGCTGAGCTGTGGTAGACTCTTTTGCAGTGAAGTGTGGGATCTTTGATTGGTAATCATTGGGTAAGGGCACTAGAGGCTGAGGTAACACTAGAGGTTCATACCAGGCTGCCATAATGATGTTCTGAGGAGGTAAGGGGTTGGCTTGAGCAGCTGGTATATGGATGACAGGGATAATAGGACCATCAAAATTCTGTTGAGCTGATTTAGGATGACTGAGTCCCAAGTTTTGAATGAAGTGCATATCGGGAGGTGTAGATGGAAGGGTCTCTCTGTCCCTAATGTGTTTACCACTTTGGGGTGGTGAACTAGGAAACTCAAGGACTAGCTAGTCTAGGACACTGAATGACCTAGTTCTTGGCAATCTGCTTGGTAGATCTAGGTCAAGATGAAGGTCTGATAGAGATGAAAAGTCCTCTGGTGCAGAATTAGCTCTATGGATACGACTGGAAATAGTTGGTCCTTTAGGTGTGGGAGATTTCCTGAGTAGGCTCTCGGGATTGTCAACTATTTCAGGTGGTTTGGGGTGAGGATAAGCTCTTGTATAAATGGTTCTTGAAGCAAGAATGTTGTCTTTAAAAAAAGCAGCTTAATCCTACTTGTTACTTCTATTATGGCTGATGTTGTAATGGAGGCAGGTCTTCCAGTGGATTCTTATGTGAACCAAGATAATCAGTAGCCCTACTGATCACCAGTGGAGTCTTAGTCGTTATGGAACTATGGAGTCGCCAGGTGGAAGGTTTAGAATGCTTCAAGAATGGTACACTGTCCACCACAGTGCTTATGTAATGTCCCTTTTCAAGGATATCCTTAAACACAGCAAACTCTAACCAGAGATGGACTGGGAGGGCTTTTACCAGGTATTTCACCTCTTAAAGAGAGTGAGATCTGGAGGCTATCTGGCCCTTTCCATACTCTGTCTAAGAGTGTGTGAGAAACACAACAAGTGGTGCAGAAAGTGAATTGCAAGTGGAAGTGTTTCACTGCCAACCTAACCAGAGATTATTGGCTTTCTTTGGCTCTTGTGATGTAGTAAGATGGAAAATACTCAGAAAGTCCCCATCGGAGTCGCCATTATGTTTGGGTTCCCATGTTTTGGCAAGTTTGGCAATACCAAAAGATGAGACAACATCAGAACCACTTTCAGACCTTAGGATCTAGCCCTCCTGGGTCCAGAGAGGGATCCCTCTATGTATGCAAGGTTTATGTCTTTTAAGCTCTATGTTAAGATATTAGGCTAGTTATAGGCACGGTTTAGTTTGATTGATTATTTTTTTGGTTGTTGGGAATCAGGAAGGAAGGGTTTAATATGAGACAAGGATGTGCAAAGAAGATTTAGGCCGAGGAGGGATGATTTCAAAGAAAATTCGAGACCATTGGGAAATGGAGTCAGAAAAGGGTTTACTTGCTATTCAATATGCAGGCTTTCAGTTGGGCTAGTCATCTAAAGCATTGGATCTTAAAGATGATAGTGTGGCATGAAATGGTAAGAGAGAAGGTGAAAGCAAGGAAACCTCCAAGGTGGCCTTTCAGGAATCAAACCCAGGGACAGGACATGCCATTGGACAACCTGTGATCCAAAATCTAAAAGGTTAACTCTTTGGACAAGGAAACATTAAATATTTAAACACAAAGGTGAAGACCTGAGATCAGAGAGAGACTTTGAACTCTCAATGCTTCGGCATAAAGCTTAAGGGATCTTAGAAAGGTTCAGTGATCGAAAAGGATCCTAGTGAGACAAAGACTGTGTTTTAAACTCCCAGTATCCCAATTCATTCCATTAAAACCTGACAAGAACATCTAAGACAGATTCCTTAATTCATACATCAGCTAGCAGTAAATCTTAGCCACTACACTGGTTAAATTAACTTGAATCAATGCTTAGATAACACATATAGCAGAAAACATTAAAGGCAGGGAGAGCAGAAGCTTAGGGTACCATGCGAGGGTATATCCTAAACCAGATTTCTGATGCGTGCCAAGAGAAATGAAATATGATGAACTACAAAGGAAAACAAGGACGGAGATAGAAAAACATCACCGCTGCTTTAAATCAGGATCCAAATAAATGTGCTTGTCATATTAAAGAGCAACACCAGTCATGTACAAAATTACCAACATCTTGATATTCAGTCTGAAAACATCTTCCTCAACCTATCTTACAACTTTACACAAAGAACTATGTCTCAAGAGAAACAGCTTACGGTTCACAGATATTCGATCAACAACCATTACAATGTTTTCTCATGAGTTCTTATATCAGAAAGAGAGGTTGAGGAGGTAGATGAAACACTAAATGAAAACATTAAATATATTAGGAGCAGTAGGTCAAAACCCATTCTGTTTTAATGTCTATGCATTGAACTTCTGTACTCTTTGGGTGAAAGAGCGGTCTTTGACAAGCTGAAATTTACTCCAGGTATGTCTTTGATGTATCCTCGGCTGCAGTACTTGGTGAATAAACAACAAGGCAGATAAATATCATGAGGTCTACCATACTGTGTAACAAATTCTTCTGGTAGCATTAGAACTATTTTCAGGGCAGATATCTTCTCTGGAACACGGTATAGAATGAAAACAGTATGGACCTTTCGTCCTTTTATGGGGAAGAACGCTCTGCTAATGGTGACACTGATATATCATTTTTGTGTGCTTAGTCTTCAACCTATGTCTCCATCCTTTAGTGCAGGTTCAGGTGCCGAATGTGCAATTAACTGGCTAGAATCCCTCTAACCCTTCCTCTGTTGTGTTTCGGAATCACAGTGTGTCGTGATTATGGAGGCAGAGCAAACAATTTCCACTCTGCAAAACCTGCAATCAATGAAATAAACCAATTACAAATCAGGGGTGGCGGAAGACACGTGGTGAAGGCCTGGAGGACAGGTGGCGCTCAGTGGGAGTGGAGGCTAGGTGGAAGAATGAACATGGGCTGTCCGATCAGCTGGGATGACGGTGATCAATGGTGGAGGCTAATAGTGGAAAAACTTCGGACGTTGGGGGAAATACAAAGGAAACAGAAAATGTGATGGAAAACATATGACATGGAATTCTGGTGGTGGGACCCGGTCAAAGGCGAGGGAGACTCATTCTGGACCGTCGGATCTCAGGAGGAGATCGACGGTCATGATCGCGTCGGAGGGTGATTGCTTGCGGGCTAGGGGTCTTGTTTGCTTCGGTTATCCCCTGAGCATCTTTGGGGCGCGATCATCGTCAGATGGCCTACCTTAGATCGGAAGGCATACGTGCATATCACGCCGGGTCCGCGGTTAATTTTTAATGAGCGATGAGAGCGGGTTTTCAAAAAAGCTTGAGTACATGTGTCGGTTGGTGACGTTGATCGCTGCCGAACGAAAAATACAGCCTTTCTTTCAAAAGCGGTGCGATGAAAACTGTCATTTTTGGACAGGGTGTGACCGCGGGGACCACCGGGGCAGATGTTTTCCGGGCCATCGATCTGCAGATCAGATCGACGGTTGATATGCGATCGGAGGGGTGAACGGGGGAGAGCGGGTGCGACGAGACCTGCGAAGACCGTCGGATCTGCATAGATCGACGGCAGGTATTTCACCCGACCATTTATTCGATAAGTGCGCTACGGGCTAGCACCTGGTTTAGCGCCCGGGTCATGTGGGGAAATGATTTAAGGGGGCTGGCCGAAGGGGGCTAACCTTGATATATGAAGAATATGGGTTTTTTGGCTTGCTTTCAATGCAATTTGAGGCCGGAAAGGGATAACGGTAGAGAGGAAAAGGGGTTATTTAGCCAAACAAAGGGTATTTGTGAGGCTTAGGAGGGATTTTGGATGATTTAGAGGAATTAAGAGAGGGAAAAGGAGAGGAAAACAGAGGCTAAGAGAGGATGAAATAAGGAGAAAATGCCTTTGGGTATTCTTCTTCACAACAGAGAGGCTTATTGACTTATGGAACAGTAGTGAGGGTTTATCAAAGGATAAAGGGCATGAAGAGACTTCAAGGATGGTGTGTTTTCAGGGGAAATGCACTCCTTGAAGGCTCAAAAATTTTGTAGCCTCCTGTTTTCTTGTTAAAAATTATAGGGGGCTAACAACTCCCACATGAGGTTTGACTACCATCTTGCTTATTTCCTAAAATTGATCTTTACATATTATCTCAGAATTGACTAGTTGTCGAGCCTCTATCTCCAAGTCAATGTATTCCTCAATTGAAGCTGGAGGAAGTTTTATTTTTCTAATTTGACTGAAGAGTTAAAAATTATTACCCAATTTTTCAACTATTACCTCTCCCACCAAATTTCCCTCCATAATTTCAAACTAGGAATGATCATTCCATTTCAATACTAGCAAATTATTGTAAACCTATTTTTGGAATAAAATATTCTTTTCATCCCAGAAAGGAGGAAAACCTTTATCAATCAATGTTTTGAAAAGAGAATAAAATTCTTTGATTTCCTTTTGTAGGTTGTATATCTTTGCTTTCACCTTCTCCATTGAGACAGCTTTATCAACAATCCTTTGAGCTCTGAGTATAATTTGAAACCTCTCTTGAATGTTAAAATGTCTTAAATATTCTTCGAAATAAAACTTTAAAAATTTTATTGCAGAAAAGGCATTTTCCATAGGTATTTGATGTAACTGTTGTAATTGCACATTAGCCAGTTCACATTTATCCAAGGCTGAATAGATATAAGTCTTCTTAGTTTCTAGCTTCTTCAATTCATCCCAAATATTTTCTACTTCTGCTGAAATTTGATCCCATAATGAATGTTGTGAAGATTGAAGAGCAGGCTTCCCAATCAATCTAGTATTTAGCTTCGCAATATTCTCCTAAAATTATTTTTTTTTGTTTCTAAAGATTCTTTTTTTTCTCTTAGACCTGTTGCCAATGTTGAGTATATGGAGCAAATGAGATTTATGTAGGCTAGGATGGAGGCCATGGAGTTGGGTAGATAGCAACAACAAGACTCAGGGGATGTGAAAGATCCTGAACTAGATGGAAATGAACAAGAAGAGGAAACGACTCCTGAGAGTGTTGAGATGAATTTGTTAAAGTCTGTGTTGGGTTCCAGATCTAGACCAAAACCCTCCTTATCCATTTATGATGGGAATTTTTCAGCAGAAGGGCTAATAGAAGTGACAAGTGTGATGTGGCGATGTGATATCTCCGTCGCAACTTCGCGTTGACAATCGCATTACTAATAGCATAGTGAAATATTGAAGTGGTTTTACAAAATGGTAAGAGGTGTTATCACACAGCTTTGAGAGGGAAGGCAGTAATCTTTGAAAGCACATGATAGTGGTTGTGGGCTGACACGTGGTGCCTCAATACCACCCATTTCACGTGAAATAAAATCATTAAATATTGGACTTATTTGGATCCGAAATCCTTTGGATTACGCATGATCATATTGAATTGTTTTTTACTGTCATTAGATGAAGGAAGCGGATAGATCGATTAAACAAAAAAAATGTGATTTGGTAAATGTTGTGGGACTCGAATCTAATATTATGTTGGTGCTTTGGGTTTTAACCAAAGTCAAACTTTTGAATCAATGAAATGTTAAGCGTGGAGTCGAATGTATGATGTTTGGAAAATGGGGTTTAACCAAAGTCTATTTCGTATATTCA
Organism: Pinus albicaulis; assembly: GCA_034641835.2. NCBI lineage: Eukaryota > Viridiplantae > Streptophyta > Pinopsida > Pinales > Pinaceae > Pinus > Pinus albicaulis. The sequence goes on along the minus strand of CM076582.1, from coordinate 544,453,982 downwards.
AAATTTAAATGAACGGGTGTTTAATTATGGTTTATAACCACAGTATCATGAAAAGGGACAACTTCTGCATATGAAGTTATTATTGTTGGGTTTTATAACCATGGTTTAAAAAGTAAGGAAATCTTCTTTTGAAGATTATATAAGAAGCTTCCGTGCCAAATTATTGAATTATATGCATGTGGGTATGCATTTTTAAATTTTATATGCATATTGTGGGTGTGGCAGCCTTTGGCTGCATCATTTTTGGTATCAGAGCTAGAAAAGCTCTTTTGAAAGTTAAAGATTTTTTTTATTAAATAAGAATGCATGTGCGATGAGGGAAGAAAGAGGAGATCAAATATTAAATCTGATAAGCAGCAGATACACAGAATTGAAGTGAACAGGAATTTGCAGAAATAAATGAAGGCAGTCCGATCAAAGTACAAGTGAATGAATAGAACAAGGTCATGTAGAGATCTTGAAGGTGAGATAATTTTAATCTGGTTTGAAAATTGTGATTGCAGAATTCTGGTTGCAGACAAGATGAAGACAAAGATTTTGGTGATGATGGCAATGAACCTAATATTCCAGCTAAAGGTTGGATAGGGAGAACAGCTGGAGTGTTCTCAAGAGAAGGTGAGTTGAGGATATAAGCCTAGATAGAGCAGAAGAGAGTGCTCAAGAGGTTACAGAGATATAGAACTTGCCAAAAGACCAAGTCCAGAGAGGGGATTGGTGAGGTAAGTAGCAGCAGGGAGAACTTGTTGTTGCAGAGGCTTAATGCAACTCAGAGTGAGTGAGGAGCTCATGAAGAAGATGATCATGGAGGATTAGAGAAGAGTTTCTAAAGAATTCCACAGACATAAGATGAATGATGAGGATAGAGAAAGAGATATTGCAGTGATGAAAGTACAACTGGAGGTACTAAAGGGATGGCTACAAGAAGAGGAAAACTAGAGAGGAGGATGGATCTTTCCACTGAAGGGAAAGAGGGTAATTTGGCACCCGTTAAAAATGAAGTGGAGGCAGAAGGAAATTTCCTTATGGAAAGAATAACTCAGATTTTTTGAGTCAAGGATAGAATTTGAGGATTCCACATGAAAATATGTTCAAGGAGAAATGCTTGAAGAAGCAAACGAGACTGAAAGGTCTTGTGTTTTTAAAACTAATGATTTGTGTATGATTGTAGGTACATCACAAGATGTTGAACAAACTTTGAAGTTTGTTAAGGAGAAGAAGTTGAATCTGAATTCTGTTCAGAATGATGCTGAGATAGCAAGATCTCAGAAACAAAAGGAGACAGAGGGGTCTCATGGGAATAAACAGCAGAGTATTGAAGCAGAGGAAGAGGGGACATCTGATGATTGGTCAACAACAAGTGAAGTTATGGAAATTCATGTGAAGTTTCCAAATTCTACTCCAACTGAAATTGTTGAGTTATATAGAAAGTTTGATCTTCAAAGAAGAGAGTTGGAAAATCAGAGGATCTATACTCAGGGTGAATTACTGAAAGAGAAAGACAAAGAAATTTTCATTGTAGAAATTATAAACAATATGCATGTATATATCCAGACTCTCCTGATCTCACAATATTTATCTTCTTTCAAAATACAAAATCCTTCCACTATAATTATTGTGGAAATTCAATCAACAATTGCGAAACACATGAAGCAATAAAAACACACATAACATAGTTGTTTAACGGGAAAGCCTGAAGCTGAAAACCCCAACTATCATATTATGTATCATGGAGATCATGTAACAATCCTCATACAAAGCTTAGTACATCAAGCTCTCAGTACAATACAATCGTCACACATTAACATAGAAGAAATCTTGCAAATCCATGCACCAAGCTCTGCCCTCCTGCTAGCCTGCCTCCACTGCGCAATCCAAGCTGATTACAAAGACAAATTCAATGTAATCCCACTCTCCTTGACTACATTATTATCATTTGCAACTCCAATGTATATATAGATGCAATTCATGCATCACTAGTAGTCACAACAGATAGTCCATCTTGCCCTTTCACCTATCTCTCCACTGGGTCTCCACTGAAACTGCCATGCACTGTAGTTAACTGTTGTATTGTTCAGTTGATTAATGAGTTATTATTTGTGAATTAATTAAATAATTAATTCGTTGCACTCTCACTAGTGTATCAATCAGTTAGACTAGATACAACTAGCTCAACTGAGTCTAACTGAGTTAAATTGAATACAACTCCATAACTACTTCTTCCAACTGTGTCATAACTCTGCCACTTGAGTTCTAACTGAGTCCTCCATGCATTAGCTCCAATAAACCCTTAGGAATAGCATAATTCCTTTTTTCAGTTGTTGTGCCACATCTGTACACTTAACTGAAGTGCTTCAAGAGAATAAGATAATGTTTAGAGTCCAAATATTATTAAGAGCTAATAATATTTGACATATCTATTTTTAGACTGGCAGTCTAAAAATAGACTCCGCCCAATATGTCTAAAAACATAAATCCATCTATTTTTCCAACATTACCAACCATCCACAAATAGCATCCCACAACTCATAGAATATGATCGACATGTCTAAAAATAGACTTTGCGACAAAAATCACCTATGTGGCCCCCACCTAGTTTTGGTGATCACTTTCCAACTAGGATCAAGAATGATGTTTTAGGATGCCTCCTTCACTGTTTCTTGTTGCAATATTCAACACTCCCTCTCAACAAGAAATGAATATCTTTGCATGCGACATGCACCAAAATGCATTCACCTGCGACCTTGACGTATGTCTGACTCCATACATACGCTCTGCAACTCTTCACGAAGCGAAAAGGCTCAGGTAAACTCAATCAGTCTAATGCATATATCATCAAAGTCTTCGACTTATACTTAGCTACTGCACATTTCTTCAGGAACCACTACGCTGTTGAACTCTGCACCCATGCACTCTGCACTTGCTGTCAACTCTAAATTGCACTCCAGTATCCGACACTGTCACTTTGATCTGCCTGCATCAATCCAACTGATCATGCTACTGCTACTCTGTGGGCACCTCGTAGCTAGGTTCAATTCATGAGATCCACACCATCTTAATGAACCCTGCCCAGAAATTTTCTCTTGGGATTATCCATGCATGTCTCCCCACCTCTTACTTGGTGGAATAGCCACATGAACTCTCTCTACCCATCTGGCACGAAATTTCTCTGCATGAGTGGTTGCTTCCACTCCATGATCCTCATCTTGTGGCTGCTCCACATCTTGAGGTTCACTCTTACCTGCATGCAAATCCTGCTTCCTCTCAAGCTTCAATTGCATGTTTTTCTTGCACTTCCCAACAGTAGGAAGCTCCGTAGAAATCCCATCTACTTCAAATCTATAAATATTTTTATGCATCTCCAGTTGTGGCTGCTCCAAAATCTTCTGAGACTACTTCTCACACTGCATGTTGAGAGGCTCCCTCTCAACCACCAAATCACTAACCTTTTCTTTGCTCCTCATATCTTTTCATGCATCTTGTACCTTAGTGCATGTAGATTCTTAGCTTGCGCACATTGCAATTGTCCCGCCATCGCAGAATTTTCTAACAAAAGAGCTGATTTTAAATTGATGATATCTCCCTCATCCGAGCTCCGATTCGATCGATTTTTTTTTTTCAATTTGGGTATTTTTTCGCAAGGAATCCAAATATGCTATTTGTTTCTGAAAATATTTCACCAAAAATTTCAGATATTCTCTGCAAACTCGCGCACCCAAAAATTCCTGCTCTCATTCCATGTAGAAAATCTATAACACAGGTTGATACCATGTATAAATTATATACAATATGCATGTATATATCCGGACTATCCTGATCTCACAATATTTATCTTCTTGCAAAATATAGAATCCTTCCACTATAATTCTTGCAGAAATTTAATCAACAATTTCACAACACATGAAGCAATAAAAGCACACATAACACAATTGTTTAGCGGGAAAGCCAGAAGCTGAAAACCCCAACTATATATTATGTAACATGGAGATCATGTAACAATCTCATACAAAGCTTAGTACATCAAGCTCTCAGTACAATGCAATTGTCACACACTAACATAGAAGAAATCTTGCAAATCCATGCACCAATCTCTGCCCTCCTGCTAGCCTACCTCCACTGCGCAATCCAAGCCTATTACAAAGACAAATTCGATGTAATCCCACTCTCCTTGACTGCATTATTATCATTGGAAACTCCAATGTATATGTAGATGCAATTCATGCATCACTAGTAGTCACAACAGATAGTCTATCTCACCCTTTCACCTATCTCTGCACTGGGTCTCCACTGAAATTGCCATGCACTGTAGTTAAGTGCTGTATTGTTCAGTTGATTAATGAGTTATTATTTTTGAATTAATTAACTAATTAATTCACTCCACTCTCACTAGTGTATCAATCAGCTAGACTAGATACAACTAGCTCAACTGAGTCTAACTGAGTTAAACTGAATACAACTCCATAACTACTTCTTCCAACTGTGTCATAACTCTGCCACTTGAGTTCTAACTGAGTCCTCCATGCATTAGCTCCAGTAAACCCATAGGAATAGTGTAATTCCTTCTTTCAGCTGTTGTGCCACATCTGTGCACTTAACTGAAGTGCTCCAAGAGAATAAGATAATTTTTAGAGTCCAAATATTATTAAGAGCTACTAATATTCGACATATATATTTTTAGACTGGTAGTCTAAAAATAGACTCCGCCCAATATGTCTAAAAATAGAAGTCCATCTATTTTTCCAACTTAACCAACCATCCACAAATAGCATCCTGCAACTCATGGAATATGATCGACATGTCTAAAAATATACTTTGCGCCAAAAATCACCTGTGTGGGCCCCACCTAGTTTAGGTGATTATTTTCCAACTAGGATCAGGAATGATGTTTCAAGATGTCTCCTTCACTGTTTCTTGTTGCAATATTCAACAATCAGGAAATAGCGGATAAGGATGTAAGATTTCAACAAAGTGAAATTGCAGAGAAAGAAGTTCATTGTTGTGAGCTAGTGTACGGAGACATTCTTGAAATAGATAATATGAATGAGAGACTAGCTAACAGTCTCATGGTGAAATTCAATCAGCATACTGATGTGCTGACAAAGGAGTTAAGTGAAAACTCAAAGCAGCATACCGAGACCTTGCATTTTAATACTGATAATTCATGTGTTAATTATGCAGGCAAAGAAGGACAACAAATGGAAAATGTCAGAGAATCTAATGAAAAGGAAACTATGTTAGCTGAAAACATAGTAAAGGATCATCATTCTATCATGGTGATTGGAAAAATGGAGATAACCCTGGAAGCTGGGAAGAAAGAAAGTGGAGATTTTTGAGTCCTGAAAGAGACATAGAACTGCAAAAAGAAGATTTGGTGACTGGATCATCAAATGAGACCATTGGGTCTTGTAATTTTGAAATTGATAATTTGACTATGTTTACAAGTGTTGCAGAATGCAATCTATCTCTTGGAATTGTCTTGAATGAAGATACAGTGTTTGAGGAATTTGAATTGATTGCCAGAATCAATCAAGGAGGTGAAGGAAAATTTCTGAAGGTTGTAAAAAAATAAGAAGAAGGATATGCTAAAACTAAATTGCAGCATATTGATGATGTGGTTGAGATGAAACAAGTACAAATGGAATGGCTGAAATGCTTGCCAGAAACAACTGAGTTAGAGAAAGGAATTGCAGACACTGAAGTGGAAATTTCTGGAGTTATAGAAGAAGCAGGAACAAATACTAGTTTGCCAAAATTAATTATGCTTACTAGTATACAAAGAAGAATGAATCAGTATGTTACTGCAATTAAAGAATCAAATGATAATCCATTTTTTAAAAGTGAATTTACAGGTAGTGAGCAGAATAAGAATGTTGTAGAGGGAGATATCTTCAAATATATTCATGAAGTTTGGGAGGCGGAAACATATGCAGCAACATTTACAGCAATGTCTAAAGCAACAGTATTTGGAGTAAAATCTACAAGAATATTTGTAGCAGAAATTGGAAGCAGCAACAAAAGGCAAATTAATTTCGAGACAGCAGATAAATTGGACATAGAGATTGAAAGTATAAGAAGGTTGATGATGAAGGTGTCTTAGAAGAAGACAGCAGCAAGAAAGCAAATAAATGACAGCAAGGAAAAGACAAGAAAAGAATGTGAAAGCATAGCTAGTGGGAAGATGAAAAATAAAATATGGAAGCCCGGAGAAGTACAGCAAAAGAATGATGCAACTTATGGATAGTAGCTAAACAAAGTATGGGATCCAGGAGGAAAACGTTGGAAGCACATGATCAGAAGATCATGATAAATTTCTACTTTGGGAGTCTAATGCAAGAGCATTAGGCTCAGAAATCTCTTTGTATTTTAATAGACTTAGGGTTTTTGTGTTTTCAAGGGAGTTGGTTTCTTATGTGATGTTTTGAATGATTTTAATGAGAATTAATTAAATATTGTGAGGAATTTTGTAAATGTTCTCGAATGTTGGAGAACATGAGAGAATTAGGCTAGTTGAGAACTCATAGGGATTGAGAGATTTAGGAATTAATTACAAATACTAAATTTGAATTGGTTCATGATTTTAGGATGAGAGAGGATCCTTAGGGATTAGTATAGATTTTAGGACTTAGAGGATTCATAGGAAATTGTTGAGAAAATAGAGGATTTGGAACCAAAATTGGTTTCAAAAATATTTGTATAAATTGTAACCCTCAAAGGAATTAAAAAACAAGGGGTAGAGATAGGTATAGGTAGGTAGATTTTGGATTGGAAGCCTACGGGCAATAGGAAGAAAAGGCCACTGATACAAAAGATCAGGCCAGAGGAAGAGAATTCCTATGTAAATATTGGGTTTAATACAGAGAACTACATTTCTGATTTTATATTATATACATTAAATGATTGATTCTTTGTGTGTTCATTTGAGTTGAAGAATTTGGAAATAACTGAAGATTTTGTTTCTGTCATGGTGTATTTAAGTTTCGGGTTTTATGAATCTTGAAATCCTGCATGAAATTGAGTGTGTCAAAGCTCAATCATCTATCACAGAATGGATCGATGACACAGTAGAGAGAAATCAGACTTGGAATCGTATGTTCCAGATGCGTATGCGGGTGAGAAGGATAAGTTTGAAGCTCAGGATCGATCAACGCGTTTAAAGACAGGAGGAAGCTCAGGAAAGATGAGTGAACGGTTGAGATCTTATCACAGATCTGAAGCGAGAGATGGAAAGTCCAGATTAAATCGCATATCGCATTCAGCGGAAGAAGTTCAGGTTTGCGATGAGGAGTCACTCGTTAATGCAATAGCAATATTGCGATGCGATGCGGGATTGCGCGCTACATGGATTTGCGATATGAATCGGGGGGTTGCGATATTGTGATGCGATATCGGCATCGCATATCACATTCAGATGGATAAAGCCTTGGTTTGAGATCTGTGACATATGTTAATTATGCGATTTGCGATCTTCTTTGGGAGCTAATTTGTAATAGAAGTGGGAAGTGCGATGTGGCGATGCGATATCGCCATCACAACTTCACATCGGCAATCGCATTACTGATAGCACAGTGAAACCTTGAAGTGGTTTTACAAAATTGTAAGAGGGGTTATCGCACAGCTTTGAGAGGGAAGGCAGTAATCTTTGAAAGCACATGATAGTGGTTGTGGGCTGACACGTGGTGCCTCAATACCACCCATTTCACGTAGAATAAAATCATTAAATATCGGACTTATTTGGATCCGAAATCCCTTGGATTACGCATGATCAGATTGAAGTGTTTGCGACTGTCGTTGGATGAAGGAAGCAGATAGATCGATTAAACAAAAAATGGTGAGTTGGTAAATGTTGTGGGACCTGGATTTAATATTATGTTGGTGCTTTGGGTTTTAACCAAAGTCGAACTTTTGAATCAAATGAAATGTTAAGCATGGAGTCGAATGTATGATGTTTGGAAAATGGGGTTTAACCAAAGTCTATTTCATATATTCGAAATTTAAATGAACGGGTGTTTAATTATGGTTTATAACCACAGTATCATGAAAAGGGACAACTTCCGCATATGAAGTTATTATTGTTGGGTTTTATAACCATGGTTTAAAAAGTAAGGAAATCTTCTTTTGAAGATTAAATAAGAAGCTTCCGCTCCATATTATTGAATTATATGCATGTGGGTATGCATTTTTAAATTTTATATGCATATTGTGGGTGTGGCAGCCTTTGGCTGCATCATTTTTGGTATCAGAGCTGGAAAAGCTCTTTTGAAAGTTAAAGATTTTTTTATTAAATTAGAATGCATGTGCAATGAGGGAAGAAAGAGGAGATCAGATGTTAAATCTGATAATCTGCAGATACACAGAATTGAAGTGAACAGGAATTTGCAGAAATAAATGAAGGCAGTCCAATCAAAGTACAAGTGAATGAAGAGAACAAGGTCATGCAGATATCTTGAAGGTGAGATCATTTTAATCTCGTTTGAAAATTTTGATTGCAGAATTCTGGTTGCAGACAAGATGAAGAAAAAGATTTTGATGATGATGGAAGCGAACCTAATATTCCAACTAAAGGTTGGATAGGGAGAACAGTTGAAGTGTTCTCAAGAGAAGGTGAGTTGAGGATATAAGCCTAGAGATAGCAAAAGAGAGTGCTCAAGAGGTTCCAGAGATAAATAACCAATGCTTGCCAAAAGACCAAGTCCAGAGAGGGGATTGATGAGGTAAGTGGCAGCAGGGAGAACTTGATGTTGCAGAGGCTTAATGCAACTCATAGTGAGTGAGGAGCTCATGAAGAAGATGATCATGGAGGATCAGAGAAGAGGTTCTAAATAATGCCACGGAGATAAGATGAATGATGAGGATAGAGAAAGAGATATTGCAGTGATGAAAGTACAACTAGAGGTACTAAAGGGATGGCTACAAGAAGAGGAAAACATGAGAGGAGGATGGATCTTTCCACTGAAGGGAAAGAGGGTAATTTGGCACCCATTACAAATGAAATGGAGGCAGAAGGAAATTTCCTTATGGAAAGAAGAACTCAGATTTTTTGAGTCAAGGATAGAATTTGAGGATTCCACATGCAAATCTGTTCAAGGAGAAATGCTTGAAGAATCAAACGAGACTGAAAGGTCTTGTGTTTTTAAAACTAATGATTTGTGTATGATTGCAGGTACATCACAAGATGTTGAACAAACTTTGAATTTTTTTAAGGAGAAGAAGTTGAATCTGAATTCTGTTCAGAATGATGCTGAGATAGCAAGATCTCAGAAACAAAAGGAGACAAAGGGGTCTCATGGGAATAAACAGCAGAGTATTGAAGCATAGGAAGAGGGGCCATCTAATGATTGGTCAACAACAAGTGAAAGTATGGAAATTCATGTGAAGTTTCCAAATTATACTCCAATTGAAATGGTTGAGTTATATAGAAAGTTAGATATTCAAAGAAGAGAGTTGGAAAAGCAGAGGATCTATACTCAGGGTGAATTACTGAAAGAGAAAGACAAAGAAATTTTCATGAATAACAGTCAAGAAACAACGGATAAGGATGTAAGAGTTCCAAAGTGAAATTGTAGATAAATAATTTCATTGTTGTGAGCTAGTGCAGGGAGACATTCTTGAAATAGATAATATGAAGGAGAGACTAGCTGACAGTCTCATGGTGAAATTAAATCAGCATACTGATGTGTTGACAAAGGAGTTAAGTGAAAACTCAGAGCAGCATACCGAGATGTTGCCAGAGGAGGAAGAGGTATTGAGACCTTGTATTTTTAATACTGATAATTCATGTGTTAATTATGCAGGCAAAGAAGGACAACAAATGGAAAATGTCAGAGAATCTAATGAAAAGGAAACTATGTTAGCTGAAAACATAGTAAAGGACCATCATTCTATCATGGTAATTGGAAAAATGGAGATAACCCTGGAAGCTTGGAAGAAAGACAGTGGAGATTTTTTGAGTCCTGAAAGAGACTTAGAACTGCAAAAAGAATATTTGGTGACTGGATCATCAAATGAGACCATTGGGTCTTGTAATTTTGAAATTGATAATTTGACTATGTTTACAGGTGTTGCAGAAGGCAATCTATCTCTTGGAATTGTCTTGAATGAAGATACAGTGTTTGAGGAATTTGAATTGATTGCCAGAATCAATCAAGGAGGTGAAGGAAAATTTCTGAAGGTTGTAAAAAAAGAAGAATAAGGATATGTTGAAACTGAATTGCAGCATATTGATGATGTGGTTGAGATGAAACAAGTACAAAGGGAATGGCTGAAATGCTTGCTGGAAACAACTGAGTCAGAGAAAGGAATTGCAGACACTGAAGTGGAAATGTCTGGAGTTATAGAAGAAGCGGGAACAAATACTAGTTTGCCAAAATTAATTATGCTTACTAGTATACAAAGAAGAGTGAATGAGTATGTTACTGTAGTTAAAGAATCAAATGATAATTCATTTTTTAAAAGTGAATTTGCAGGTAGTGAGCAGAAGAAGAATGTTGTAGAGGGAGATATATTCAAATATATTCAGGAAGTTTGGGAGGCAGCAACATATGCAGCAACATTTACAGCAATGTCTAAAGCAACAGTATTTGGAGCAAAATCTACAGGAATATTTTTAGCAGAAATTGGAAGCAGCAACAAAAGGTAGAGTAATTTCCAGACAGAAGATAAATTGGACATAGAGATTGAAAGTATAAGAAGTTTGATGATGAAGGTGTCTCAGAATAAGACAGCAGCAAGAAAGCAAAGAAATGACAGCAAGGAAAAGACAAGAAAATAATGTGAAAGCATAGCTAGTGGGAAGATGCAAAATAAAATATGGAAGCTCGGAGAAGTACAGCAGAAGAATGATGCAACTTATGAATAGCAGAAAAACAAAGTATGGGATCTAGGAGGCAAAGGTTGGAAGCACATGATCAGATCATGATAAATTTCTACTTTGGGAGTCTGATGCAGGAACATTAGGCTCAGAAATCTCTTTGTCTTTTAATAGACTTAGGGGTTTTGTGTTTTCAAGGGAGTTGGTTTCTTATGTGATGTTTTGAATGATTTTAATGAGAATTAATTAAATATTGTGAGGAATTTTGTAAATGTTCTCGAATGTTGGAGAACATGAGAGAATTAGGCTAGATGAGAACTCATAGGGATTGAGAGATTTAGGAATTAATTATAAATACTAAATTTGAATTGGTTCATGATTTTAGGATGAGAGAGGATCCTTAGGGATTAGTAGAGATTTTAGGACTTAGAGGATTCATAGGAATTTTTTGAGAAAATAGAGGATTTGGAACCAAAATTGGTTTCAGAAATATTTGTATAAATTGTAACCCTGAAAGGAATAAAAAAATAGGGGGTAGAAATAGCTAGAGGTAGGTAGAGTTTGGATTGGAAGCCTACGGGCAATAGGAAGAAAAGGCCACTGATACAGAAGATTAGGCCAGAGGAAGAGAATTCCTATGTAAATATTGGGTTTAATACAGAGAACTAAATTTCTGAGTTTATATTATACACATTGAATGATCGATTCTCTATGTGTTCATTTGAGTTGAATAATTTGGAAATAACTGAAGATTTTTTTTCTGTCATGGTGTATTTAAGTTTCGGGTTTTATGAATCTTGAAATCCTGTGTGAAATTGAGTGTGTCAAAGCTCAATCATCGATCACAGAATGGATCGATGATACAGTAGAGATAAATCGGACTTGGAATCGTATGTTCCAGATGCATATGCGGGTGAGAAGGATAAGTTTGAAGCTCAGGATCGATCAACGCATTTAAAGACAGGAGGAAGCTCAAGAAGGATGAGTGAACGGTCGAGATCTTATCACAGATCTGAAGCGAGAGATGGAAAGTCCAGATTAAATCGCATATTGTATTCAGTGGAAGAAGTTTAGGTTTGCGATGAGGAGTCACTCGTTAATGCAATAGTGATATTGCGATGCAATGCGAGATTGCGCGCAACATGGATTTGCGATATGAATCGGGGGGTTGCGATATTGTGATGCGATGTCGGCATTGCATATCGCATTCAGATGGATAAATCCTTGGTTTGAGATCTACGATATATGTTAATTATGCGATTTGCGATGTTCTTTGGGAGTCGATTTGTAATAGAAGTGGGAAGTGCGATGTGGCGATGCGATATCGCCATCGCAACTTCGCGTCGGCAATCGCATTACTGATAGCACAGTGAAACCTTGAAGTGGTTTTACAAAATGGTAAAAGGTGTTATCCCACAGCTTTGAGAGGGAAGGTAGTAATATTTGAAAGCACGCGATAGTGGTTGTGGGCTAACACGCGGTGCCTCAATACCACCCATTTCACGTGAAATAAAATCATTAAAGATCGGACTTATTTGGATCCGAAATCTGTTGGATTACGCATGATCAGATTTAAGTGTTTGCGACTGTCATTGGATGAAGGAAGTGGATAGATCGATTAAACAAAAAAATGTGAGTTGGTAAATGTTGTGGGACCCGGATCTAATATTATGTTGGTGCTTTGGGTTTTAACCAAATTCGAACTTTTGAATCAAATGAAATGTTAAGAGTGGATTCGAATGTATGATGTTTGGAAAATTGGGTTTAACCAAAGTCTATTTCGTATATTCGAAATTTAAATGAATGGGTGTTTAATTATGGTTTATAACCACAGTATCATGAAAAGGGACAACTTCCGCATATGAAGTTATTATTGTTGGGTTTTATAACCATGGTTTAAAAAGTAAGGAAATCTTCTTTTGAAGATTAAATAAGAAGATTTTGTGCCAGATTATTGAATTATATGCATGCGGGTATTCATTTTTAAATTTTATAAGCATATTGTGGGTGTGGCAGCCTTTGGCTGCATCATGATTGTTGGTTTACCACCAGTTACATATAATTTCTATTCAGAATTGGATGAAAATAACAGAGAAATGTTGAAAGTATCTTTTCCTTCATCATCTATCGGGAATTTTTTTTCCATATCTGTAGATAAGTGGAATGTTTCAGATTCATCTCTTGCAACAAGTTCTCAAGGGTGAATATTTATGCACGTGAGCATAGAATAACTACCTATCAGGGATTTTTGGCTTAATCATGGGAAATAGATTGGTTGAATATTTGGAGGTGACCTTGCATGTGTTACAGGTGAATAAAAGCAGGTACACAGGTCGCACATGTTGTGGGAGAGGGAGGTTATCATTACAATTTTTTTCATTTATCATTGTAGATAAAATTTGCGGTTGAGAGTCTATATTTTTGGCTGAGATCTTGCTTTTGATTCATTCTGTTTACAAACTAAAGATTAAATTCACAAGTAATTTTTCAGAAAGGGAAAGAGTTGGAATGGATTTGAAAGAATAAAATAAAGCAGAGCTTAAGGGTAAGAGTAAAAATATTGAAGTAAAAGAGTTACATACAGTGAAATATATAGAGTTATTCTAGCCTGCGAAATATATGGAAGAGATATAATCTATTTTTTAAGCAGCATCCAGTAGTGATGAAGATTTTGATATGCCTAAAATCAAGTGGAGCATAGAGCAGAAAGAGAAAAGGTCTAGCAGCATAGAAGCAGATAATAAAATCATAAGGGATTTGATTGTAAATTCAGATAAGATTTTACCAAAAAATGAGGATAAAGAGGAAAGTGATTGGGAAAAGCAGTTTACTCAGGAGATTTTCAAGGAGCGAGGCCAGGAAGTAATAGACTCAAAGGATGTTAGTCTTATTCGGAACTAGAAGTTCTTCAAGGATATCTAATCCTAGTAATTCTTGAAGAAATTCGTTAGATATGCTATTTCCAGGAAAAAAGATCCAAGATTATAGAAAAAGTTGTTTTTATTTATCGTTTTCGGTAATTTATAAAAATTAATCAAGGAGTCTAAGGTTGCATATATACAGTCTTTTATGATGTAATAGGGGTTCGTGTTTTGAGTAATTTTGGAGAAAAAAAATTTGTGATTCTATAAATTTGAGCTATTAATGAAAAATCAGTGGAGAAGTACAGAATCATTCTATACCAGAGTTTCCTAGAGTATGGTGTGTTGAAGAATGTATCAATCTCTTATGTGTATGTGATTCTTCTTTTTGTATTTCATCTTTGTGTTATCTTGATGTTTGATTGAAAAATACACATGTAGAATTCATCCTTGTTAGATGCTCTATAATATATCAATTAAACATTTCAAAAATCTTCATCTAAAGTCATATTAAAGAATTCATCCATGGTTAAATGCTCTTTATATGATGGATTGTTTCTTTATTGTTCTTCCATTCTCTTGTTTTTTTAATTCTATGTTTACATTTGAATATTCATTTTTAATGTCCTAAGGAAAGTGTCCTTTTTTAACCAATTCAGGAGAAAATGGATGAAGGAAAGATGGAAAAAGGTCAAAAGGAGGACAAATTCAAAACCTAGCACTGGAAAAAGGAACAAATGTGAAATTGGTCAATGTTGGAATGAGGACTTTTGGATACTCCTAGCACTGGAAAAGGGTACAATTTCAAAATCAATGTTACTAGAAATAACCTAATTGAAAACCTACTACTATAAAGAAGTCTAATTGACAAACTCAATGTTAGAATAAAGAGAAATTAGGAATCCTGGCACTACAAAAGGGCACATTTGGAATTCCTAGCACTAGAAAAGGAAACAAGGATGAATCTTAGCACTATAAAACAAGGTATATGAGAAACAATATAGCACTATAAAGTTAAAAAAGTGAAAAATCTAGTGTTATGAAAAGGAAAATTTAAAAATCTAGTGCTATGAATGAAGGAAATTGGAAAACCTAGTGCTACGAGGGAGGGAAAAATGAAATCCAGCAGTAGAAACTTGAACAAATGAGAAACATAGCGCACCAATGAGGAGAGGAGGTTAGTTTTGGAGAGAGAGAGAGATCGTCGATGAATGCCAAAACTACCTAGCATAAATATTCGTGAACAAACATAAATATTAATTGCAAATTAACTACCTATAACTCATCATGATATTTTTTCTCAATGCATAAAACACAAAATGAATATTTTGGAATATTGTCACTTATAAAATCAACTATATATTTGAACTAATTAAAGACCAAGTCTCTTATGGCATGTATAATAAATATAGCGAACAAGTCTCTTATGGTCTAATGGATGATAATGAATAAGTACTTACTAATGTATGATATTCATCTCTGCCTTCAACATGTCCATAATTTCTACAATGCTTTTTAGCTGTTGTTATTAAAAGTATCCTTACTTTCAAGCCCTTGCACTTTTTATAAGGGCAATAACATTTTCTATCCTCCGAAGCCCCTGATGTCAATCCCACGCCTCCTTGGCCCAGTCCTTGAGGAATTTTATTTGACATTTTTCCTCAACAAGTAGCTTTTAGTGATGATTATCAATCAAAATTAACCTCAAAATAGGCCTATAACATTTCAAAAGCATGCGATGTATAACAATAATGTGGAACTTGTAAATAGGTATTTGGCCCTACATATATATAAATCAATTTCCCGTCAGATATCCGACACTAGTCTGTCGAATAAACATTACACAATGGTAAAATGCCATTAATGCCGAAATTTGATCATTTTTCGGTCACAAGACAACGATCGTCGAATATGCAACTCTCTGTAATTAACCTCACATAGTCAAAGATCGTCAAGCTTTAAAAAAAAAATACATTAAGCTTCTGACGGTGGTTCCAATTTTATCCATTTGTCAGATTTTTCCGTCGGATTTTAACCCGAAATGTGGTAGTGTTTGAATAATTTTGCAGATGCATTGATGAAGTCTGTCAGAATTAAGAATTTTTCATGGTTTAGAGAAACAATGGGCATTTCATGGTTGGACCAATGACTAAGATTTCATATGACCCCTGTGTGGAAATAAAACAAGTGGGATAATGTTGGGTGTGTGTTATAATATTTCCACGACTAGTTCCATGTGTTGTACGTTGCGTCAGGTGCAACAAGGGGGGAAGCACCCCTTATCAAGGGGTTTGCAGGGGGGTTATTGCTCCCCTGCACAGGGTCCGAGGTATCACCCCGAGAAAAAAAAATATGTGTACCCAAGGATGGGGGGAAGACCCAAAGATGGTGGGCATGGTTTTGTGCATGGGTTTTGCACATGGTTTTGGGCATGATGGTTTTCTTCCCATGGTATTTTGTAGATACGGTCGATGGAACTAAAGTTATGTTCTAATCCAGGTTTATGGATTGGGGTTTATGAATGCTTCAGCATGTATATATACGTATTGTATCATTGAAAGGAATATAATGAAAAATCAATCTGGCAGTCCTGGTTTTGGGATCCAGGGGAAATCTTTGTGTTTGTTTGTTTATGTTCTCGCCATAGTATATTTTTATAATTTAAGAATATGTTTGTAGGTAGTTTATGTCCAGGGTTAAAACCTACTTTTGGTATCATATTTGTTTCATCTTCAAGGGGAAGCCTTTGCTGCTAAGGGGTTTTTCTCGGGCCTACGGTAAACCATGTTTTGTGGGAGATCTGTGGGATCGATTCTTGAGGTGAAAGAATATGGTGTACAGTGGAAAGATAGAGATCGAGAAATTTAATGGTCATAGTTTTGAGTTGTGGAAGCTCAAGATGGAGGATCTATTGGTGGACCGAGATCGGTGGATTGTTGTATATCCAGGCATGGCAATGACAGGAATGTCGATAGAAGACTGGGCGAATTTAGATCAGAAGGCGAAGAACACAATAATTTTTGTCTCTCAAGATTCAATATTGTTGAATGTATCAAGGGAATCTATGACGAAGGATTTGTGGGTCAAGTTAGGGACTTCGTACCAATTTAAGTCTATGGTGAACAAATTGTTCCCGCGGAAAAAATTTTATAACCCGAGAATGGAGGATGGAGGCTCGGTGACAGAGCATATGAATTCATCTAATATTGTGGAAAGAGTTGTTATTTTTTGATATAAAAATTTCAGACGAAGATAAGAGCATCAATTTTCTATGTTCTTTATCGGATTCGTGGGATATTCTGGTTTTTGCTATAAGTATCAGTACAACTACCTTGAAGTCTGATGAAATAGTCTCATTCTTGTTGTCGGAGGAGATGAGAAAAAAAATATGGAGAACCAGAATGGAGATGCCTTTTCTTTAAGAGGACAGTCTCAGAACATAAACAAAAATAGATCCTCGAGTGGGAGATATAAATCTCCAGGAAAACATGTAAAGGTGTGCTGGAAATGTAGAAAGGAAGAGCACTACAAAAAGGAATGTAGATCTAAATCTCCTGAGAAAGGAAAGGTATATGGTGATGATCCTTCTACAAAGGTGAAAACCACCTCAGATGAAGGTGGGGATGTGTACTTGTTTTATTCTTCAAATACACATGTATATCATGAGGTATGGTTGATTGACTCAGGTGCATCCTTTCACTTCACTCCCCATAGGGAGTGATTCCATGAGTACGAGAAATATAAGGCGGATGATGTCTTCTTAGGGGAAAAAAATAAGTCAAGAATCATAGGACGTGGAAAATTCAATCTAAAGTTACAAGGTGGAAGGATTAGAACACTTCATGGTGTTCTGCATATTCCTGCATTGGCTAGAAACATGATATTTGTAAGCAATATGGATGATGCAAGTGTAAAAATAGTGTTCGAGAAACATACCTGCAAAATGGTTCAGGGAGAATTGGTATTGATGCGAGGATTTTGGATTGAAATTTTGTGCAATATTCTTGGTAGCACTCATATTGATGGGTGCAACAATTTTGTGGTTCCTGAAAGTGGAGTAGAAAATATAGTGGTCTCTGGAGAAAATACCATGTTATGGCATCAAAGGCTTATACATATTGGAGAGAAGAGCATACTAATACTACATGGTAATGGTATGGTAGAAGGTATGTATAATTTTTCTCTAGAGTTTTATTTCTGTGAACATTGTGTATATGGGAAGAAAAATCGGGTGAGTTTTCCCTCCGGTGCAAAGAGGGTGAAAGGGATATTAGAGTTTGTGCACAGTGATGTGATTGGACCTGTGTCGGTTACATAACTGGGAAATTTTATGTCCTATGTCTCATTTATAGATGACTTCTTGAGGAATACAAGGATATATTTACTCGGGAAGAAATTTGAAATCTTTGACAGGTTAAAAGAATTTAAGACTTTGGTGGAAAATTAGACAGAGAAGAGGAATAAGGTGTTGAGGACAGATAATGATGGAGAGTTTTGCAAGAAGGAATTTGAAGAGTTCAGTAAGAATTTTGGTATATCATGGAATAAGATGACTCCATACACACCTCAATAAAATGTTGTTGCAGAAATAATGAATAGGATGTTGATGGAAAAGGCAAGAAGCATGCTCAGTGGCACTAGATTAGGGTTGTAATTTTGGGTAGAGGCAATAGATACTGCATGTTACCTGGTTAATTGATCACCTTCATCAGTGTTGGAGGATAAGACTCCACATGAGGTATGGACTAGTAAGAAACCCTCTCTTTCACATCTGAGGGTATTTGGATGTGATTCATATGTACACGTTCCAAAGGAGAAAATAACCAAGTTGGATAGTAAATCTGAAAGGTGCATCTTTATTTGGTATAAGGATGGTTTAAAAGGTTATAATATTTGGAACCCAAAAAAAAGGAAGCTTGTGTACAACCAAGATGTGGTGTTTATAGAGGTGAAGGGTTGTATTAAACAAGAATTCCTACCAAAGGAACCTAAAAATATAGATTTTGAACTAAAGGAGGAAGAATCAAACTCTACAACTAAACATGAATCAGAAGAAGAAGAGACACAAACTCCAATTGTGAGAAGATCATTTCGGGAGAGAAGGTAGATAGAGAGGCATAGTCCATTTTATTTCTGTTAAAAGTATGCTTTATTTATTACTGACGATGATCCTAGAACTGTCAGGGAGGCAGTGGATTCAGAGGAGGGAAAACTATGGAAAGAGGCCATGGTTGATGAAATTTCATATTTGGACAAAAGTGAGGCTTGGGATCTGGTGGAGTTTCCAGTTGGAAGGAAACCCATTAGCAGCAAATGGGTGTCTAAGAAGGATGTGAATGCAAAAGGAAAGGTGGAGAAATACAAAGCTATATTAGTAGCACAAGGTTATTCCTAGGTGTCGGGAATTGATTTCAGTGATATTTATTCTCCTATTGCAAAATTAGCTTCTATTATATTACTTTTATTCGTTATTATTGCTTTTGATTTTGAGGTAGAACAGACGGATGTGAAGACAATATTTCTTCATGGGGATCTAGAAGAACATATATACATGAAGTAACCAGAAGGCTTTGCAGTGAAGCGTAAGAAAGAACTAGTATGCTAGTTAAAAAATTCTTTGTATGGGTGCAAACAGTCACTATAGATGTGGTATCATAAATTTGATACATATATACGAGGACTTGGATTCACAAGGAGAAAAGCGTATCATTGTGTTTATTTTATATTAATTGGTGACCATGTTATTTATTTGGTCTTATATGTGGATGATATGTTGTTGATTGGAAATGACAGAGAAATTATCCAGGATTTGAAGACCCAATTTTCCTTCAAATTCGACACAAAGGATATTGGCATTGCAGACTATATTTTGGGTATGGAAAATAAATGAGATCGATCAAAGAGGAATATATAGTTAAACCAGAGGAAGTATGTCGAGATAGTGTTGTAGAGGTTTAATATGCATGATAGTAAACTAGTGAAGGTTCATATTCTTGTAGGTGTAAATTTATCTACTGAACAGTGTCCCAAGACACAAGAAGAGGAAGAGGACATGTCCCATGTTCCATATGTGAGTGCAGCTGGTAGCCTGATGTATGCAATGGTTTGTACTAGACCAGAAATTGCATATGTAGTGGGAGTATTGAGTAGTTTTATGTCAAAATCATGGAAGGAGCATTCAACAACAGTGAAGCGGGTTTTTAGGTATTTGTGTGGCACTAGTGATTATGGTTTGTGCTACGAATGAAGACTAGGATTGGACAGAGTTTTGGACATTCGTGGCTTTGTTGATGCAGATTGGCCTAGAGATATAGATCATAGAAGATATACAAGTGGGTATGTGTTTAACATATTTGGAGGAGCAGTCAGTTGGATGAGCAAGAGACGTTATGTAGTGTCTCTTTCAAATACAGAGGTTGGATACATGGAAAACACTCATGCAAGCAAGGAATTTGTTTGGTTGCAAATATTGTGTTCAAATATGGGTTTGTACAACGAGCTATAACGATATACTATGACAACCAAAGTGAAATTTTATTTGCAAAGAACCCTGCTTATCATTCAAAGCTAAAGCACATCGATGTTCAATATCATTATGTGAGGGATATGGTTGAGGACAAAAAGGTATTGTTGGTGAAGGTGGGCACTTTGAAGAATGTTGCAGATGCATTGATGAAGTGTGTGAGCACTAAGAATTTTTATTGGTGTAGAGAAACAATGGGAGTTGTAGGTTTGGACCAATGACTAAGCTCTCACATGACCCTTTTTGTTGAAAGAAAACAAAAATTGGTAGAATGGTGTGTTTTTAATACTCGTTCCATGACTATATGCACGTGTTGCACGTTGCATCGGGTGTAGCAGGGGGTTCACAGGAGGGCGGCAGACCCCCCTATCAAGGGGTTTATAGTGGGGTGGTAGCCCCCCTATATGGGGTCCAAGGCAGTGGCCCAGGAAAAAAAAACATTATGCAGACCCAAGGATGGGGGGCGGTCCCAAAGGTGTTGGGGGGACCTACCTATGGTTTTGAGCATGATGGTTTTCTTCCCATGGTATTTTGTAGATCCGGTCAATGGAACTACGATTATGTTCTAATCTAGGGTTATGGATTGGGGTTTATGAATGCTTCGACATGTATACATATGTATTGTAACATTGAAAGGAATATAATGAAAAAGCATTCTAGTTGTCCCGGTTTTTGGATCCAGGGTAAATATCTATGTATATTTGTTTTGTGTTATCGCCGTTGTATATTTTTCTATTTTAATAATTTGTTTTCATTTATTTTCTGTACAGGATTAAAACCTACATATTCATCAAATTAATGCAAGAAGGAAAATGGGTTTTCAGCAGATTTCTTTCCCCTTGAAACAATATTGTGTGCATGTGTGTTATTTCTCATTGCATGTTTGGGATTGATGTTCTAATTTGTGAATTGAATTTCCGTAGATTAGTATAGTAGGTTTGTGTCTTGTGATTTTGATTAAAATTTCATGAGTAGTTGCAAATATACATAATAATTTTTACACACTCACTACCTTCTCTTCTATTTGATTTCATACACACAATGGATCGGTTACGAAACCTGGAAAGCACCCAATGCCTTATCTTCTCTTCACTATCAACAACAAAGGTTTCCAAAGACTATACCATCTCAACCCTTAATATAAACAACACAAGGTTGGTCTCATCCCAATTTATCCAAGGCTTCAAAGTGTTTGTCATAACCCGCGGGCTTCAAATACTAATAACTCAACCATTGCCTCCAGGGCACCCAAAATATTACAAGGCTCCAAAGTGCTCATCCCTATCCATAGGCTCCAAGGTCTAATAACTCAACCCACAATGTCCAAGGGACCCAACTTGTTTCAGGGATTCAACCCACAACCTCCATAGATCCAAGGAACCAATCCCCAACACACACATACACACACAGTGTATAACACAACACATACACCTACACATGGTGTATACCAAAACACATATGCGTACACATAATACAACACAATGAATACACATATCACAATACTCATGACATAGTACCACATGTAAAGAACACCATGTGTACAATATGTACACAACACAACATGTACAACATGTACACAACAACAGTACTGCACATCCAAAGAGCACATTGTCTCTACCAGGAAACCTTGCCTCTAGTTTCATTCCCATGCCTCACTGCATGCATCCACAACCCAATTCTCAGGTCTATGGCTCTTTCCACTTTCCATGCTTGTCACAGCTTGCCACAGATCACACTTAATTCATTCCACTGATGTATACCTTAGAATTTCCTATCCATAACATAAACATAGGTGTAGTATAAATTATACACATAACATCAAATCATATCCACATGATACTAACCTTATAAGTATTCCATGGTTACTCTGCCCACTTGATTCCTCATAAAACCAAGAATATTTTCATATCATTCACTTGCATAAAACAATTATTCTTCCACAATAATTATCCCCGACAGCCCCATAAAACAATGGGACGTGAGTGCGCGCACACACACACACATAAACATCAGGATAATCATTTTAACAACATAATTACCAGTATTCATAAGAGCAAGGTTAATATAACTTCATTTATCCTTGAAAATCATGCATAACATTGAGCACAGTAGTTCCCAACATAGCCAAGACATATGATGCCTTATATCCATTTAATTTACCTTTCATGTTATCTTTGTCATGATTGTCCTGCCACAATGGACCCAACTAGCCCAACTGGATGTAATATCCTTGCCTTCAGCTACCCTTTATTCATGCATCGGGCTTCATCTAGGTCTTAAATTACCTATTGGTTGTTATTCATCTCTCCATGAGCCCATTACTTCCTCTTTCCCTAACAAATTCTCAAGACCCTAAAAACATAAAATGCAAGGACAAGAAGAAAACCATGAAAAATCAATAACAATACGAAACCACAAACACAGTGATGTGTCCATACTCCAGACATAATTATCAAAACTTCCAATCAAGCACAAATAGATCAAAAAACACCGAAGGCACAAAACTTTCAACAGAAACCATGAATTGACCCCCATGGTTCCCAGTGCTTCCAAGGGAAATCTCAACTCGAGCCTTCTTCAATGTTTCATGGCAGTCTCTTTTTCCATGCAATTCCCTACATCATACTATTATAAACACACAACTTCCAATGCATAATTTAATATAACAATATACCAGTTACCTTACCAAGCTATTCCAAGCATGATGCTTTGTAACTAAACACCTACACCTGCCATTCCTCAATGGATTCTAATTCCCTTGACGAATTCAGTTGTAACAAGGGACCAAATATTATGCCTACATCTGATCAACCTTCCTCCATGTAGCTTCCTCAGGCCAAAGTGCTTCCATGAACTTTAACTTGCTCTATTTATTGGTCCCAAATCATGAGCTTATTCCACTGCAAAATTCATTGAGGCTCTACCTGGAATTCTCCCTCTAGTTCCACTTCCATCTCAATGGTAAATTCTTGATGGCCTCTCTGCCTATTAACCATTGTTTCATCGATCCGGGAAATGCTCTGAATTGCATCCCAAACTATTTGTGCCTCCTATGCAATATAGATATGAGGCCTGTCATGATCCAGATGCACCACTATGATACAAAGGGGAATCCTCCTAACAATGATCTCCACCGTAGATCCAACACCATAATGGTTCTTTGCCATTGCCTTTACTTTGTTTCTCTACAGGGTGAGAACGAATTCCTCTCTTATCTACGTTAAAATTATTGTAAGGTGCCACATTCCCTTTTCACCTGCAGCCTAATATCCTCATTGCTTCTCAGGTCATCTTCCTTTAGCCTTCTCATTCCCTTTGTTGTCTTGAGGGATCCTGACCCAGGTTCAAAGCGTTCTTCACAACCAACAAAACCCTCCAACTACTGGCTCTTTCAGCAGTGATCTACTTTCGTAGACCAAAGTCTCATCCGAAGCAGTATGGGGGGTGCTCGAACTAGGTTTCCACACCCTAAGGGAGCATTTGATGTGTGCCTTAACCTTACTTATTAAATCTAAGGCTTGTGAAACTTCACATAAACCAAATCTAAGCGTGGATGAAACCCTTAACAAATGTGTGCCAACATATTATTATACTTTAGTTAGATTTATCTTATTAGAACATAAACAATACTCGCGCAATCACATAGAAAGTTTCAGTAAAATCCTTAACGCAAATGTAACCCTTACACGAACATAGAGATCTTTTCACAGATAATTAACTCAGATAAATGTGCATTCAACATAAACAGATCAATAGATAATTAACATAGTCATGCATAAACACAAAAATTGCAACAAATTTTACCAAAAATTATTCTTTATTAAGCAGTCTTCAACCCAATACAATTCTTTCCATCTACACACAGCAGCAGCAGAGTCCTTGCACACAACTCAGGACTGGGTCTCTACACGCACAGTCAGCAGGAGCCTTTCTACCAAGACCGAGTACAAACTAGACCAAAAAATCAACATAAACATAACATCGCTAAATATTAACTTAAGATATCCTTACTTGACTCAACCCTTACATATTAATATAACTTTGACGCGCACATACCATGGTCTCAAACCATGTTCTGAGACTCATGGTTTCCCTTTTTACCCATTACAATTATAAAATAGCTTTTACCTTCCCCAAAGCCCCTTTACTTTAGCGTGCAGCACATTTCAACAAAATTTTAACCAAAATTATACAAAAATTTTACCTTAGGGGACCCCATCCCAATAGGCCCGCAACACAATCTAGTGACTTGTTGGAGTGGGGTCCCTTAGGACCGCAATTTTGATAAAAACATAGTATTCTTGTAGTTTTGAGTTGTAAGCGCTAAAAAATGCACATGTCAAGGGGCTTTGGGGTGGGTCAAATCCCCTTCATGAGTTGTAATGGGAAAAAGGGTAGAACTAGGGGTCGCAAACCACAGTTTGCGGACCTTAGATGAGTGCAGGCTAAATATATAAATATAAGTCTAGATCAAGTTGGATAGGACAGTTCTAAGTTTGTATGAAGTTTGATGAATGATATATATATGAGATAAATATGTGGTTTATGTCTGGGTAAAGAAGGCTCTTATTGGTTGTGTGCGCGGAGACCTTAGTCCTACTGTGTGCGGACTCCGCTGGCTGTGTGTGCAGGTAGAACTGAAGTATTGTAAGGGGATTGTGAACTACAAATGAATAAAATATTGTTTTGGAAAATTGGGAGTATCAAATGCATCCGTGCTTTACTTTATCACTTGTTTCTGTGAATTATTTATGTTTTCTGCATAAAGTATATTATCTATGTTTGGATCGGTTGCGTACCTACTTTTCTGTCTTATATGAACGATGAATGCATAGATCTATTACTGTAAGACCTTAATCTCACTTTACTAATAATTTTGAAGGGATTTTGAAGCTTTTATATGTACGCGCGCAGGATAGCCTACGTGAATTGACTTAGATATGATTGGTCAGGGTTTCTGTTGCAAAGGGTTGTCCGTTAGTAGTATAGATTTGAATACACCCGCATCATTTAATTATCTCTCAGGGCATGGAAACCTAGTTCTAGCACCCCCCCATACTACTTCGGGTGAGACTTTGACCTGCACAAGTACGTCACTACCGACAGGGCCATTAGTAAGAGGGTTTTGTTGGTTAATCTTAACTCTGAACCTGGTTCAGGACCCCTCAAGCCAACAAATGGTTCTGTTTCTGGGACCGGGATCATTTTGAGAGAGATTGGGTGATGTGGTGGCCATCAAAGCTTGAGTTAGAAGACTAGTTTGAGAAAAAAAATTAGGAATTTTCCATTAAGGAAATAGAAGTAAGAAGTTGTCTACTAAAGCTTGGAAACATAAGTATATTTTCATAGAGGTTCACGATTTTTATTTGTGACTTTTGCGCAAGAATTATAGGATTTGTTATCGAGATTAGATGAGTTCCAAACCTGCTGGAAGGATGATAAGGTCACTCAGTGGACACCTGAGTTGATCCAACAATTAGAATAGATTGATAACTCCATCACCCGCACTGTAGATCATTGGGTTGACAGCATTTTGGGTGGGTTTGTAATAGAATTTGCAGTAGATCATTTTGTGTCATATTCTGAAGCTGAAAGAAGGTTTTTAAAAGGATTGAGAGGTAAATTCATACGCTCTTTGTCTTTGCTGATTAAGATGTTATTGTGTGCAAAGGGTGTTTTGTGCAGTCACACTGAGTAAATGACCCCAAACAAGCTATAAATCACTATGCGCAGCGGAAAGTACTACTGGGTTAATCAGAGAGGAGACAGATCTGTATACAACCCTCTGAGAAAATTGCCTAACAGTGATATAGAGAGCGGTGAGGCTATGCGCGACGGAGGTAGCCCTCCTTCAACTCCACATTCGAACTCGCGTAGGGGTAAGACATCTCCTACCTCACCACCATCGTCACCAGAAGAAGATATGGTTGCGCATATGAAGCTACCCACCTTCAAGGGTGTGGCAGATGAGGACATGGATAGGTTTTGGTTTGTTGCAAATGCAGTATGGACTGCGCAAAATGTTAATGCTGATGTTGTCAAAAGAGCGCATCTAGCTATGGCGTTTGAAGGTCGTGCGATATACTGGTTTATGGGATATCTGGATCAACATGCTAATCCTATTGTTGATGAGATCAAGTATGCTTTAAAGAAACAGTTCAGAAAGCCAAATTCCTACTCACAGTGTTTGACAGAATTGAAATATATCAAACAAGAGCCAATTGAATCTGTTTGGGAGGTCGATCAACGGCTGAAGCGCACTATCGGTGAGGGAGGATTTATCTATGATGATAAGCAGCATAAGGAATGGTTTATTTCCATGCTCTTGCCACATCTGCGTGGGCCTATGAACCAACATAATATTGGCTCTCAGGCTGAAGCTCTGGAATTTTCCATGAAACTAGAAGTTGCGCCTAGAGCTGATGACCAATTTGGAACCCTACAAATCCAAAATCATTTAGAGGTGATGCACTTAGAGATTCAGAACCTACGCAGAGATAGAGGAAAGGAAGTTGGCGCAGATGTATGGTGTATACGGTGTAAGGGTTCTGGCCACACAAAATATTAGTGTACCTTGTTTCAAGATTACATGCAGAAGGAAAAGGAGACTTTTATCGAAGCCAGGAAGGATTCTGCTGCTACAGGTGCGTCCACATCCAAGTCAATAATAGAAGCAAAGATTGATGATGAAGTCAAACCTTTCCTACAAGAATGCATTAAGTTATTGTGCAATCAGAAAGTATTATACAATCTTCAAGCCCTGATAGATAGTTTCACGAACAAGGATTTGCCTCGAACTGAGAGTAAGTTTGTGAATAATATTTATAAGAACAAGAAGATAACTAGTCGAGGGATGTGCATAACCGTGAAAATTGGAGAGTGAGAGATGGATCAAGTCATCTTGGACATATGGTCTGATGCAAATTTTATACCTAAACAGACCTGGAAAAATATGGGTGAACCAAAGCTAGAGTGGTCCACCATTCAGTTGTGCATGGCTAATCAGGAGAAGATCATTCCACTTGGAAGGCTCCCACAGGTTCTGGTAGACGTTGTTGGAGTAAAGGTATGTGTAGATTTTGAAGTAATACAAATTGTGTATGATGGATACCCTTACCCTATGCTTCTAGGGATGGATTGGGCCATCAATATGGGAGGTATCATCAACTTGAAGCACATAAGCATGATATTTGAAAACGATGGTATGCGGGTAATAGTACCTCTGGATCCGGCAGAAGGAGAAAGATATATAGAACCAATGCATGAAGGAGATTATTTCAACCATATCTACAAGCTGACTACACGGGACAAGGATTGGATCAACCTTATGGCTGATGGAATGTTGAATTGGGAAAAGGATAGTTTGTGTTTCTCAGATTCGGATGGGGAAATGGAGAACTATAAGAATCAGTTACATGATGTTTCTACATTGCAGTGCCTCAATATCACTAAAAATGTCTGATGCATATCCTCAAAGTTAAGATAATTACCCTATTTTGATGGTTCTTATAGTGTTGTATTATTTTTGGAGAAATTGGAAAAGGTTGTCCCAAAAGATTGGAGGTTTAGGGCACTTGATCTTGCCATGGACGCAACCCAACGCGTTGGTGGGATACACACAAAGGGAGCTTTAAGGATTTGGAGGAATGAAATAAATTGATGAAATTTCACTTTGAGTTGCACGTTACCCCACCAAGTGAGCTTTTCTATGGTCAGGGTGACCCGCACAAACACCTGGCCACATGGATGGAGGTTTGGAACGAAAATACCTGGACCAAATGGGTTCACAAGTTTATCAATTCGTTGGGACCAATACATACTACATGGTATTTGGAAACGAATTTGCGCTGAGGGACTCGCCATTGGATTAAAATTACTGATATTTTTATGTCAACCTTTGGCTTAGACGGGGGATTGAAGGGATTGGACGAAGCCCTGTAGGATATAGAAGCACTTGTTTTTGATGATTCATGACCTCAGATAGATTGTGATGCACCTGCATGGGAAGCACAGATGCAAGATATTGTCAACTGCAGGAACATGTCAGTATAATATAATGAAGAATATCCTAGAAATATTAACATCCCTGAGTCCGAAGGGGAGCGCGCAGTTGTAGGCCCCTTATTGGGAATGGTGGATGTAACTAAGCCTCTGAAGTTAAAGGAAGTCAATATTGGGACAAAAGAGCAGCCCAAGTTGGCCAAAATAGGAGATTATTGGGATGATGAGACAGTGGGGAAGCTTTTGGAGCTACTGATAGACTATCAAGACCTGTTTCCCATGAAGTTCTCTTAGCTCAAAGGAATTGTAGGAGATTTCGGCATTATGAAGATCGCGATGAAACCATATGCGCCCCCTGTCAAGCAGTGACCATACTGATTAAATCCCAAGTATAAGAAGAAAGTGAAAGAGGAATTAGAGAAGATGGTTTCTGCAGGAATTATTGAGCCTGTAGAGCAGTCTGATTGGGTAAGCCCAATGGTAGTTCAAGTAAAGAAGACTAACAAAGAGATAAGGATTTGCGTAGATTTGCAAAATTTGAAAAATTCATGTGTGCATGACCCCTTCCCTACTCCATTTTCAAATCAGATCTTAGATAATGTAGGAGGAAAAGAGGCTTATTCGTTTACTGATGGATTTTCAGGGTATCATCAGATCAGAATTGCACCAGAAGGCCGAAGAAAGACCACCTTTGCAATGGAATGGGGGTCTTTCCAATACACAGTCATGCCTTTTGAATTGAAGTATGCACCTTCTATATTCTCGTGTGCAGTAGTAGCAGTGTTCAAAGAATTCATGCACAAGTTATTGGAGGAGTATTTTGATGACTAGACTGTGTTTGGGCTGGTAAAGAAACATGTGTCCAACCTACACATGATGCTTGACACTTGTAGGAAGCATCTGATTTCTCTTAACTTGAAGAAATGTCTATTTTGCATTCCCTTTGGAATATTTTTGGGCCATATTGTGTGTCATCAAGGGTTGGTGGTAGATCCGACCAAGATTGCAGTTATTATCAACCTAGAAGTCCCTACTAATGAAAAATATTTGCGCTCCATTCTAGGACACACCAGATATTACAGAAAATTCATTCAGGGCTATGCTTTGATCACTGAGCCTATGGAGAAATTGATGAAGAAGGATGCGTCCTTTTTCTGGGATGAGGAATGTCAAAAGAGCTTTGAACTGCTGAAATAAAAGATGGTTACAACACCCATTCTAATATTCCCAGACTGGTCTAAGGTATTCCATGTACATGTTGATGCATACAGTAGAGAAATTGGAGTTGTTTTAGTGCATCTAGGAGAAGGAGACATCGATCACCCTGTTTCTTTTGCCAGTAGGAAGCTCTCCAGTTCAACTCAACCATAGAAAGGGAAGGATTGGCCATGGTCTATGCTCTAAAAAAATATAGGCACTATCTTCTAGGAGGGCACTTCAAGATGTTCAATGACCATTCTGCTTTGAAATACCTGGTCAATAAGCCTGTGTTAGGGGGTAATATTTGTATATGGTTGTTGCTATTTCAAGAATATGATTTTGAAATCATTGTGAAGCCTGGTAGATTGAATGTTGGACCCAATCACCTATCACGAAATGACAATGCGAAGGAACCAACAAGTTTGGAGGAAGGACTACCAGATGTGCAGCTCTTTGCTATTAATGTGGTTGACGAACACTTTGTTGATGTTATTCACTTTCAAACCACTGGGAGTGCGCCTGTTGAATATTTGGTGCAGCAAAAGAAGGAGTTGGTTTCGTGCGCAGCCGATTTTACACTGATTGTTGATCAATTGTACAAGTTGGTAGCAGATGAGATGCTAAGAAGGTATGTGTTGGAACATGAAAGGCAGGACATCTTGGATGAGGCTCATGGAGGAGTGGCAGGAGACAACTATGCAAGGAAGGACACTATGAAGAAGGTGTTTCATGCTAGGTTATGGTGACCCACACTGCACAATGATGCACATGCACACTTTCAAGCTTTTGATGCATGCCAAAGAATGTAGAAGCTGTCGCGCAGATATGAAATGCCCCTACAGCCACAAATGGCCCCGCAGGATTTTGATAAATGGGCTATAGATTTTGTGGGACCTATCAATCCTCCAGGGAAGAAGACTGGCACATGGTGCATCATCACTGCCACAGATTATGTAACTACATGGGCAAAATCTAAGCCAGTCAAGGATTGTACCACATATACTGCTACACACTTCATTTTTGAAAATATCCTAACTAGATTTGGGTACCCGAAGATATTGATGAGTGATAGGGGTACGCACTTTGTTAATGAAACCATTGAAACTCTGACAGAGGAATTTCATATACATCACTAGAAGAGTACTTTTTATCACCCTCAGGAAAATGGTATAGTAGAAGCTTTAAATAAAATATTGGAGAATGTGCTCACAAATATCTGTAATTCAAATTAGAATGATTGGGACGTGTGCATCCCTTCAATGTTATGGGCTTATAGGACCACATGCAAGAATTTGACTGGTAAGACACCTTTCAGGATGGTTTATGGACAAGAAGCAATCATGCCAATGAAATATATTTTCCCATGCCTGCGCATCGCAGTATTCACTAATGTGGTTGAGCCTGACATTATGGAGGAACGTCTTGCGCAACTAGTTTCCTTAGAGGAGGATCAGTTCATTTCTAATTTTCATCAGCAAGTGCAGAAGGCGCACGAAAAGGCCTAGCACGATAGACACATTCGACAGAAGGCATTCAAAGAAGGTGATTTGGTTTTGTTATATGACAGTTATTTTTCACGCCACCCTGGAAAGTTTAGGAAGCACTGGCTGGGGCCATAAATTGTGAAAGAAATCACTGATGGAGGTGTGGTGTGCTTGGCCACGTTTCATGGTGAAAATCTTCCCAGGTATTTCAACAGAAGCCGACTAAAGCCGTATAGGAATAATCTTGTGCCTAACAAATGACTATATGGCCAGAGAATGGGAATCCAATTTTCTGCGCGATGCGTAGACAAGTGCGGCAAGAGCGCAAATGCATTGCGCAGCAGGAGAAACTAGTCGTTGAAATAGTAAAACTGGATGAAAGAGAAATTTTACCATTGAATGTGTTATCTGTAAATTGGTACTGATAGGTTGCTCCACCAGACAACTTAGAATAACTGTTTCTACCAACTTTGAACTGAAGATTAGCCTCTTCAGTTTGTGAGGGCTCTCTCAAGTTAACTTATGATTCTCACTGAAAACTCAATTATATGGCTAAGTCTATGACTGTAAAATTGATTATGATTGATTGCAGGTTGAAAATTTAAAGGACTGCTACCATTGGGAAAATGGATTCAACATCAGACAAGTCAATGAAATGATCCTTCTTGTGGAAACTAAGGCAAATGGAAGTTTAAATGATAAGATGGTACACATACACAATATAGGAAGAAAACAACAGTTTAACATCTAAAGGAAGTCAGAGCATGTTTCCATGAGTTCTGAGTGATTAGATATAAACTAACTGTAGATATTAAACATGAAAGATATAAGACAAATAACTCATTGAACACTTCATTTGAAACTAGGGTGAAAAAGACCAAAACATCCACTGTATATTACTGAAGTGGAATTTTTTACAAAAATAATAGTGTAGTACAATACTCCAAGACTTTGATATTCGATATTTTGTCTATAAATAGACTCTTTTTACATTACATAGGATGCTAGATCATCGAACCTTGACTCTAACAACTAATCATAACTAACAACTCTATTTCTGGAACACAAAAAGACACCTAATCATTTAAGATTTTCTCTCCTAATGAGACTCTAATTACATTTATTTCCCCCACTTCTCTAATAGTGGGACCATTACATAGATAAATATCAGGTGCTCGAATGGCATTCTCCATGACAAAGACATAAATGTAATTTCCAAGAATTTAGCAACAGTTGTCCTATTTTCTAAGAAAGGATCAACATTAACTATAATTTTGTCTTCATGTTGTTTTGTATGAATGACTCACATGCCAAGTGATGAAAATTTGCTGAGATGTCTCCTTATCTATTTTGATTCCTCGACGTGGCTTGCTGGTCTTCCATATGCCTTTCGAACCTTCAAAAACCCTTCCAAAACACCCCACTGCAAAACAAAGCATCTTTAGGAATTTTTCTAACGTAGTTTAGTAGCAAGCTGGTTTCTATCTTTTAACCTTCCTTCTGCCACCTTTTCTGGTCAAAAATCATTTGTCAGGTCAAAATATCTAAATACTTTCAAACTCCCTCCTTATTTTTTCATAAAAATGGTTTTAAAGGCCAAAATAAATCTTCAGAAATGTTGTAGCATTTTTCAGCCTTCAAGCCCAAAGCTCACTACGAAACTACCTAATAAGGCAGAAATTTCATATTTTGTAACTTTCTTCAAAAATTGATCTCCTAAGCCAAAATTTATGTCACTTCAAGCTATAGACCTTAACAAAAATGTATCAACTCAACTCTTTAGTCCTAGGGTGTTTCGTCTTCATTAACAATAGCTTGACCTTCAGGTTCTACAATCACTTTCATTTTCAGTCCTCTCTTCTCTAGATCATCTTGAATCGTGCTCATTTGTTCCTGAAGGTCTTCCTGTAATATCCCCAAATTGGGATTACTAGCAAGGCATGCCTGAAAAATGCATTTTTCAGGAATGGATGCTAAAGCACTTGAAATCAGCCCTTGGATCCCTTAGATCTAAGTATCTAAGTCCTAAATCCAAGAGGAGATCAGAAAAAAATCTTCCTAGGTGGGTTAAACAAATCTCCCACACCTAGTACAGCTAGAAAATTGCCCAAAGAAGGGACTGCAGTACTATGTGACAAAACTACTCAAAGAATAACGCAATTCAGCCCAATATATGCAGGAGGCCAATATGTAGGCTCAATCATGTCATTTAAAACAGTATTTCAAGATTATATTGAAGCCCATATATCATAGAACAGAAAATAGGAAGCTTTACATGAAGAAATGCCCAAAATAAGAGGTTGCAACCATATGATATGATTGTACAAGCTTGACAACGTTATTTTATTAGCTGAAAAGAGTTGTAAGTTACACTTCAGATCTAGAGCAGATCTGTGTACAAAAATATAGATCTATATCAGATATATACACTATAGAGTCTCCTCTTCAAAAGCCCCTTGGGGTTTTTAGCAGAAAATGTAGTACAGGAAGTAGATCTGAGATCTAATGCAGCTGATCTGTAGAATGATTCAGAATTTCTAAAGCTAATACATTAGTATTTATATCAGATCTGAATGGAACATGGATTAGATATGTAATCCACAGATCACCACAGTGAAGGGCAGATTCCCAACACTAGAGATCTCTCCTCCTTGAAGTGCCAAAAGACCCTGCAACTTTCTCCTTGCAAATAACGCAGTTCTGGAAGATGGAATGTGTTGTTGGCTCTAGAGCATGATGTGGCCTGATTCCAAGATCTAAAAAATGAGCTCTCCTCATCCAATACTCTCTTTCCAGGGGGATAGAATTCTTTCCCACTAAAAAAAGGCACTAGAATGGCTTAGATCTGAATAGATCTAGCCTCCACTTGCTACAGCTTACAAGGACAACCAAACCCTCAACAGGATCTGTGTTGTGGTTGGAAGAATAGCTTGGCCAAATGCCTAATTGTGGTCAAGTAATGCAAGACTCCTCCAAGAGACCTCTCAAGGAAGGAGGTGGGATTCCCAATCAGGAACACCCAAGTGCTAAGCAGCACTATTCTCAACTAAACAGTTGCAGAAAGCAAAATAGTCTTCAAGACCAAAATCAAATCATAAGCATAAACTTGTTATGGTTGCCTTGCCCTCCTTTTAAACATGTGTGAGCCTTCTTGCCTTGGGCCCCACTCATTAGGGTTTCCTTCACCAAGGAATCTACCTCTCACTTGCATTGCACTATCTCTATGGGTGATCTCCTCCTCTCATACATGTGTTGTTGACTTGGTGAAACTTGACCTTGTCCACCTGCATTTGTCCCTGTTCACACATGAGAGTGTAAAATCCAGCTGCTCCCTTGATCCCTTTCCACACCATGAGGGATTTTATTTAGATTTTTAATATGCATGGGCCTCCTTACCCATTTATTCATCTCCTAAGTGAGATCAGCAAAATTTAATATTCCAATTTGTTGCATGCAAATTTTGGAATATTACACTTCCACCGATTGTGTAATGATATTTTTTCATCTTGCAAGTGTAGGTTCATTTTCCTGGTATGTTTGACCACAATTCTTAGAGGTTGGGTCCTTTTCAACGGTCTTTTAGCATTACTCATAGATTCTGAAACACTTAAGAGTTGAGTGTCCCATTTTTTCATCATTTGATCAAACTCGGCCTTTTCAGGCCTGTGCTTCTCTGCTTCCAACTTTAACTTAAGTATTTCTTCTCTTGCTTCTCTTATTTGTTCTGTGAGGAGTTATGTTTCTGATTTTCCAACCATCTTCTCCTTTCCCTTTCTCTGCATAGTGACAACTTCTTCTGCTGCTGGGGATAAATCTATGATGTTTTATGGTTGCATACCTTCACTGAATTTTTTTCCTCTTTTTCTTTCCATGGCCTTCTTTGCAATTTGTGACCTAGTCATTTGCTTCCTTGGCTGAAACATGAAGCTAGCATCCTCTCCCGCAAAATCCAACTTCTTGACAGACTTACCTTTCTTCAATTTTCTTCCATCACCTTCAAAAACTTCCGCCTGCACTATTGGGGACTCCTCAATATATATTGCATGGAGGATGTCTTCCAAGTTTCCTTTGGCCAATTTATGACTCCTTTTTATCCTCTTACTGATTTTTTTGCTAATTTTTTTTTTCTGTTTTGCAGGTGCTGGCTGACGGATATTAGTTTCTTGCAGAGGTTCTACTTCAATGTCCATTGATTCTACAGGAAACTGCCTTCCTTCTTCCTCAATATCTTCTATCACAGCTAGATATCCATTAGTTTTAGGTTTTGAAACTTTATTTGGAGTCACTGCATCTAATTCATACCCACTCATAAAAATAAAAGAGGTCCAATCTTTGTTTAATCTTTTCAACTCTTCCAGCACTAACAGTTTTATCAGACCATGGTGAAATACTGATGTTTCATTACCTTTTGATTTGACCTGAACTTTATCTGACATCTTTCCCAAACTCTTGTATAAAAATAAAGGTAGGTCAAGTGGTTGCTTACCAGCAAAATGCAGGAGTCTAATATGGTAAGAATAAACCATGTGGAATTTCCCTTTGCAGGTGAAGTATTTTTGGATCACCAGCAGCAACTTTGCATAATTCTATTTCCTATAACTCCTGGGGATGCCATTGGTCATATCAGCTCCTCTATGCTCCTTCTTGAGAAACTCCTTACAACCTTGCATTCTGAACTTTGTGCCTTTGAGCCATTCTTCACCACTTCTAGGAATTTCTGTAGCTTGCGAGATGATATCTGGTGACAGTGTGAAATTCAAAATCCCAACTTTTGATGTTGTCCCTGTAAAATTTGTTGCAAAGTCTTTGAAAATTTGTGCATGGAAACCCTACAATTTTTGGCAGAACTAAAGCCAACCCGCCTTCCTGAAAGCCTCCATAGTAGTGGGATATTCATTCAATAGCTTCAAATTCATAGGCTCATACCTTACGCAATAACCACCCTTATTTGTTTTCTTCTGCAATGCCATGATGCTTTATACTCTTTACTACCTTGCTTGTTGATGACACCTGCAGGATCAAATTCAAACAACAACTTGCTTTGTGTGGTGAAGCAACTCTCAAATAGTGACAATGAGATACATCACAATGAAGAATTGAACGCTAGATGACAAAGAGCAGCTTGTGGATAAAGTTTTAAAGTTAATTTGATAAATCGGAGTTTAATGATGACACATGTGACCATAAAAGATAATAAAGACAGAAGATACGGCTTTGGATGTTTAGGAATCATGATAAAAAACTTGAATGAATTCACCCCTTTCTTTGTCTTATTGAAAATTTAAACCTCACACCACTCTGACACTTTCTGAAGAAAAACCCAGTTTCGTAGCGAAAACCGTTTAACTGCTGACAGATTTGCTACGGAACTGTTAGGAAGTTTCATAGCAAAATCTACTGATTTGCCATATAATTCGCTATGAAACTGTGAAAAACTGACAGGTGGAATATTTTGTGATTAAAAAGAATGGGGATGAAAACTAGATGAGATGAGGTTGATTTGACTGATATGGCATGGTTAGAGGTGGGTTTTAAACTTAACGTAGACATCACCAAATGCAATTTTTTTAAAAATTTCATGAAAATGACTTTTGAGACAGCATGAACCTAGGTGAATGACATGTAGGACCTTATCAATGAAACTGTTAAAACTAATAAGTGATAACAGAATGGAGTGGGTTTTCTGCACTTAATGAGGACATCTTACGAGATTTTTGACTGTTTTTATGGGGGTAAGATGCATTTAATGAAAATCCAACCATTTTTACCTCATATCGCCTATAAAAGGAAGGGAATGGGTCATATTTTGTTCCTTTTCTTTATAATTATATTGCGCCCTAAATTTATTTGTGAATTGCACCGAGCATTCATCTCTGAGACTTGTATGTCTGGCTGTGAGACCCCCGCATCTAGAATGACGGCCACTAACCCTGAGAGTGTGCCATCTGAAGAAAATTATGTGTCGCTCACAGTGTCTACAGAGCCAAGGTCTGATGGTGTTCACAAAGTAGTACTAGAAGTCCAAGAAGTCATGTTCATGCCAGCTAAAGGAAACGGTAAGATGACCAAAGGGTCATCCTCCAAGTCATAGACATCACGTCAACAATTCACATCCTCATGCTAGGTGACGAAGGATAGGTCCCCTACAAGCGACCCAACCAACAGACCCATGAGCACAACTGAGGAGGTTGTGCTCTTCGTCGATCCCATATCATGGCTCTCGAAGTATGTCAAGCCGCGTAGACCCTCCGTGAAGGCACCAAAATATTTGTACATAGTGCGTGCATACCTGCAAATTCCACTGATCCCATAATAAGTTACGTTGGAGGGGGACATGTTCGGGAAACTCCCCCTCGTCAAATTTGATGACTATGATTTGGCGAACAAGGATATGTTCCCTGAGATAGCGCCAGAATGTTACCTGGAACACGTACTCTATGATAGAGTGGTGAAGGTAGAGCCTATGTCGTGGGCATGTGGGCTGAGCAACACGGGGATATTCAATTTGCTGAGGATTCCCCACTTTTCCAGGTATCCAATCACCAGCATCTGTGTGCGCCAGTTGTTGGCGTTGATCCACGATGGTTGTTTATGGATCAAGAATAGAATCCTCGTAGATTTCATGCTGATCCACCGGATCACCAACCTGCTTAAGAAGGGTCCCCATCCCATGTCCATTTTTGGAAAGAGTAATGAACTGAAATTCGCTACCAAAGTTAAGAAGGATTACAAGGTTAGGCGTGACTCCAGGGGGTTCCTAGTACAACAAATTGTCAACCCAGCAGTACGTCACGAAAACCTGGTCTTGGGATGAAAGCTAATGCACAAATGTCGACCTAAGGTGGTCCTTGCGCACGTTATCGTGCTAGTGGGACAATGCAAGAAAGGAGTAAGTTATAATTGGTCACGGTACCTCTACCTTGATTTCCTGGAGAACGTGTGTGAGGTGCAAGAGGAAGGCAAGAATTTTAGCTACTCCTAGATGCTTTTGTTGATCACTCTAATTGCATGGGAGATGTTAGAGTGCGCAGTGCTCCCAAAAGTTGAAGTTGGTGTGTGTGAAGGGGCATGCTATGACAATCTATGGGATTCGCCCAACCCGTAGAGAGTAAAGGAGAACAAAATTTTATGGGTTTTATTTGAAGGTGCATTGGTAGCATATATTCACTTGCGGCCTCGATTGTCCCCAACCATTTATGCCAAATACAGATCTATTGTATATTTCCAAGTAATGATTCACAATGTGCATATATGTTCACGCAAGGACCTAGTTTGGTACAACCTACCATACATGGTCACGGAGGCTAAAATCGACCAAGTCCTTGAGACCTAGCCTAAAGCATGGAAGATCGGGCTAGACTCTATTATGCCCATCACAACCTACACATCTGGAAAAGAGGCAACAAAGGACAAGGAAACAAAGAAGGAAGTCGAAAAAGAACCAGAAAAAGACGCAGAAATGGATACCGAGAAGGAGGCTGAGAAAGAAACGGAGCAAGAACCTGAAGGCGAAGCTAATTTGGATCTTGGCGACCTAGATGGTATGTATGGTACTGGAGTTGAGTCTCCCATAGGAATGAAGTGTAGCATAGAAACCCACAAGGGTCCACGCAAAAAAAGGAAGGGATCAAAGGTCAGAGGAACAAAGGATGTTACACACACAGAGGAAGAACTTGATAAGATAGCAAATTTGGTCGCATCTGCCTCCAAAGATAGGTGGACGGTGGTGGAAGAATAGTACAAGGATGTCATAGAAGCATTGAATTCAGGATTACAGGTGTTGCATTTGAAGACTGACAACATCCAGGTGAGCGTGAATAAAGTGAGGCTGATTCAAGCAAGCGAGCATACCAATATGATCATCAACACAATGGACAATAGGATCTGCCCCTTTCCGGGCACAGTAGTCACTATAGAACAACCTGATTGTGCGCGTAGGTGCAGACCTACCCAGAAGTTGGGATAGAATTATCAATGTTGCCCAGTGGAAAACTGCATGCAATTAAAAGCATTATTACATACGAGTTGCAGTGTAGGGAGACGCGCGTACACTAGAAGATGAGTGAATTTTAACAAAAGATCGTGGCAAAAACTAAAGAATCTCTCCAAGCCCAAATAGTACAGCAGGCAGCACTAGCACAGCGAGCATAATTGGAAAATTTGATCAATAGACTGTGTGGTGACATGCCAGAGGTAGCCATTCCTTCTTCAGTCACGCCACAAATTAAAATTGAAAGTCTTGTAGCAACGCTGAAAGCCTCCCGATCAGAAGTACAGGAAATAAAGGTGGATTTCGAGCAACAGATCGCGGAATTGCAAGCCAAGATGCAGCAAGAAACTCCCCCAGAAGTGTGAGCGCAGCGAGCTTCCCTAGTCAAAGAATCCTCAACAGTTATTTCCACCACAGCTGATAAGGGAACTGCGCTGCTAGAAACATCTATGGG
This sequence comes from Pinus albicaulis, assembly GCA_034641835.2. Lineage (NCBI taxonomy): Eukaryota > Viridiplantae > Streptophyta > Pinopsida > Pinales > Pinaceae > Pinus > Pinus albicaulis. The sequence continues at coordinate 544,414,665 of CM076582.1, read as the reverse complement.
TTTGTGGACATCAGTGCAAAAGGATCCACTGGTTAGAAATATTTCATAGGAACTGTGTGCCAAGGAGTAGGCGTTTGATGACCTTCAAGAGGGACTACCTACTTTTGTACCTGCTCAACGCATTGCCCGATTTCATACAAGTCAAATCTTGCGTGATGAATTTGAGGAGCTATGAAGAAAGAAGTACAATGTGGTAGACCATATGAAGCCATGGGCCGATGAAGTGATGAAGTTGTCACAGGATCTGGATGTTTCCATGAATACCTTAAACCAGACATATCAAAGCATCAACCTCGCCCTTGAAGGGCTGACTTTGCAGAAATTGGTGGATACAACACAGAGTGCAATTTATCAGAGCGCGGGCATCCTGGTGCCCTTCATTGTTACCATTGTGGAGCTGCAGGCAAATATGAAGACCCCAGTACCTCTGTGACTTGGGACGAGTCACAAGATTGTGTTGGAGGCCTATTGGAGCAAGGTCCCTTAGAACTGCAATTTTAATAAAAACATAGTTTTTTTGTAGTTTTGAGTCCTGCACACTAAGAAATGCACAGGTCAAGGGGATTTGGGGCAAGTCAAATCCCCTTCATGAGTTGTAATGGGAAAAATGGTAGAACTAGGGGTTTCAAACCACAGTTTGCAGACCTTAGATGAGCGCAGGCTAAAGATATAAATAGAAGTCTAGATCGAGTCGGATAGAACAGTCCTAAGTAATTTTGGCTGAAGTTTTATTATTGATAGATATCTGAGATGATTATGTTGCTTTTGTCTAGGTAAAGAAGGATCCTACTGGCTGTGTGCACAAAGACCTTAGTCCTGCTATGTGCGGACACCACTGGTTGTGTGCGCAGGTAGAAATGAAGTATTATAAGGGGATTGTGAACTGTGAATGGATAAAATATTGTTTTGGACAATTTAGAGTATCAAATTCATCCATGTTTTACTTTATGATCTGTTTCTATGAATTATTTATGTTTTTTTAATCAAGTATATTATCTGTGTTTGGATCGGTTACGTACCTACTTTTATGTCTTATATGAACATTGAATTCATAGATCTATTACTGTAAGACCTTATTGTCACTTTACTAAGACTTCTGAAGGGATTGCGAAGCCTTTATCTGTGCACGTGCAGGATAGGTTGTGTTAATTGACCTAGATCTGCCTAGTTAGGGTTTATGTTGTGAAGGGTTGTCTGTTAGTAGTATATATTTGAAGACACTCGCATTATTTAATTATTTATCGGGATGTGGAAACCTTGTTCTAGCACCCCCCCATACTGCTTGCGGTGAGACTTTGACCTGGGCAAGTATGTCATTACCAAAAGGGCCAGTAGTAAGAGGGTTTTGTTGGTTAAGCTTAACTCTAAACCTAGGTCAGGACCCCTCAAGCCAACATGACTCGTCCTGAGTTGCTTTGGTCCTGGTTCCTCCATATTTTCCTTCAAGGCTTGAATGGAAGTTTTAAGTGGCTGAATGAATTTTTTACTTTTTGTTGTTCCGTTCTACGCTTCTTAGACCAATTTCTCTGTAGTTGGCCCCTCGTCTACCAGGCAGAGACTTATTTGGTTCTACTGCAAGCTTCTGAGGGTACCATTGATGTTATGGGACAACTGAAAGGCCTCCTCAGTGCAAGGCTTCATTTTGTTGTCGAGAAACTATTCCCGTCGGTGCAGTGAGTCAATCTCTTCCTGGATGGCTGGACTTTCCGGCAAGCAGGCCAACCGCTGGGTAGGCACCAAGGTCGGCGCAACGACCCGGATCTCATTAAATTTTTGTTCATTGGCCCGCAGATCCATCTACAACTGTTGTGTGACAGGTTCATCTTGGATGGAGGTCCAAATTCCCATGGCCTCCTCTAGCAAGTGGTCACAAGCATTAATAACAGCAATGATGCTAGAAATTGAATCCTGAACTACCTTGGCGCACTGTGTGAGAACTTATGGAGGAATCTCGGGCTGCAACTTCATCTACAATTTAATATTCCTAAATATGCCTACAACTAATGGGAATATTAAAATTTTGTTTTATCACTTAGAAAGGTGAATAAGTGGGTAGGGAGACCCATAAAACTCTTTATTGTGAATAAAATCACTTCTCATGTGAAAGTGGATCATATTTTCAGCTTAATAAAGCACCCTAAGGTGTGAAAAGGGGCTAAAACATTTTGACTGGGTCAATCTTGACCAAATCTACAGTGTTGTTATGGAGGAGTGGCCATAAATGAGGCACAACACAGTTTTAGGTGGAGATGCCTTGTGTGAAAGAAGTATCATCATTGGATGTGATTTAGGGTTTGCAAGCTCTTGACTTATAAAAGGAAGAGGATGGTAGCATGAGAATGTTTTTTATGTTGATCATATTTCTGAATATATTTTTTATTTAGACATATATCTTTCTCTTGTTGTTTAGCTGAGATTGAATGTTGTTTAGCATTGGGTGTTCCTGGTTGGGAATCCTACCTCTTTCCATTGAGTAGCTCTTGGAAGAGTTTGTATTGCATTGTCCACTATCTAGCTTAGGGCCAAGCTTCTTCTTTCAACTAAAGCGCAGATCCTGTTGAGGGTTTGGTTGTTTTTGCAAGCTGTAGCAAGTGGAGACTAGATCTTTCAGATCTAGGCCATTTCAGTGCTCCTTTTCAGTGGAGGAGGTTTCTACTTCATTGGAAGGATAGTATTGAAGGCATTGAGCATCATTTTCAGATCTTGGCATGAGTACAACCTTATTTTGATCCCTACAGTGCATTATAGATCCAGATCTGCATTATTTCTGTGGGTGCAGTTGCAAGGTGGTTCAGCACACCAGTTGGAGAGTGATTTTCTGAGTGTTGGGGATTTGCCCTTCACTTTGGAGATCTATTGGAGGAGGCTATTCTATTTTTTATATCATATCAGCCACACTTTCTAGATCTGAATATTGCAGTAGATCTGCAGTCTTAGATCTCAGATCTACAACTTGTACATGGTGTTTTGCTGAAAACCCCAAGGGGGTTCATTAGAGGAGCTTGTATAGTGCATGGATCTGATATAGATATAACTTTTTATGCACATATTTTCTCTAGATCTGATGTGTAATCTACAGCTATTGCAGAGCCAATAAAATAACGTTTTAAGGCTATTCCAGTCTTTATATATGGTTGCAGCACCTCATTTTGAGGGATTTCTTTCATTGGAGGATTTCTTTTCTTGTTATGCATCTTATGGGCCATCTTTTACATCTATTTTTCTGCTGTAATAACAAATGAAAGGTCTCCATATTGGCCTCCTGCTATATCCAAGATGATCTGCGTTATTTTCCCATCTTTTTGTATTATATTGTTTCATTCCCCATTTGGGAATATTACAGTGGTTTCAGATCATCATCTTGGCACAGCCTGTGCATTCTAGAGCCAATATGTCTTATCAAGAAGGAGAGCCTCTTACTGATAGAGAGAATAGGTATCAAAAGAGAAGACACAGAAGATTTGATTATACTAATGAGAAAGAAGACAAGGGTAAAACCCCTTTATCTGGAGGTATGAAAGGGAAGGAGTTCTCAAGACTTCTTCTCCAAATTATGCATGAGCTTAAAAGAGAAATCAAGGGAATGAGGAGGGAAAGACATGAAGATCCCTCAAGAATATTTTCACATGAAGAGAGCCCCAGTTCTTTATACTATGTTTGTGAGCATTTAGACACACAATTAGATCTGCAACGTTATACTATGCCTAGATTTACTGCAAGAGGGATTGAGGAAGAAGATGCACCAAAGGAGGAGACTTTGAGTGATTATCTTCAGGAGTATGAATCTTAATCTTGGAGATTCAAGGAGCACTTGAACTTCCAAGAATTTTTCCAACTCAAGGAGGAAAGAAGACCCAGCAAGCACAATAGAAGCAGAAGAGGTATATTCTTTCTGCCAAATTTTGATGGATCCTCCACATGCACAGCCAAGGATTGGATAGATCAACTAGACTCATATTTTCATCTACATCAAGTTTCAGAAAAGGAAGCCCTTAGGATAGCAGTGCTGCATCTTAAAGGTAAAGCTTATTTTTGGTGGTTATTTGAATCATTTTCATTAAGAAATGAAGATATATCTACTTATGCAAGATTCACTAAGAGATTAGTGAAGAGATTTGATGTAAAACAAACTAAAACATCTTTGATTGAGCTAGCAAAGCATGAACATTCAAAACCCTTGCATGAGTTGGAAAGATCTTTTATACCAACATCATTTCAGAAAAGTATTGAGGGGGATGGAAACTTGTATGATACGTTACCAAGGGAAAGATCCCCATTGCATGAAGAGATTTCTTCTCAAAAGAAAGACATGGAGATTCCTCTTTCAAGGGAAGGCCAAGATCTAGGGTCTCTCATTGTTGATGAGGTATTCTCAAATATTGATGAGGAGAAAGAACAGGAAGGCAATAATAGCGTTGTCACTTTAGAAGAAGGACCATCACCACATGGGGATGGACATGAAGCTATTGTTAGAAATTAATGGAGATTAGGTGATATTTTTTTGTTACGTCGTTGTGATTGTGCTTTTTATTAGACATTCAGTTCCTATTATTTAGGAATCTTTTTTACCTATTGTATCTATTTAATTATTGATGCTTAATGAAAAACTCCAAGGGAGTGCATTTGCTTGTGGGAGCTCCTGGTGATCTGCACCTTTGAGCTCCTGTGTTGTTTGCCAAACTTTTGTCTTCTACAGTAATTTGACATGGTATCAGAGCTCAGGAAGAGCTGAGAGAGGTTGTGCGTGAGGCAAGCCGTAAAGGCGTTTTCTAAGGCCGTGAAGGAAATTTTGTTTGTGGAGGCGGTGTCTAGAAGCGTTGCGGCGTTGAGAGCCACAAGCGCTCGATCTGTGGATGAGAGGCCGTATTGATTTGCTGGAGTAGGGCCGAGAAGTGATGTAAGTGTTGAATGGTGATTCAAGTGTGTTAACCGCCATCATAGGTGAACTGTCCATTGTACAAGCCGACTGTAAGAAGCATCCTCCGCTACGCTTCCACAGAATTTGCAGAGCACCGCTGAATTTGCAGAGAGCATCTTGTTTTGCAGAGAGTCGCTGAATTTTGCATTAATTGACAAGAATCTGTCGTTTCCTTTCCCTTCTCATCCCGCCGCCGAAGGAGAGTCGGTCATTGAACTGGAGATCGAAGAGATGAGGACCCTGCAGGAGTACCTGGGTTTCTTCAGAACATGGTCAGCTGTGATGTGTGATGAGGGTCTGCTAAGCGACGACTTCATTTGGCAGTTCGAGGCAGCGAGGGGAGAGCCTCCTCATCACGCCCGGACTGTTAAAGTTTCGCTTTTCTAAAGGTTGACATGGTTTGAATTGATTTTTTTTTACTGAGTTTGTATCCGATTTAGCTTTTTTCTAAACGTCGGCATGGTTTGAGTTGATGCGTTGAACTTAACTCGATGCTAATTAGATTTTATCCTGGACAAAGGTGACTTCAGAAAATAATTTATCTGTTTTGTTTTCTCAAGAATTTCATTGAGATTCTTGCTCATTACGCAGCTAAGTTGACATTCACTGTCCTAATTAACAGATTTATGCAGCGTTATTTTTTTTTGCAAACAGTTTGGCATGTAATCTATGCAGAGTGATCTCAACGCTTTCGCTGAAATGGATTTCTGAAATTAATAATTAGCGATCTGCTGCTGTATTTAATTTGAACTCTCAACTGAAATTCAAAATTTGTAATTCACAACCATATTCAATTTGTTGTGATAATCGAGGGTTGTTCCTTTTTTTTAAGTTGCTGGGGTAGCCTGTTTTTTTCTCTCCAAGATGAATGCTCAAATGGCAGATTACTTAAATGAAAGCAGCAAGTTGGATGGTTCCAATTACACAAATTGGAAATTTAAACTTCAAACGTTTCTTGAGGGACAGAATACCTATAGCATTGTCATCGGCGATGAAGGTAAGCCGATTGTTGCAAATGGTGGAACGAATGCAACAATTCAAGAATGGGAGAAAAGGGAGTTGAAGGCAAAGGTCCTACTAAAATTTTCAGTTAAAGATTGTATCATCCCTCATATTCGGGATTGCAAGACAGCGAATGAAATCTGGACAACTCTCAAAGACATGTATGAAATCAATAACACAAGCCGAACCTTTTTCCTCAGGAAGAAGATCCTCTCAATCAAGATGGAGGAGAATGAGTCTGTTTCGTCATTCTTATCCCAGATAAAGGAAGTTAAAGATAAGTTATCTGACATCGGTCAAACCGTGGAAAATGATGATCTGGTGACAATCACCATGAATGGTATGACGGATGACTATCAGATGTTTATAACTGGATTGAATGCAAGGGAAAAGCCTCCCTGTTTTGAAGAGCTTACTGGAATTTTGCTACAAGAAGAGGAAAGGAGGTCGTCTCTCAAGCCTCAAGATCCAGATCTTGCATTAATAACAAAGTTCAAGCCAAAAGGGAGAGCGATGGCTGATCAGAGGAGGGGCAACACATCAAAAAGGACACCACAAGGTATGACCTCGTATAAAAATGACTCTGCTCTTAAATTCTTTTATTGTGGTAAGATAGGCCATATTGCTAAATTTTGTCGCAAGAAGAAGGCAAATCAAGAAAGGTACAAGCAGAGAAGACATGCAGGTCATTTGGCGGATGCAGATGCAGATACGGACCCAGATCAGAATCTGGATGTTAGATTGTTTATGGCCGAGGCTGACACTGCTACTAAGGAGGATGAATCAGATATTTGGTTCATGGATTCTGGAGCCTCCTCGCATATGTCAGGTAAAAAGCAATGGTTCAGAAATTTTAAAGAATCCAACTCTGGAGTAAAATTCTATCTTGGAGATAATAGCAGGTACGAGATCAAGGGACATGGAGATGTCCTTGTTACTCTGCCTGATGGTAAGATCAGAAATATATCTGATGTGTGGTATGTTCCTGGCATTAAGAAGAACCTGATTTCTGTGTCCAAGATTACAGATCAAGACCTCAAGGTAGAATTTTTTAAATCTCATTGTATTATTAAAGATTTGTTGGATCAGATGAAGCCCATTGCTACAGGTATTCGCATAGGAGGACTCTACAAATTGGATGTGAAAAGTACGCCTTAGCAAGCCTTGACGTCGTCAAATAAGTCTGCTGAAAATTTGTGGCATCAGCGACTTGGGCATATTAATTTTGGTGATCTCCTTCTGCTGCAAAACAAAGGTATGGTAGAGGGTCTTCCTGCTTTGAAAAATTTTCATATTGATTGTGAGGCATGTGCGTTCGGTAAACAGCATAGAGATGAATTTCCTGCCGTTAAAGATAGAAAACAGAGGGATATACTTGAACTTGTACATACTGACTTATGTGGCCCGATGCAGACGAGGTCGTTAGGGGGGGCCTATTATTTTTTAATCTTTGTTGATGAATGTACAAGATTCACATGGGTGTATTTTATTAAACAGAAAATTCATGCTTTTGAATATTTCAAGCAATTCAGAAACACGATTGAGAAGCAAACATGAAATTTCATCAGGATTCTTCAATCAGATCAAGGGGGGGAATTCAAGAAAGGAGTCTTCATCAAATATTGCAACGAGCATGGGATACAGTAGAAATTCACAACACCTTACACCCCTCAGCAGAATGGAGTTGCTGAGAGGAAAAACAGAACATTGGTGGAGTGTGCTCGCAGTATGTTGAAAGGTAAGAATCTAACCAATGGTTTTTGGGCAGAAGCTGTTAATACTGCAGTATATTTAAAGAATAGGAGTCCCACTAAAAGTCTTGAGTATAAAACTCCTTTTGAAGCATTGTTTGGCTTCAAGCCTGCAGTAAGTCATCTTAGAGTATTTGGTTGTAAAGCTTTTGCACATGTTCCCAAAGAGAATAGGAAGAAGTTAGATTAAAAGGCCATTAAATGTACGTTCATTGGATACTGCAGTGAATATAAGGCTTATAAATTGTTTGACCCTGCTACTCACAAGGTGTTTGTCAGTAGAGATGTATTATTCCATGAACAGATTGATGATGGAAATCCTGTCCAAAACAATGAAGAATGGCATGTGCCTTTACTCTTAGAAGAGGATAGTGAAACAGGAATCAGTCAGCAGCAGGAACAGAAGCAGGAACAGCAGCAGGTACAGCAGCAGAAGGATAATGTGGAGTTCAGTCCACAAAGGGAAGAAACAAGCAGAATAATTGAACCCCCACCACTCAGAAGATCAAGCAGGCCAAGACAGTTACCAGCTCGATCTAGGGATTGTGTGCTTATGACTGGTATGTTAAACATTGCAGAACCTTCTAATTTTTATGAAGCTAGTAAAAGTCTTGAATGGAAGAAAGCAATGAATGAGGAATATGAATCTATCATTAAGAACAATACTTGGGATCTAGTAAAACTTCCTGATGATAAACAACCCATAGGTTGCAAATGGTTATTTAAGTTGGAATTTAGAGCAGATGGGTCTATTGATAAACATAAAGCAAGGTTGGTGGCAAAGGGATATTCTCAGATAGAAGGTATTGATTTTGAGGAGACATTTGCCCCTGTTGCAAAATTAAATACCATCAGAATGATTATTTCTTTAGCCACTAAACATCATTGGAAAATACATCAATTAGATGTTAAGTCTTCTTTCTTAAATGGTGATTTAAAAGAAGAAGTATACTTAGTACAGCCTGAAGGATTTGTTAAGAAGGGAGAAGAACATCTAGTATGTAGATTAAAGAAAGCTTTATATGGTTTAAAGCAGGCACCTAGATCCTGGTATGAAAAAATTGATTCTTTTTTCCTCATGAATGGTTATGAAAGGAGAAAAAATGATCCCAACTTATATACCATGTTTAATAATGAAGGACAGATAGTGGTGATTTCCTTGTATGTAGATGATCTGATAATAACAGGAAGTGCAGACAATCTCATTGAAAAAATCAAGCAGCAATTATCACAGAAATTTGAGATGAAGGACCTTGGAGAAATGCAATAATGTTTGGGTCTAGAAGTTTGGAGAGATTCAAGTCAAACTTTCTTGTCCCAAGGTAAGTATGCAAAGAGTCTGTTATCTAGGTTTAAGATGGATGAGTGTAAGTCTTCATACATACATTTACAGCAGAATAGCAAACTTCAGATGAATGATGATTTGAAATATGCAGATGCAACATTATACAAACAATTGGTTGGTAGTCTTATTTATTTGACTACAACAAGACCTGACTTAGCTTATACAGTGAGTGTTTTGAGTCAGTTTATGACTCAACCCCATGACAGCCATTGGAGCGTAGCAAGAGGAGTATTGAGGTATCTGCAAGGAACATCAGATTTTGGTATTTTGTATTCTGACTCATTTGATGTTAAGTTGACAGGTTATACAGACTCTGATTGGGCGGGAAATCTAGATGACAGAAGATCAATTACAGGTTACGCCTTCAACATTGGTTCCGGGGTCATCTCTTGGTGCAGCAAGAAGCAGCATACTGTTGCTTTATCCTCAGCAGAAGCAGAATATCAAGCCATGTGTGCAGCGACATGTGAGGCAGTTTGGTTGCGTAGACTTCTCCAAGATGCAGGAGAAGAACAGACAAAAGCTACGATCATCAATTGCGACAATCAGAGTTCCATCAAACTGGCTTAAAATCCTGTGTTTCATAAAAACACTAAGCACATCGACACTCAATTTCATTTTGTTAGGGAGAAAGTGCAGTCCAAAGAGATTTCTGTAGAGTATTGTAATTCTTGTGATAACATGGCTGATATATTCACTAAGCCACTAGGAAGACTAAAGTTTGATTTGTTTAGGGATACATTAGGTGTGTTTAAAAATCCCTTTCCCCATTAAGGGGGAGTGTTAGAAATTAATGGAGATTAGGTGATATTTTTTTGTTACGTAGTTGAGATTGTGCTTTTTATTAGACATTCAGTTCCTATTATTTAGGAATCTATTTTACCTAATGTATCTATTTAATTATTGATGCTTAATGAGAAACTCCAAGCGAGTGCATTTGCTTTTGGGAGCTCCTGGTGATCTGCACCTGTGAGCTCCTGTGTTGTTTGCCAAACCTCTGTCTTCTGTAGTAATTTGACAGCTATTGCTTCAATTAGAGGAGCTTTTTCATCTTTTCAAAAAGTTCCCAAAAAGCAGCATGTGACAATAGTAATGGGAAGTAACACCTTGATCAAAGGATGAGAAGAAAAGGTGGATCAGTATCCAAGGATGAGGAGCATGCACCCTTGTTTATTTCAAGGGTTTTATATTCAGAAGAAGGAGACTGATTTATGCAGTAAAGGGAGGGGAAAATCAGTCCACTCATTTGTATAGTCTACTTCAGATTTTGATGTCTCTTTGCATGGATTCATTCCACCAGGGAGACCCCCTGACTGGAAGATAAATAAAATTTTCTTTCAACATAATATAGCATTCACATATTTGGCTAAGGAAGGAGCTTTGGGAGAAGCTACTACAGCACTGAGAACCTTTGATGAGCTCAAAGGAGGAGTAAACAATTTTCTGATATGGACATCACCATCTCCAACCCAACTATTTGCGCTGAAAAATGATCCATAAATCTATGATGACATGAGTATGGTGTCAAATAGCCACTCCATAGCCTTGGAGCAGAAAATGATACTTCTACACATAATGAAGACTTCTGAATATGACAAGAGGGTATTACTACTCTTGCATGCATGGGCCAAACTATGGAAGTTTTGACTTCCATATACTTCAATCTTGTTTTGAAAAATATCAGTTGCAAAGGAGGCAGCAAAAGAGGGGTGACATTACTCCAACATGTGGCTTTTACATTAAGCATGTCAAAGAGGAGAGCTATGATATGGCAGGAGCTTCAACTCATATTTCTACTACGTTGTCATTGTTGGGAAGCCTAGATCCATATTGGGAGTCCCAACTCTTGGTAGAATATTCCAAGAACCTCTTCACATGTAAGGTTCTTGATGGACAAATGGAAGATAGGAGGTATAGAGTGGTTGATGGAGTCATCTATTTTCATGGTCAAATCTACTTGGCTAAAGACTCCAAGCTCAAGAAGGAGATTCTACATTTATCTTATGAGGCACTCTTTTCATGACATGTAGATTCCATTGAGTCTTATCACACCATCATGGAGGGATTCTATTGGGAGAATCTCAAATAATATGTGCACCAACATATCAGGAGATATGTAGATTTTTTGATGTATGAGGAAGAGAGCTACCACCTTGTAAGGTTGTTTCAATCACTTCCCATTTTGATGGAGAGATGGGAAGGCTCATCTATGAACCTCTTCACCAACTTGTCTACAACATATGGTAAAGATTGTGTTTTTATGTTTATCTATCAACTAACAAGATATGTGCACTCCTTTACCATGCATTTGCAGCACATTGCTCCACAAGAGAGAAAACCTCTTTGTGGACTTCATGGTCCTTTTGGGACCACTTTCAGTGATGGGGATGACCACTTTATGAGGGATGTTGGGCAAGACATGTTTTACTTGGATCATATTCAACCAACACCTAATATCCTCTACTATTTTCAAGCTTTTGAGAAGCTAATGGCAGCAAGCAAGTGGTTGGATGGCCACTCATCACATCAGGATTGGAGACAGTAATAAGAAGAACAATGCTAGTCTCACTTGAAGGACTATTATCACCATCCAATATGTCATATGACACCTAGTCCATGATTCTTTTGGAGCCCATATGGTGATGATACTATGTTCACTATATGTGTTAGTATGAATCTTTTGTCGAAGAGTACGAAAAAAGACCACTTTAGCTATGCATAACTTATAGCCCTAACATCAAATATGGCTGCCAATATCTTCAGATATACAGTTAATTGATCAAAACAAGTGCTGCAAAAAACCAGATCTATGCATAAAGAGACATTAAGCAGTAAAAACAAGGTTTTCTCCATACATCCAATAGACAAGACAAGAACAATGTTTTTTGAAAGAATTTTTGTATTAAGGGCACCTGGAAGGAAAACAAGAAGGTGTTTCCAATTATCCTCAATGGGATGGGTTCTTGGAAGTCCTCAGCACTTCAGATCTAGCATTTCTCTTTCTTGTTGGTGTAGAAAACCCAGACAAAGATAGAACTCAAAGGGAGCTCACACAGCAAATAATAGAAAATATGACAATGATAATGGCTCAAAGTCAGACCAAGAGTCTAGATCCAGAGTGATCTAATAGGCAACAAAAGGTGAAGAATGATAGGAAAAAACCCTCCTATTTATAACAAAATATTGGGTCATTCTAGATCTTGGTGCATGATTAAAATAACATTAATCAAATCTAGATCCACCTTTTATGAAATATTTTATTATATTTGTTGGAGGGAAAAGGTATTTGACTTGGGTCAAATCCCTTTATTTGTGAATAATAAATAAATAAATGATTTATTTATCATTTTAAGGAAGTGGTTGAAGGATAATCAAATAAATAATGATTTATTTAATTATTTATGGGTGATTTAGTCATATTTAACAAGGAATAATATTTAAATAAGATTTAAATAATTATTCCTAGAAAATAATAAGATAAATAAAGATTTATCTAATTAATTTCTTTGTTTTGGGTTAAACATGACCAGGAAAATCAAACAAATATAGTTTTGTTTAATATTTCCTTTTGGGGTTTTCTGTTTAGACCATAAACAACCTAATAAATGTGTTTTATTAAGTTATTTTACATAGTGAAAGCAATTTTACTTAGGGTAAAATTGGTCTTACGTGGTGTACTTGGGTCCATCTAATGATAGTAGGTTAGATGACCAAAAAATGGTGTAACAATATGCATGGAGGATTGGGCAAGGAGGCTCCCTAGAACCAATGAGTGGCATCATGAGATTCCAAGTATATTTTGGCTTCATGAGGACTATATTATTGTATCCCAAGATCAGCAGCTCCAAATTTATCATAAATGGAGGGAGAGACAATGTAAGTTGAACAATATTACTTCTCATTTTCAGCCATGCAACCCCTACACATTGCATAAGCAAGGGATTGGTGACTATTTCTATGAGCTACCAAGGATGGCTCACTTTGCTTGGATGGTAGCATGGAGATTGGAGTTTCTCATTAGGGTTGAAGCACCCAACATTTATCATCTCTCATGCCTTAAGGAGGCCAATGGACAGCATATAACTCTTTCCATATATCTCCCACTTCTTCATGATGAAAGCTATTTGGTTTATTCACCAAAGGCAAACTTGTATTCTTGGGAGGAGACATATCCATTGGAGGTTTTGCAATGTCCTTGTAGTTGCTTGAGGACAAGCAACATTTTGGAGGGGAGGACTATAATATTCCTAAATTATCCTACAACTAATGGGAATATTAAAATTTTGTTTTGTCACTTAGAAAGGTGAATAAGTGGGTAGGGAGACCCATAAAACTCTTTATTGTGAATAAAACCACTTCTCATGTGAAAGTGGATCATATTTTCAACTTAATAAAGCACCCTAAGATCTGAAAAGGGGCTAAAAATTTTGACTGGCTCAACCTTGACCAAATCTATAACGTTGTCATGGAGGAGTGGTCATCAATGAGGCACAGCGTAGTTTTAGGTGGAGATGCCTTGTGTGAAATAAGTATCATCGTTGGATGTGGTTTAGGGTTTGAAATCTCTTGACTTATAAAAGGAAGAGGATGGTAGCATGAGAAGGTTGTTGATGTTGATCATATTTCTGAATATATTTTCTGTTTAGACATATATCTTTCTCTTGTTGTTTCGATGAGATTGAATGTTGTTTAGCATTGGGTGTTCCTGGACGATAATCCCACCTCTTTCCATTGAGTAGCTCTTGGAAGAGTTTGTATTTCATTGTCCACTATCTAGCTTAGGGCCAAGCTTCTTTTTTCAACTACAGCGCAGATCCTATTAAGGGTTTGGTTGTTTTTGCAAGCTGCAGCAAGTGGAGACTAGATCTTTCAGATCTAGGCCATTTCAGTGCTCCTTTTCAGTGGAGGAGGTTTCCACTTCATTGGGAGGATAGTATTGAAGGCATTGAGCATCATTTTCAGATCTTGGCATGAGGACAACCTTATTTTGATACCTACAGCACAGTATAGATCCAGATCTGCGTTATTTCTATGGGTGTAGTTGTAGGGTGGTTCATCACACCAGTTGGAGAGTGATTTTCTGAGTGTTGGGGATCTACCCTTCACTTTGGAGATCTATTGGAGGAGGCTATTCTATTGTTTATATCAGATCAGCCACACTTTCCATATATGAATATTTTATTAGATCTACAGTCTTAGTTCTCAGATCTACAACTTGTACATGGTGTTTTGCTGAAAACCCCAAGGGGGTTCATTAGAGGAGCTTGTATAGTGCATGGATCTGATATATATCTAACTTTTTATGCACATATTTTCTCTATATATGATGTGTAATCTACAACTGTTGCAGAGCCAATAAAATAAAGCTGTAAGGCTATTCCAGTCTTTATATATGGTTGCAGCACCTCATTTTGAGGGATTTCTTTCATTGGAGGCTTTCTTTTCTTGTTATGCATCTTATGGGACATATTTTACATCTATTTTTCTGCTGTAATAACAAATGAAAGGTCTCCATATTGGCCTCCTGCTATATCTAAGATGATCTACGCTATTTTCCTGTCTTTCTACATTGTATTGTTGTATTCCACATTTGGGAATATTACATACAAATTGGAGATCTTATTCTCGAGTTCCTCTCAAACTGTTGCGATTTCTAACCGTGAGGCTTTTAGTGCAACTACCAAGTTTTCCAATTTCACAGTGGGTGTTGTAGTAGTTGGTAATGTGATTTTTGGGATACCCGAGCACAACTGATCAATTAGAGTTTTCAATTGGGTGCGTTGGCTTTTAGGGGTACGACACACATCTTCTTCTAGTTCCTGACCTTTAAGCGTTGAGGCAGCTTGCTACTGAGCTTTCACAGTGTCCTGGAAGGCCTTATACTCTTTGTAGTACAGATCGTCCATGATCATCATATACATAGCTAGGGAAAACAACCAAATCAATCCTGACATATGAGCTTTTAGGAATGGTCGTGTATAGATCAGAGACGGAAATTTGAAGCGATGCACCTGAAACTTGAAAGATGCAGCTTTCCAAGCTGGATGGGTGCCGAATGGACAACTCGCTCACCTGTCCCGTGCTCTCTTGACCAACTTTTTCTTGTATGGATCTCGCTTTCATCTTGAGTTGTTAGAGCCCCTGTTGCACGTCATCAAGGACTAATTTATACCGTGCCTTGACATTGGTCCATACATCTTCGGTGACCACCTAGATTGTGTCACCAATTTTGTCAAATTCCTTCTTTGTGAGCGTTAATGGATTTTTCCCAATCTTCTTAGAGGATTTCCTTTTGGTGCGCGACCCCGGGGTGGTCTAAGGCCCTCTTTTGGTTCCTTTCCATTCGTCTACTAGTGGATCAGAACTGTCTCCATCGTTATCTTCCATCTCATCATCACTACACAGGTCAACTATTTATGTCGTAGTGGTTGGCTCTTGGTGCTTCTATGCATCCCTTGGATGATATGTCGGTGTGTGCGGCTTCATCGAGTTATTTGGTGGTACTGAGGACGATGCACCACCATTTCTACTTTATTTGAGCCATAATGGGGGACCACTTGGTCGTAGTGCATAGAAGGTCATCCTCCGTAGCCATGTATGGAAACTCATACCAGACGCCTTCCATGTCCCTCTTCGCTTAAACGTGCATATTGTGAAAGGTGGCCTTGAAGTCTAAAATATGTTTGTACTACTCATACATCGTAGGTTACATTCGTGGCTTAGACTGCACCGCTTAAAATATTTCAGCATCAAACAACACCGATAAGATTTTATTTTCTGTTATCCTAGAGGAAAACTTCAAGTTCCATAATGATGCATACTTGGAAGCTTTGCAAATATTGGGCTCAATGTCTGGCAATTGTGACTACGACAACATCCTCCAACCAATCAGCGCGACCTACAGTAGTAGCCAAGCATAATAAAAATGCTTACCATCTTCTTTTGCCTCGCGAATATTTTCCAAAAATTCATTGCAGAGGTACTTCACCAAATTATATTGCACCCCTTTCATGCACTGCATAGCTATCTTAATCACATACGCAGGTACCTCTGTTGCGCATCACTTCTAGATCATTTTGCAGGTAAGGATCAGGGTGGAAAATTTAACTGTCAGGGAATTGATATTTGCAACGACAAAGCTTATAGTGTTCCTATTTACCCCATAAGTATTTTTCACCTCTTCGGTGACCTTTTTCTCCAGCCCCTTCCCTCTGAAGGTCGCCCCTAGATACTCCCCTTGGTACGTCAACATGGTGATCCAATGAATTAGCATGTCATCGATCAGGATGGGCTCTCCTAGCCACAGGAAATTATCATGCACCAAGGCGATCAGCTAATGCACACAAATATCGTTTATGGTGTTGCACCCAAAGTGTCAAATGTTCAGCAAGTTCAACAACTTGGACGGTTGCAACCCCAACTCCCATGTCTTCGGTTCGACTTTGATAATTACTCTGTCATAAGGCACCTATTCCAAATACTCTGATGGTGCAAGTTCAGAGAAATTTGCACAGATAGCCAAGTCCCATTCTTCCAACTTGAGTAAAGTCACCTTTGCAAATATGCTTCTTCAAGTGGCACATTCTCTGAGAGAAGCAGCGTGTTGATAGGGGATTTGACCCTATCCAGGTCCCTCATGACTTACACAAATGGCTTGCACGGTGCCATATAATTGGGAAACCGCGACATTGGATTGATCTCCTCAACAATATCATCTTCAAAGATTACTTCGGGCTCTTCAACCATTGGTCTCTTCTATCACTTAGCTGGGGTCGACTCAGGATTTGAAGTCTTCTTGCACGGAGACTTTCGAGTCTCTGAGGTCTACCCTTTCTTTGTTTTTGGAGGTTGAGGTTCTGATGTAGGTGTTTCTTCAGCAAGCATCACAGAGGAGGTAGGCTCTGTAGCATTCATACTTGGAGGGATCAAATTTCCTAACCCTCGTTGGCGTAGCATATCGAAAAAATTTTATGAGCACTAATACATTAACTTAATCAAACACAATGAGAGCACTAGACACAGATCTATTGGAAAGAAAAGGGAACTATCGCGACCCTGTCTGCCATATTTATAGCGATGGTGTGGCCTAAACGGCCTGATGTCCATTGATGCAACCTCATAAATGCTAAAACGGCTCCAAATCTGGCGTAATCTCCTCCATAAATGTAGGTTATCCGCTCCTCCAAATGGTAATAAAGTTGTCTTATCCAGATTAATTGTTCCAATGGCTAGTTTTTGGCCCATCTGCAATTGTTTCAACCTCTTGGCGCATCCTTTGTGCAGTTGTCATTGATACCTTCGCTTGCTCAATATTTTTTGCACTGGCATACTTCTCCAACACCTGACAGACTTCTTTATGGTCCTGCACCCTCTTACAACTATCTGAGGCACTAAGACACTTCTCCGACCATATAGTCATTTGGTGCGTGCAGAGATGGGATCATACCTGTATGGTTTCAACCGACTTCCATTCACGTATCTAGGAAGGACTCTGCCACTTAACATAACCAGACGTACCGCACCTCCTTCTGTGATATCCTTGGAAATATAAGGTCCAAGCCAATGCATTTTGAACTTTCCTGGGTGGCGCGTAAAATTGTTGTCATATAGAAAAACCAAATCATCCTCCTTGAAAATATGTTGTCTGATGTGCCTGTCATGCCAAGATTTTTCATGTGCCTTTTGCACTTGCTGATGGAACCCAGCAATGAGTCTTTCCTCCTCCAGAGAAACTAGCTGTGATATTCGCTCTTCCATACTATCTTGATCAGCCATGTTAGTTACCGCTGTAATGCATAGACTAGGGACAATATAATCCATTGGCATAATGACGTACTATCCATTTACCAACCTGAAAGGGTATGTCCTGTCAATTTGTTGCATGTAGTTCTATATTCCCACAGAACCACAGGTACGCAAAAATCCCAATCATTCTGATTATCATTGCAGACCTTTGTGAGTGAATTCTCCAAAATCTTATTAAAGGCTTCTACTTTTCCATTTGCTTGTGTATGATATGGTGTACTCTTTTGATGGTGCATCTTAAACTCCACTGTCAAGGCTTGAATGGTATCATTCACAAAATGTGTACCCTGGTCACTCATCAAGATTTTAGGACACCCAAACCATGTCAAGATATTCTCAAAAATGAAGTGTGCAGTTGTCTCTGCACTGCAATCCTTCACATGCTTAGCTTCTGACCATCTGGTCAAATAATCCGTTGTAGTAATGATATAGTGTGCACCAGTCTTCTTCGCAGGAGGGTTGATTGATCCTACAAAGTCAATGGCACATTTATCAAAAGCCTGAAAATTCACTTGTGGTTGTACTGGTATTTCAACTTGGTGTGATGGTTTCCCCATTCTTTGAAATGCATCACAAGTGCAACAATACTCTTTTGCATCACTATGCATTGTAGACCACCGGAAACCATCCCTCAAAATTTTTTACGCGGTTGGTTTTCCTCCATAGTGACCTCCCACAACCCCTGTATGTGCTTCTACTAGGATGCTATATCTTTCAAACTCTAGCACATAGTGCCTCAATACCTCATCAGCTCCCATCTCATACAACTGGCCAACAATCAAAGTGAAGTCTACCACGCACAAGACCAATTTTTTCTTCTGCTTAACTGTATACTTTGTAGGCACATTGCTAGTGGTTAGAAAGTGGATAATATTTATGAAGTGGTCATCGAAAATTCTAATTGCAAATATTTGCACATCTAGTAATCCGTCCTCCAAACTAGTTGGCTCCTCTACACTTTCAATGCACGATAAATGGTTTGGACCTGCATTCAATCTTCCTGGCTTTACAATCACCTCAAAATCATACTACTGAAATAATAAGAGCCATCTACAAATCTCCCCCCCCCCCCCCCCAACAACACAGGCTTGTTGACCAAGTACTTCAAATCAGAGTGATCAGTGAACATTTTGAAATGACCTCCTAAAAAATAGTGATGAAACTTATGTAGCGTATAGACCATAGCTGACCCTTCTCTCTCTGTTGTCAAGTAGTTGCGCTCAGCACTGGACAATTTCCTGCTCACAAATGCAATTGGGTGATCAATATCTCCAACTCCTAGGTGCACGAGTACATCTCCTAACGCGATACACGAAGCATCCACATGTACATGGAATTCCTTTCTCTAGTCTGGAAATACAAATATAGGCATAGTCACCATTTTCTCCTTAAGCAGATCTAAAATATTTTGACAGTCCTCATCCCAATAAAAAGAGGCGTCCTTTTTCAACAACTTTTCCATCGGCACAGTAATCAACGCGTAGCCTTGAATATTTTTTTTGTAATAGCTAGTATGCCCCAAAATTGAGTGCAACTGCTTCACATTTGCTAGAGCCTCCAGGTTAAAAATATTAGAAATATTAGCTAGATCAACCGTCAATCCCTGTTGATAGACAATATGACCCAACAAAATCCCGAAAGGGACACAGAATATTCACTTCTTCAGATTCAATGAGATCTGATGCTTCCGAAAAGTGTCTAGCATCAAGCGCAGACTTGAAACATGCTTCTTTAATAAGCCAAATATAGTTGAGTCATTAGAATATACTTCTAAGAACTTATGTATATACTCCTTAAATGAAAATACCACCACATGCGAGAATATAGCTAGTGCATTCTTTAGACCGATGGCATTACTATGTATTGGAATGATCCCCATTCTATCGCAAAGGTTGTCTTACTTCTATCTTCGGGCGTGATTCTTATCTGGTAGTATCCAGAAAATCCATCAGTGAGTGAGTAGGCCTCCTGCCCACCCACATTGTCGAATAATTCATCAGAAAATGGAGTTGGAAAATGGTCATGCACACAGGAATCATTCAACTTGCACAAATCCACACAAATCCTGATTTATCCTTTGGTCTTATTTTCTTAGACCACCATGGGGCTTACCCAATCTAATTCTTCTACTGGTTCAATGATCCCTGTAGCAACCATTTTCTCCAACTCCTCCTTGACCTTCTGTTTATACTTAGGATTCAACCTGTAAGGGCGCTGCTTGACAGGCCTGGCATCTGGTTTCAGAGTGATTTTCATCACAAAAAGTTCCCTCACAATCCATTTTAACTCTGAAAACTTTGTGGGAAATAAGTCATGATATTTAGTGAGAAGTTCTACAACCTTAGCTGCTATATCTTCATCCCAATAATCCCCTATTTTTTCAAACTTATGTTGCTCTTCTATTCCAATGCTGACTTGCCTAATCTTAATAAGTCCAGTCACATATGGAAATTCAACCATGATACCAGCAACTGCACGTTGACCTTCAGACTCATGGATATTGATGTTTCTTGGGTCTTCCTTATGATATTCAATAGTCACATTCTGGCATTCAACTATATCCTTCATCTGCGCATCCCATGCTTGTAACGCTCGTTCTTTTGGTTTCTCTGGCATGTCAAAGACCACGACTTGAATTGTGTGTAAGGCAGTATTAATGCATGGGAATCCACACTTAAAACTAAAAGTTAAAAAAAAATATTTCCCTTAGCACATCCCATTCCATCGTGCCACGTCACAGCTCAACCTACAGATACAAGTGCATAGGGATCCGACTTAAAGTATGAATGAATGTATGCACCCATCCTGGTTGTGTCTCTTCTCCCCAAGCCACGATCCACCTAGCTAAATGCATACGCGAATATTCTTTGCCTGCATAGATTCCTTCCAACCAGGTATTGGGTTATATGAATCTCAGTTGCATCATGTGGGTACATTCTTCCCAATCCGTAAATTTGTCCTTCTATGTTTCCCACCAGCGTATTGGGTTTGAGCGCAGAGCTAAGTCAAGCACATGGAACTGTTGTGTCTCTGGAACAACCTTCTCGAATTCTTCTAAAAAATAATTGATACTACCTAAGCCATCATAATAAGGTGATTCCCGAACCTCAAAGGATATGCATCGTAGATAACTGGTGACTTGGTTGCAGTGTAGTGTAGAGACTTCATGAAAATGGTTATGCCAATTCTCCAACTCCTCATCTAAGTCAAAGTGCAATGAACTATCCCTATCCTAGCTAAGCATACCATCTGCTATATGATTGAACCAATCCTCATCACTTGTAGTTAGCTTGTATATATGATCAACGTCCTCTTCTACATGCATCGATTATGTGTATCTTTCTCCTTCTGTAGGGTCCAGTGGGACCACAACCTTGGTTCCATTATTTTCAAACACCATACTTCTATGCTTGAGTTTGATGACAGAATCCATGTCATTAGCCCAATCCAGACCCAAAAACGTAGGGTACAAATCTAAATCATCAACAATTTGAATGATATCAAAGTCAGCCAGTGCCTTAACTTCTTCAATACAAAATATGATCCCAGAAACTCTACCCATTCCGATAATCTTCTGTTGATTTTCCATGCGCAACTGGATTTCATACCATTCCAGCTTAGGCTCTCCCATTTTCTGCCAAGTTTGCTTTGGTAGTACATTTTCATCAGAGCCCAAATCCAAAATGACCTGGTCCATTTCAAACTCACATATCTAAGCAATGAGGCACATCTCTCGGCCAGTTCTTCTCTTGTTCTTGTAAATTTTACTGGCAACCTTTTGCTCCATCTGAGGTTTCTCTTTCCTGGTGTAGTTATTAATCAAAGCTTGAAGATTCTCAATTGCCTTCTTATTGCGCAGAAGCTTGATACATGACTACAAAAACGGTTTCATCTCTATAGGCTCGGCCCCTTCAATGATATCCATGGCAGGCTTTCTTGGTACTGTAGATGTGTTAGGATCCGCGAAGTCCTTCTTCGCTACGACAACGGTTTCCTTCTCCCTTTTTAGATTAAACCCTTCCTTTTTCTCAGGAGCTCGTCGGAACCAAACATCGGTGATAGGTCTCTTACCCTCTGCTTTATCTTCTCCAGTTGCTACACTGCTCCTAGTCACAATATTTATGCTAGGGTCTTCAGTGCACAGTTCCACTCTCATTGTTTGAACATTCTGCGTAGGTGTTTGTTATTTCTTTTCCTGCATTTTTGCAAAAAAATACAGGGCAATCTTCAAGAACATGATCAAAATGTCTACAATATGTGCAAGATTGTTGTGTTGGGTTCAGGAAGTCACGCAACATAATTACCAGCCTCTCCACAGTTATAACAAATGAGATGTTCCCTTCCACGACCAACTCCTCCTCTTCCTCGTCCTCTACCTGGAAATCCTTCGTGCCTAGAAAATGATGCAGGTGAATCTAGTCCTCTACATTCGGCCTCCAATCTATTCAATTGTCATCGTGTCCCACAGATAAAAAAAATGTGCAGTAAGGTTGTTGTAGCTCCATAATATATTTTCCAAACTTAGGGCAGAAGTATGTCATGTGCAGTCCATTCACTTGACAAATTGCGCACCATAGTTTGGGAACTTCACTAGGCCCTGCCCCATTTTTAATCAAACTTGGTCCTCCCACTGCCAGATTCTTACTATATATGAGACATTGATCCCTGTGATGCCCTTCATATTTACATCATGTGCACCATACTCCTACGCACACATCCTTTTCTTTCTCTTTTCACAGAGTTTGTATCTCTAAGTGAAATGCAGCTAATTGGATTTGTTGAGCCCCCGCCTGTGTAGTTGGTATAGGCGAGGCTTCTAAATTCATGGCAATATCCATAAATTCAACTTGGTTTAAGGATTGGCGCAGATGCGGTGACAGCATAGCAATGAACTATTCTTTGTGTTATGTGTCGTCGATAGTAAACCCTCCATCTTTGATGGTGCGCTTCAACTGTTGGTCTGCCTCCCATACATATTCATTCACTTCTTGGTGGATCTCCTATAATTCAGTTACACATTGAGAATATGATTTCAACTTTTTGAACTACTCCTTTAATGTGGTTTTAAGCTCATCAATCATTGCGTTAGCTTTTATTTCCATATACCTCATGTACCACTCCAATGTGCATTCTTGAAATGCAGTAGCCAGTTGCATTTTCTTAACATTATCATTATTGATCTACTGCATTGTCCATACAACATTGCGATGAACCAAAATTGGTCAACATATTCATTTCCAACACCCTTGAAATTTTGCAACTTTATGGAAGTAGCCATATTGACTTTTGGTGGTGGAGGTGGAGGAGGAGTGGATCACTTGTTAGTGTGAGATGAATTTGGATGTGGAGTGGATGGGATCTTAACTGGCCAACAACCCAAAAATACTTTTATCTTGCAATCCCTCTTCTTCTAAGTGTGGAGATTCACCAAAGCTACTTGTTTCATACTCCTTGTCATTGTCAGGTTTACCTTTGAGAGTGTTATAAACAAAACCTTCTTATAGGTCTACCCTGTAACTTTTTCCGTTGTGCGTATTCGGGCCTCTTCGGGACATCCACTCAATGTGGCTGCACATAGTACCCTTTTTACATAAAATAATTTTAATCCAAACTTTTAATGAGCACATAAAATTACCTCTAAGGCCCTTGAAAAATCTCCTTTCAGATTCATAATACGATTAAAAAGTATCAATAGAAATTTCAGTCACAAAACCACTCAAAACGTTATCAATCCAATTATCTATTGCGCGGGTAATTTTATTGTTATATTTCTCCAACTTTTGGACCAGCTCAAGAGTCCACCTAGTGATCACATCGTCCTTTGCACAGGTTTGTAACTCAACAAGCCAAGATAACCACTCTTGCAACTCAGTTGCAAAGTAAGCAAAGAAAATTGTGTGGATCTTTGTATAAATATAGTTGTTCTCCCAATCCTTAGCAGAAAACTTAGGATTTCGGTTTTCCTGGATTGCAAATTCGTGCACCTTCTTATCAAGCCAATCTTGCAGTTCATTCTTCGTTAGATGCCACAACATCAAATCTCCCTCAAACAGATCCCAGTCCCAGCAACTAAACCATTTGTTGTCTTGAGGGGTCCTGAACCAGGTTCAGAGTGTTCTTCACAACCAACAAAACCCTCCAACTACTGGCCCTTTCGGCAGTGATTTGCTTGCGCAGACCAAAGTCTCACCCGTAGCAGTATGGAAAGGGTGCTAGAACCAGGTTTTTGCACCCTGAAGGATCATTTGATGTGTGCTTTAACCTTAATTATTGGATCTAAGGCTTGCGAGACTTCACAGAAACCAGATCTAAGCACAAATGAAACCCTTAATAGATGTGCGCCAATAGATTATTATACTTTAGTCAGATTTAGCTGATTAGAACAGAAATAATCCTCCCGTAATCACATAGAAAGTTCCAGTAAAATCCTTAACGCAAATGTAACCCTTACATGAACACAAATATATTTTCACAGATAATTAACTCAGATAAATGTGCATTCAACAGAAACAGATCAACAGATAATTAACATAGTCTTGCATAAACACAAAAATTGCAACAGAGTTCGCCAAAACTTCTTCTTTTTTAATCAATCTTAAGCCCAATACAATTCCTTCCATATAGGCACACAACAACAAAGTCCTTGCACGCAGCTAAGGACTAGGTCTCTGCACACACATCCAACAGGAGCCTTTTATACCTAGACCGAATATAAACTAGATTAAAACATCAACATAAACATAACATCGTTAAAACTTAACTTAATATATCCTTACTCAATTCAACCCTTACATATTTATATGACTTTGACGCACACATACCATGGTTTGAGACTCACGGTTTCAATTTTTACCCATTACAATTATAAAGGATATTTGACCCACCCCAAAGCCCCTAGACTTCTGCGCGTTGTGCGTTTCAACAAAAATTTAACCAAAATTATACCAAAATTTGACCTTAGGGGACCCCATCCCAACACCCTCTCTAGTCATGCTTGAACTCAGGCTTGTGCTTTTAATGCTCATAACAATGCTTCACATCTTCCCACTAGATATATGCTTTCCCTTGAGATTGAAGGTAGTTATATGGCTTTCATGTTCCTTGAGTAATCATCAAATCAGAAGAACTTCCTCATCCCAAGCAGCCATGCTTCCGCATCTTTTGAATTACTCAAATCATCATCAAGGTAGGATATTTAGCTTTCCTAAGCTCTTCTGTAAAATTATACTTCTTACTCCTCCTATAAGGGATTTGGCGGTATTGACGACAATCTCTCTCTGAACCAAAGCTAGAATGGAACCCATAAGCACTACCTTTCCTGTCAAGTGTATCCAACTAATTTCCACCTCTAACTATATCATCTTTCTCTAACCTATATCTTTAATGATACCTAATACCATATGCCCTATTATTCCTTTCCTCCTGTCCATGATTGATTCTCAACTCTCCATGTCTCTACAAATTTGATTGACTTTGTTATAGGCCATTTTGTCGCATCCGGTCAATAGGCCTGCAAACTGAATCGATCATCATCTGTGGACATGTTTTAATCATCCCTACATGAATCCCTAAGTATGACCTATCCAAATGCCTACGTTTCTATACATGACTGCTCCAAACCAATGCTTTTAAGCTTCAGTGCACCCTAGCCCTTTATATACTTTTGTTCAGTAGCAGGTTTCTCCATTATGCACCAACACTGATCAACACTAGCTTGTCCCTTGTTGGGGGTAGGTTGATTCTAGAGATTTGGGAAAATTAAAAATAATCCCGAAGCTTCCTCTTCCAAAAGCTTCCAAGAGTTGTTTTAACCATTTACCTTGAATAATAATCTTGAATCCTATCTAATCCTACTTTGGAGATTTCACATTTTATCCCTTGAGCTCATACTCCCATCTTAAGTGGATATCAAACCTAGATTGGTAAATGGATAATAATTCCTAAACTACAACACTCTCATATATATTTACTTCCATCCACAACATCAGGGTTATATTTTGGAGATTGATCATGCCCTCATGTTGTTTCCTTTAATCTAAGAGAGTCATCATCTTCATGCATTAGGGTGACATTGAGGTGTGATTTATGACGAGGAAGGAAAATTCAACATGGGGAGATCTCGACAAGAAAAACACTATCTTTGGTTGTAAACTCTCTCCTATCTATATTAATATAAAGAGTATACTTTTTTCCTATATGTGTTATGTTATGTTTACATTCATGTATTTCAATGCCTCATTGATTCATTGAATAGAGTTATTGAAACATGCTACATAGATGTTGTAGATTCTTGGCTTGTTTTAGTTGTATGTGTAGGTTCTAATTATATAAATAAAAGCTACGATTGGATCTTAGAATCCGGGAGAAAATTAAATCTTCCGATGGATTCCAATTAGGCCTCTTTCCATCCTTCAATTTCTCTCAGGGAAACTCCATATTTTTTTTTTCTGTTGTTCTAGACGAGTCCACTAGGTCTAGGGGAAATACTTTTGTCTGCAATCATAAATCTCATATATCAAATTGGTGACTCCACCGATGATCGCTTATTTCCCTTAATGGTTTCCTTGACCTTATCCCTTGTTTCACCTCTTGAACCAACCCTCATTTCCTCACTTAGACCTTGACTGACCCTAGGAAGACCTTTCTTTGATATGGATTTGATTTTTGTGTCATAATTTGGATAGATCTGCATCAGCACTCCCCCCAGTCTGGATACAGAGCATTGCAACGCACCCTAGCCTTCTCTACACATGTGATACATAGCACTAGTGCCCTTTAAGCACTTGTGCTGACCTTTGTTACATGTAAAAAATTGCCATTTTTTGTCTTTCTATCTGATTTTCCTTATTCCAATTCATTTTCCTTCTGTCTCTAAGTGTGTTTTGGTCTCTGAAAAGCCTCCATTTGGTTTGTTTTTGGTTTTTGTAGCCTTAATAAGAATTTGTTTAGATTTTTATTTATTCTTGTCAATTAGGTCATTAACAAACTTTTTCTTGATCAATGATTGCTTGAAAGAATTGATATTATAGTCATCATTTTGTATAGTTTCTTTGGTCAGTGATTTAGCAAACATCCTAGTCTTTTCATCTCATTTGAAAATTAAGTGGATAGAAAAGAAAATTCTCATGCATTTTGCATTGAATTTAGGGTTTTGCATGTGAATTTGGAAACTGGAATAGTTTCCTTAAGGGAATTGACTTAAAAATATTGTTTATTGCATTTTTTATGTCGCATTAATCTTTGTTCTCTTCCCTCCCGTACATAGATTTTCATTGAAAAACAAAATCATTTTTTCATGATAGATTGCATCTCTAGGATATTCAAGTGAAATTTATGGTGAACCTTGAAAACTGAAACATAATTAAAGATCAACTTTAAAATTTATTGAATCAATCTTACGGAGCATTTGAAACATTAACACAAGCATTTAGGGATCTAGGAGAGAGACATGTTCTGGCATCTTTAAACGTAGGAGTTGTCATTTTTTCCAATGTTGTATTCTGGGGGTGATATTCCATTCCACATACATAAGTGTATCAGATCATTCTCCACGTACCTCTAGGTATATTGGATGGCACTCCATGCATGAAAATTATATGGGAACGCTCTCATCATACGGTTACGCATTAGACAACACTACCACAGACTGCACTTCCATGTACCACCGAATATATTTTGGAATTCCACCCTAGCTTTCTATCCTCACCTTAGGTAACTGAGTCAAGCACCTTGTATATTGTGATACACCAAACACAACATTTGGGGAGATTTCCTACCCATACGTAAATCCTTGGTTCTCCAAGGTGGTATATTGTCTTTTACAGTTGCTTGGTAAACCCTTTTTTCTAGGTTACCCCTTTTTATTCATTTTTTGTTGTTAACTTTTAAAATTTATTAAACCAACGTGGAAGAACAACCCCCTCAACCTCGTCATTCACGTAGGATGCAAATATTACCTCATGTTCCAGCAAAGGAAACCCCTAGATGTCGTTAGAAGAAAAAAAATATGTTGACTACCCAATCTAGTGCTTCGAGAGCTACTACTTATGGTCATCCATCTAAAATAGATCTACCAAAATCATGTTTTCCTGTGAGTATCGAACCCAAGATTACTTCTTCATTTGCTGGAGAATCCAACACAGTGAAAACAGAAGCGCCTGAGACTTTATTACCTGAGGTTATTGAACTTGAATATATTAAATCAGAGACAACACAACCTAAGGTTATATACCTTGAGACACCTCAGTTACCTACATATGTTACTTCAGGACCTTCTTCTTCTCTTCCTCTGTCTCAAACTCAACCATAATCCATATATGTTGGACCTGACGACGAACCGCTTCCACCTAGTCTTATGAGTATTGAATATATTCCTCGAGAAGAGCCTCAACCATCCTCTCCTATTCATTTGAGAGGAACCCATATTTACCATGCCCATCCTTTTCCTTATCCTCATACTCTATCACAAGCTCCTTTGTCTGATTCTTTTCCTATCATCTCGCCCTTGAGTTTCCCATGGAAATATTCTTTGGGACAGTTAACCGTGACCGAATCCGCTATGGTTTCTCAGCTTATATATACTACTATGACAGAGAAAACCCATGTTGCAACCTCATCCATGTGTGGAGCATCATCGGAGACACATTTATATGGTGGCTCGTCTGTCCCGCCTGGTTACTAATCATTTTATGGTACATTTTCTAGTGCAACATCTAGTCCATATACCTCTCCCATGTCATATTTTTCTTGAATACCATCTAATACTTCTTTGATGAGTGCTACATATTTCTCTCTTCCTCGTCCATCTCAACCAACAGTTGAGCAGAAAACTCGTTCATATGTCAGTGGATATGGAAAATTTCAACAACCCATTTCATCTTATCTTTGGTACCCTCCTCCTATGGGGAAGTTGCCTCCATATTCACCTACCCTATCAGCACGGGGGAAACTTGTTGAAGGAAAATTTCCATATGCTCATCAAATATCACAAGTTAGTGATGAACATCATCATAGTCCTCCACATTTAGAAATGGTTGGAAATTCTTGGAAATATACTCCATTTGTACAACCTGGTCCGCTTGTGAATCAAGTTCAAACTTCTCAACATGTTCCATATTCATCTCAAATTCTTCCTGGTCAACCTATATCTCAACCTGTTCAAACTCAAGTTCATGTGAGTCAACCTTTACGGGATGCACATTTAACTCAACATCTCCCACCAGTATCTGGAGCCTCTCAAACCCAACTTACATAGCCTCTTCAAGGTCTCTTGCAGTCTTCACCAATTGGAAAATTTATTCCTCAAATCCAGATAGGTCACCCTGCATATGGTATGGCACATACACAAGCTAGTCAATCTTATGTTGGGATGATGCAAAATCCCATGGGACAACCATATCAATTATATCAAGGAGTACCTTACCAAGGTCAACAAATGCCTTACCAAAATCACTAGATTTAAACCCAACCATTTCCACCTTTACAAGGTTATCCTAGCACTGGGAAGCAAGGTTATGTGTATTCTGGTTACCAGAATCCTCCTTATCCCAGAACAAAAATAATCATTGCTCAATCTATCCCATCTTACCCAGGATATCCTCCACCAAACCTTAATAGGCAGTTGTCGTTTGTAGCAGATCTTGAATTTCCTAATTTGACCTGACTTACAAATGATCCCATTGCCCATTCTCCTTAGTGGCTGGTTATTTTGACTAAATTTCCTAGTGATATCCCTAAATTCAATGGAAATCCCAGAGAAGACAAATTTACACATGTTATGACTTATCATTTGTGGTGCTCTTCGAACTTCCTCTGTTATAGGTCAAATTGGGCATCATCCCCCAAGACCTGGTCAAACTAGACATCATCCCCAGGACCAATGAAATAGGGTCTATCATCCCCTTACATTTCAATTGCTATATGCCCTAAGTGAAGAACATTTCATTCATGGCTTCTATTGTGATATTTCCAAGGTTTGAAGTATATGTTATACACTGACTCACCAACGCTCATCTGCAAGGGACTAACTACGTTGCAATGCCAATTACTCCATGCAAGGATGCACTCCACTGCACTTCCTGACACTCAAGGGTGTGTTGGTCACCTGGGAGTGGAATTATTATTGTTCTAGGAATCTCCACATGGCCAGTGCCTTCTGGAAGAGTCCATAGGTGTCATACTTCAAATCCAAGAGTCCATCTAACACCTCTGAACTCGGAAACATGTCTTGCCTATTATTAGAAATTCATTAATTGAGAAAATACCATCATTTTCCCTATAAATTGAGCACTCATCCTAGTGTGAGGGAGGAATAATTTTGTGCAAAGTTATGTTGTTGGATTCTCATTTGATAAGAGAGTGAAAGTATTGATATGTTGCTGAGATGATGCTGGATGTGATGAGGCTGGAATGAAGTTCGAGCAGGTTGATGACAAATCGATCCATTGGTTGTAATATTCTCTTCCTACTCTTTAATAAAGATTTTTTTTCATTTTCCCATACATATGTCTCTATTTCTTGTGTAATATATTCTTGAATGATGTATGTATTTCAAATCTAATCGGTTTGATTTGAGTAAGATAAGTAGATACCTGTATATTGTATGTTTTTTGTTGTTCTCTGTTTGTGTTTGCAGCAATCGATCTAACGACTTGAGTTGGATTGAGAGCGACGGCAGCAGTGACAGAAGAAGAAGGAGAAGCGAAATAATCACAAGTAGGCTCCTTTCCCATTTTGTATATCTGCTTGTTTTAAAGAAAATAATAGTTATTCTTTCCTCTGTTGTTCTAAGTGATAAACACCACACTTAGGGAATTCATTTATCCGTAGATCACAATTTTGTATAACAAATTGGGGACTTCTCTGGGTAGATCCCATCATTTTTAGTGTTTTTTCCTCTGTTTATATTCATCGGTAGCATCTACTTGCTATTCTCAGTCATTTGAATGAACAAATTTCATTAGAAGTGTGTCTAGCCGCTTGATTTTTAAATCTTAGCTGCGCCCAATGCACTATTGGTCAAGACACACTACACTGCAGTGCATTTTCTCCCACTCAGGGGTGCTCTGAAATGCACTCTCTCCCCTTAGAGACTGTGTTTCCCTCACAGTGTTTCGGGAGACATAAATCAGAGAGTTCGATGAACACCATAAATGGAAATTGGTGATATGATTTGTCGGATCCTCGCCAGTCTTCCCCTCAAACTTTGGAATATCAGAGTGGAGCTTGGTGGGGATCGGAGACCAACACGGACTATACCGATTAGGATCGTTAGTCAATTTTGAAAAATCTGGCAAGTTTAACATTGCCAGAAATGGTAAGCGAGGAGGAGCCTGGGAATTCCATCCTCCATAGGAAGGATTCCCAACAATCTGAAAATAATGCCCTAGATTTTTTGAGGCACCAGGTTTCCAAGAGTTGTTCGTAGAGAATGTTGGGCCATAAGAAAATCCTTGTGACCCAACATTTGGAGAAGGACCCCACCCAACATGGAGTGACTATAGACAAGACCATTTCCTCCAACCAAGGTAGTGAATGGAGAGGAAACCCCTTGGTAAGGGTTCCAGGCATTTTCAAATGGAGAAAAAGCCTGAGAATTACTCGATGAAGGAAAAGGAACATTCCCTTGCTGACCAGCAAGAAATGGATTCCCTGCTCGTAATGTTGTAAAAACATGGTTCCATCCTGTAAAGACATTAGAACTTTGACCTCTCAAAAACGGATTAAAACCTAATGTCTGAGAAGTAAAAGGTAAAGATCCTAAGGAAGGGTTTGAATGAGGGATGTTCCCACTTCCAAAGGGGAACCCTTGAAATGAATCTAATCCACTAGCCATAGAAGGAATGGGTGTGAAGACAATTGAAGCAGAAGAAAAGGAGAAAGAAGGAATCCCACTAGTGGATATTCCAAAATAAAAGGGACCAGATTGAGAAGCATGTGCTTGGGTTTAACCAGATCCAAACACAGCAGCACTAGAAGTGATTATCGATATATCAATAGTGCCCCATCCTTCCACTGAAATATGAGTCTGAACACTTGCAGTGTTCACAGCCAAAACTTTGTTCCCAGTCGTGGCCATCGAAAGGTATGAATATGACAGATAAGCACTTTCCAGTATTTGAGACTTGAGTCTGATGTACTAAATAATGTAAGGATAACTAGCAGGAAGAGGAGATGGAAGAGACTCAGCAAGTTGTGGTACTTCCTCTATTTCTACTTCTTTTGCTGGAAATAAAACTCTAGAGATGAGTGAAGCACTCCTCTCTATACTGACACCGACACCAGAACCACCCAAAGAAACTTCAATCCCTGATGGAGGATCTATCTCCGTTGCGTTTTAAACCACCGGGTGAAAATCACCCTCTGAATTACTCCTATGCCTTCTTGAAGAAGGCTCGGCACTCATGGGAGACAACCCACGAAGCCTCCTCGATCGATGAGGCGATCGGTCAGCCACTTTAAGAGATTTAAAATTAGACTCAAAAAATATATGAAGCTAAGAAATCTAGGAGCAAAGAGCACTCTCTAAAAAAGTTCCTAATTTACAGCCAAGCAAACAGCTCTCGAGTATTTCTACTCCGAGTGATGAGGATCTGACACCAAAATACAAGACAAAAAAATAATGGGACCTTCTGAAAATAGTCTGGGGTAATTACGCCCCAGGCCTACTAGCGAAGGTAACAGAAATAGTTACGCTGACCTCCTAACAACATCCTTTGCTGATGCAAGTCCCCAAGCTTCACAAGGGCACCCTCTAGAAGTACTAATTGAAGTGATCTAACGTTTGTCTCAGGTACCATAGGTATTCCCCCCCGCAGTCACCTATGCGATCCCTAGGATAGGAAACTATGGACACCAATCTGTATCAACCGTTGGGCGGAACGGTCTTAGGTCAAGATTCAACAAATAGGAGAGGGGGTATCTCTCTTCTATGCCTACACTATCCCTCGCACTTGACTCTCTAGAGGAGAGCTTTCCCAGTCTACTTAACGGTGTTGGATTTCACTCATTAATAAACTTTATAGTTTAACAATTTGAGCGGCCTTGGAGAGTTAACTCTCCACTCACCTAATCCAAGGCCCTACAACCTAGCTATTTTGTGTATGATTAATGACAATTTTACAAAAAACTTCTAGTTGCTTCTAATTAGATCGGTTATTTGAAATTGGTTGTTACTTAAGTCAAGGGCTCACAGAAGTGAAACTGATGGTGTTTTATGACGCAGAAGAAATCAATGAAAACCTAGTTACATTCAAATGCAATGATTTCCTTTCGATGAAAAATGACTTCTACACGGGTTCTACGAAACTAATAAGCAAAAACTTTGTTTTTTATTTTCAAACACTCACACTTCACATAATTCAGAAAGTTACGAAAATGTATAAAATGCTCAAATGCACTTAATGCAAACTACCAATGATATGAAAATCCTAAGATGTTAGTTCTAAAGAAGAAAAAAGAGTTCTTAGACAATGGTTCAATCATTTTTTGACAGGAGACATGGCCAATTCCGAACAGAACTCCTATGTATAAAAATGTCAAAAATTCACTTCATAAAAGAGTGAAAGCAAAAGGCAATTTCGCTCACAATCAAGGCAAGAACCGAAGACTAGAAATCAACCCAAAAAGCTCCGAAATATATAATGAAACCGTAAAAACAAAATCAAAGAAAAATATACGGAAAACATCAATTTTTTTTGTGTTTTTTTCTTATAATGGAAGAAAAGAGATTTCAAGAAAACAAATAAAAACTACCTAAGAACCAGAATTAAGTCGAATGAGTCTCTAAAAAGGCTTCCAAGTGCTCAAGCCAACTATGCTACTTTCGTAGCAAGACTTAAGGAGAAAACAAATCCAAGAAAATCAATCAATTGATGCAGCATAGTAGCACAATCTTATAACGAACAACCACCGAAAAAAAATCAAAAAGAGACTTTTCAAGATTCGCAACAACATAAGTTTAAGAAATCATGAAAACTGAAATAGACCAAAAAAGGTAAAAACCATAAATGAAGCAACGCATAGGGCCAAGAAGAGCCAAAAAATAGAGGCTCACTGTTCTGATAGGTCAGAACAGCCAAGAACTTCTGGAAAATCTCTCGATGCCTCAGCCGCGATTGCAAACACACAAAACAAGGCAATTCACCAAATGGCTAGGTTTCCATAAAACAAGAGAGAAAAAGATATAAAATCACTACAAACACATTCCACAGTCCTTAAAGATACCACATGAATGGTCCCACCCAGACAGAAAAGATCACAGGGGCTGAAAATCAAAAATTTCAAATTCTCCAAGCCATACGCGCTTTGGCGGTGTGCAACTAGCATCTATACGTGACTGTAACAAAGGAAACTCACGTATATGCGGGTCCCCTTGGAAAACACAGAAGGTATACGCGACTGTGCAAAGAAAAAACTGCGTATCGAAATAAAGACAAGGAAAAATAAAAAAATCAAGCCTGATCAAGAGACAAGGTCTTCTGTCTGACTGAAAAAAGACTTGCTAGACTATAAAAAGTGATAAAACCTGTCAGGAACCCACAAGACAGATAAAAAACCCAAACGAGAAATCACAAGAATGTGATCCCCAGCGAAGTCCCCATTTCTGTTTCGGGAAATAATACCCTAAATTTCTTGGGTTGATAACCTTCACAAATCAGGGGCATGCCATCACAAGAAGGACTCACTAAACCAACTTTTATGCTAATAACTAGAAACTACAGGTTACAGAACTTACTCAGATATCCCTCAGTTAAAGTAGATCCTGCGGGGTGCAAACCCCCTACAACACTTTGTGCTCCAAAATCTGTAAACCAGCAAAGAACGAACACAAAATCCTAGTTGTAAGGCATATATATGTTCTAGATGTTAGTGGAAATCATATATAACATCATAAAAACAATATTAAATGTTCAATTAATGATCGTTACACATGTATAAAATATAATCGACACGTAAACATCAGGAACAACATGGCTACTTCTATTATTAATGACATGTACAGTACGTAAACGTGAAGAGATCACCTAAAATCTGCCATTGCCTTCGAGCATACTGTCCTTTAGATCCACCCAACCCTGGCCTCTCAAGATTTCTTCCAAGATGAGTGCACAATGGATGTCATATAAGGCGATAAACATCTCAAGGAAACAAGGGTTTCCTGAATATATCTGGGAAGTGCAGGAGGCACGGGAATATATCAAACTTGGATAGGGCTCCAACAACGTATAGTATCTATATTTCTCTCTCTCTCTTCCTTATTTAGGCCATTCCCTTGAGGGGCTTTTATACTCCCTCAAATTAGTTTTTTACAGTTGGGAATAGTTAGGCCACGGGCTGGGGTGGTTAAGTTACTGTAAAAATCGTAAACCCCGCCTCAAAATAGGGAAAATATATATTTTTTAATTATTAAAATGGTATACATGGTTCTCTATGAATGGACTCGCATGTATACGCAGAAAATTCTGGGTAGAGTCGCGTATGGGTTTTAAGACACTGTTTTTTGAGAAAATGTCCAAGTCTGAAGGGAAGGGGTGCCCAAGGCCAAAGAATAAATCATCAAGTATGAGCTGGTGATAAATTATGCTATAACACTCAGCCAACCAAATTCCATCAAACTTTTTCATTGCTTTCAGTTTCAGCCACTTGTTTGTTGTATTCTTAGATGTCTGATGCCTCTTAGAGACCAATAAACTTTCATGTTCTTCCTCCTTTGAAAAGTAATTTGTTCAATGTTTCATTAGTGTTTTTCTTTATCATTGGAACATAAAAATCAAAGTATTTCATTTCTGCATTAGATCAATTATGTTTTCGAAAAGGAAATTTTTGTTTCATTCATCGTTTCCTATAGGAAAATCGTAGTTCCAATCTTCATTTTCCTAAGATAAATTGTTGTTTCAATCCTCGTTTCTCATAAGAAAACACTTGTTTGATTGATTTATGCATATAGTTTCCTTTATTTCATTCACATTAAAGGGAGATGAAAATAAAAACATGCATGTGCATATAGTGAATTGTGTTTGTTGCATAGGAACATGTTAGGAAAGTTGCATTTAGTTTGTGCTCTTCGTTGTTTGCTCAAAAATTGACTGCTCTTTCACCTTTTTAGCTAGGATTTTCATTGAAAAAGCTAACATTAGGGGAATATTGAAGTCTAAAATGGGCCTCCTAAGAAAAATGTACAACTTAAATAAACTTTATAAGGACCAATAAGATTCAAGATGATGATTTCAAACATGGGGGATGATTCACCATTTTTGGAGTAAAAAAGTAAAAAGACTATAAA
Organism: Pinus albicaulis; assembly: GCA_034641835.2. Taxonomy (NCBI): domain Eukaryota; kingdom Viridiplantae; phylum Streptophyta; class Pinopsida; order Pinales; family Pinaceae; genus Pinus; species Pinus albicaulis. The sequence goes on along the minus strand of CM076582.1, from coordinate 544,378,561 downwards.
ATAATAAAACTACTTTTTCAACTCGTATTTTCAGCTTATCTCCCTAAGGGTTTAGTAAAATTTCGAGCGGGAATACTCGTTGGATGAAAATTTTAATTCCTCATCCAAAGAGCACCCATGTTACATACTTTTGATGGACTTTGCTACACGAAAAATGAGAAATACATAAAAAGCATGATTACAATCATGTTTTTTATGTATTTCTCATTCCTCGTGTAGAAAAGTCCATAAAAAGTATACAACATGGGTACTTCTTGGATGAGGAATTAAATTTTTCATCCAATGAGTATTCCCGCTCAAAATTTGAGCACAAGCTTAGGGAGAAAAGTTCAAAATACGAGTTGAAAAAGTAATTTTTTTCTTTTTTCGCTCTAAAATTTGATGATGTAATCAAATCTTATTTTATTATTTCCACTATTATTTTATAATTTCCTTAGGAGGCACGTTTTAGACCTCAAAATTCTCTTAATGATTGAAAATTTTTCTTATCATTTAGTTTTCATTTTTAGGAATTTCCATTGCATCACGCGGTGAACCTCAAAGACAAACTTTTAAAGAAGATCAACATAAAATTTACATCAATCAAGCTAAGAAAGCATTGGAACATTAACGATAACATTTAGAAGGTCTAGGCTAGAGACGTGTTCTAGCATCGTTAAACGTTGCAGTTGTTGTTAACTTGTCTGCGATACATTCCAAGTGTGATACCTCACTCCACGTACGTAAGTATATCAGAGCTCGTCCACGTACCTTCGGGTATATAGGGTGGTGTTCTAGTACGTAATTACCCTTTTATTTTGTTTATTTGTTTTTGTCATAAAATCAATCAGTCAACATGGAAGAAGAACATCCCTTTCCCTGTCGTTCGCATAGAATAGCACTTAAACCACCTTTACCACCGGAAGCCATTTCTGGACAGCGAAGGTGACATCGTTCTAATGAAACCAATACTATTAGTACCTCTAGTGTGACATCATCATCACATATACCAGAGTCATCTCAAGTTGTTTCTACAAATCTCGGTTCATCTACTATTGTCGAGATGGAGTCCTCACAGCTACCTGTGGTCACGATCCATCCAATCAGTGAGACCATACCTCCCGAACCCAACGTTGCTCAACTGGAACTTGATCTAGATCCTTTCATTCTTTTACCAAAACATCTAGATCCTGAAGTCGAACAATCAGAAGTTTTTATTGTATCGGTCGCTCCACAGTCAATTGTAGCCATTGAGTCTCCCATATCATGCAGTCAACCACCTGAAATATATCTCAGGCCTGACGGAGAAATTCTTCCACCTGGTTTGATTTCGATTGAAGAAATACCACAAGACAAAATACCTTCAACTCCAACTCATTTTGAGGACGAGCTTTATCTTTATGAGTCTTTTCCTCAATCACCTCACACTGCTTTCTTTGATCTAGTGTCAATTCGAGTTCCCGTAGATCGTATAGGGTATACATTGGGTCATATGACCATGGCTAAGTCAACATCTCTGGTTGTACCATCTATTATAGTTGTGACAACGTCTACTATTTCTACTTTTTCGATGTTTACCACATCACTGGAGTCACATATATATGGTGGTCCTTTCATCCCACCTGGTTACCAATATTTATCCAGAATATTATCCAGTGCATCCTCAAACCCATGGACTTCACCCATGTCATCATCTAGTGCTCTATCTGGTACATATCTAATGAGTACTGAATGGATTGATCCTTTATATACATCTTCAGTGCAATATCAAGTTGGTCCATCTGGGTATATTCCATCAGTACAATCTCAACTGGACTACCGACATTTGGAGAACAATATATTCCATCTTATTATACTCCTCATGTTGGGGGAAACCTATGGTCACCCATTTTGACAATACTCCATCCCTTTATGGTCATCCTAATGTTAGAATGGTTATTTATTAGTGGCAACCTATTCTGCCCATTCAAACACAAACGATTGTGCATTCATATCAACAGGTTCAACCTGTTGCACACACATCTAATACACTTGTTAATACATCATTGCCCTTGTTACAGGCTCAGATTGTTGTACCTCAACCGTCTCATGCAGGTCCTTCCACCCGATACCCTAAAGTATTGGGCCCACAGACTCCAACTCCTTCGGCTAGATTACAACAACCACATGTATCCGGAATTCTTTATTCACAAGATGGATTACCCTATTATGGGATGTCACAGCCACAACTGGGTCTTAAAAATTCAAAACTAGGTCCAAGCTATTATATTTTGGGATATAATCTTGGTGGACAGACACCTTGGCAGCCACAAGCGCAAATGCCACATCAATCATTTCAACAACAAGCAGCTTATCCAAGTTTTGGTCAACAAAATCCTCAAGCGTTTTCTTATCAAAACAACCCCTATCTGGGTTACCAGCAAAAAATTCCTATGTTGGTGCTCAAAGGCCTATTGCCCAGGAAATTCCATCATACCCTGGTTATGCTCAACTTGACTTAAATCAATAGTTTCCCTTTGTTGCAACTTTAAAATTGCCTGATTTAAACTGGCTTACCAACGATCTAATCATATATGCTCCTTGGTTGCCGGTGATACCACATAAATTACCCTTGGATATTCCTAAGTTCAATGGAAACCTTGGAGAATACCCATCGACGCATGTTATGACTTATCATTTTTGGTGTTCATCCAACTCCTTAAATGATGACTCTGTTTGACTACGTCTTTTCAAGCGTACGCTCACTAGTCCGACCGTGAAGTGGTACATTGAGTTACCAGGAGCTTCATTTGATAATTTCACTACCTTAGCTACTACCTTTTTGACCCACTTCTAGTTACCCACACGATATGAAACTGGAATGGAACTGCTGACCAGTTTAAACAGACTAATGCTACTCACATTTCTAATCATATTCATGAGTGATGTCATCATCATAGAATGGTCAAAACATTTGTTCTTGATCAGATCCTTTCTGAGTGGTTCATTAAGTCCTTGCTTCCATCTCTCACCGAGGATGTGGCTAAGGTTGTCATTGTCACTAAAGAGTAGGTAATTTCTCATGCCCAATACTTAGATTTGATTTATACTCAGTCTAGCACGCTCTATGAGAAAATTCCCAATGCGCCGCAATTTAATTTTATTGTTCCTCCTCTATCTAAGGACTCTCATGACAGCGACGGTATGATCAATACTGCAAGCACACATCACTCTACTGCATCTGATCCTGCACCTTCTTCCGAAATTCATGCCATGCCATCTGACAAAGAAAAAAATGAGAAGCAACCTGGAAGTAAGAAAAAGGGGAAAGCGAAGAAAAATCAAAATTCAACCCCGCAGGAACGATCATCTGATCAAAAAACTGGAAACAATTGGAAACCTTGTTACCCTTGCATAATATGTAATGAGGAGCACTTTTTTCGAGATTTTCCTCACTGCGCCGAAGTATCAAAATTTCTTAAGACCTCGAATGCATCTATTGTGTTGACAGGTCCATTTCTGAATCCATATACAAATATGGTTGCTACGGATCGAGATTCTAGTTCCCAAGTTCTTATGCTATCTGTCACAAAGCCAAAAAATGATGTTTTGGTGTCAACATGAAATAAATATTACGATAGTCAAGCTACTGATCAACCTTATACCTCAAACATGAATATTTCCATGGAATATATTCCGCCAGCTGCTATTCTTGAGTTAACAATAAAGCCACCGAAGGGATTCGTCCATAAATCGACATTCAACCCTCAAGCCCGAGCTGCTCAAAATTATAATAGGGTTGAATATTTGGCACAATCCCCTTCAACTATGTCGACGCTTGAGGTACTTCAAAATTGTCCCTCCTAGAATCAGGCTTTGTTGTTGGTAATTGGTGGAATCGATCCGACAGATTCCAATCTTGTAGCCTTTAATCACATGGGCTATGTGCCACAATTACCATCAGAATTGGCATTCTCCATCCAATTAAATTTTCTCAATCACCTCATTCATCATACTATTATTGATGAGGGATCATCTACTTTTATTATGTCTCTAAACTGCTGGAAGTCTCTTGGCTCGCCGTGCCTACCTCAATTTCCTACAACGTTGAAAGATTTTTATGGTCGTACATATAAGCCTTGCGGTATCATCAATAACATGCATGTCAAACTAGGGGGAAAAACATCAATTGCTGAAGTTGAGGCTGTTGACAGACCCCTTGACTACAAAACTTTAATCAGAAGGCCATGGGTTTATGTTATGACTGCAATCATTTCTACTTATCTTAGAATGATCGCCTTTCCTCATAAAGGTGTTATCAGAGTCATCAATAAACTCTCCTTCTTTGCCTCCAATTCCCAGGTAGCTGGAAGCATTTTGTTAGTTCACGCACCCCAACTAGCACTTCAAAACATTAGTGTAGGACTCTTAAAGGATTCTTCCCTAATGGGAACCTTTGCATTACTGCCGCGTGCGACGTCAAAAGAAATTGCAAGCATAGAGACCTGCTACATGATATCTTCCACTCCATATGGCTTAAGGAATATTGCGGATGATTCTAAAAATGTTACGTTGGATTAATTCCTGCCGCCCAACCCAATTGAACTGGCATAGCAATCAAATTAATTATTTTTGAATTCTTTTCCCATTAATGTAATCGAATCCGAGAGAAACTTATCAAATATTGAAGAAACCACTTCTATCGATATTTCAACCAAACTCGACGTTGTAGAAAACATTCATGTCGGCGTGTCTTGTTCTCCATTAGAAATCGAAACTTATCACTCTCTCTTTCGTGAATTCTGAGATATATTTGCTTGGTCTTATGAGAAAATGTCAGGCATAGATACTAGTATCATTGAACACGCCATTAAAATGTACCCTGATGTCAAACCGGTACGTCAACACCTTCGTCTTGTTCATCCGAAGAAGGCTTCTGCCATTAAAGAATAAGTTGAAAAATTTTGTTTGCTGGTTTAATTTACCCTGTTCCTCTTACTCATTGGGTTTCCAACATTGCTCCTGTCATGAAGAAACAAGGGACAATTAGAGTGTGCATCGATTATCAAGATGTTAATCTTGCTTGTCTAAAAGACAACTATCCTACTCCCTTTATCGACCAGATTATTGACGATTGTGCTGGGTGTGAAATATTTTCATTCATGGATGGATTCTCCGGCTACAATCAAATCAATATCTGCCTAGAGGACCAATATAATACAACATTCATTTTTCCCTAGGGCACATTTGCTTATCATAAACTCCCATTTGATTTAAAGAATGATGGGGAAACATTTCAGAGAGCAATGGATTATGCTTTCAATTACATCAAGCACATTGTTCAACCTTATCTAGATGATTTACCCGCGCATTTACAAAACTGGATTGATCACATGATGCATTTGAGAGCTATCTTTTTACGCTGCCGACACTACAAAATATGCTTCAATCCACACAAATGTGTGTTTTGTGTTGGTTCTTGTCATTTACTTGGATTCGTCGTCTCAAAATAAGGAATTTGAATCGACCCACTAAAGATCCAAGCCATTCTTGATTTTCCTGCCCCAAAAAATTTACTTCAGTTACATAAACTTCAAGGAAACACTAACTTCCTTAGGAGGTTCATACCCAACTACACTAAAATGACTACAGGATTTACTCGTCTCTTGAAAAAGGTGATTCCCTTCCATTGGGATAAGTTTGTGCAAGCTTCTTTTGATGTTGTCAAGGATACACCTATCCGGGCGTCATTAATGTATCCCCCCAATTATCAGTTATTATTTCTATATATCATCACGGATGATACAACCATTGCTATGGTATTGGTCCAAGAAGAAGATGGGATAGAACATCTGATACATTATTTGAGTCGTAATCTCAATGATACGGAAGTGAAGTATTCATACGTCGAAAAGTTGTCCATGGCGGTCGTTCAAGTTGTCCAAATATTTTACCATTATATCCTGTTCCAGAAGACCATTTTCATTTCAGATTGCAACCCCATGACATACATTCTGTCATGTCAATTTTTGGTGGGAAAATATTCAAAATGGATGGTCATTTTATAGGAATTTGATTTGGAATTCATCAAATCCAAGTCAAAGAAGTCTTTAGTTTTGGCTGAGCTTCTCTGTGACCTTCCCTCTGATAGTACTGCTACTACATCAGAACCATCAATTCCTAATGAGTCTCTATTTCTGATTGGATCATCTGATCCTTGGTATGGCCATTTTATCATTTATCTCTAAACCTAGACATTTCAGCCCGATACCTCTCGCTCTCAACAACGACGTATTCAATACCAAGCCAAAGATTATCTGATCTTCGGAGATACACCTTATCGTCATGGTGTTGATACGATTTTAAGGAGGTGCCTCACTCATGAGGAGGCCAAGAAGGTTCTAAATGATTGTCATGTTGGGGATTGTGGTGCACACTCTCTGGATATGCTACTGTGTAGAAGATACTCTGCGTCGGTTACTTTTGGCCTACCATATTTCACAACTGCATCCTCACGGTTAGAAGTTGTCATGCATGCCAGATATTTGATCGTAAAATCCACAAACCGACAGTGTTGATGCATCCTATTATCAATGTTGGATCATTTTCAAAATGGGCCATTGACTTCATGACCTGCAACCCTCATTTGTCCGAGGGGCATGGTTATATTATTGTTGCAGTAGACTACTTTACCAAGTGGGTCGAAGCGATGCCTACATTCAATAACACAGGCGAAACAACTGTATTATTATTTCTGAATCTTGTCATCTCACGGTTTGGTGTTCCACAGGCTATAGCCACAGATCATGGTAAGCATTTTTGCAATCACATGATGAATAAGTTGACTACCAAATTAGGACTGCAGCATTATAGTTCTACTCATTATCCAAAATCCAATGGACAAGTTGAAAATATTAACAAGATTCTTAAGCAAATGCTTTAACGAATGATAAGATTTCATAAACGAAATTGGCATTTGATCTTGTACTCTGATTTTTGGGCATACCGAACCTCGGTGAGAAATGCAACCAGATTTACCCCCTTTTAATTGGTGTATGGTCTCGAAGCTATCTTGCCTATCCAATGTGAAATATCGTCGTTAAAACTCGCTATTGACTTGTTACCTGACACCTCTATTGAAGAAGCATGTCTTTTTAACCTCATCCATCTTAATGAAACACGTCATGAAGTCGCATTGGCCAATGAAGCACATAAGAGACGAATCAAGGCGCAATATGACCAACATGTCCAGCCTCGCATCTTCTCAGAGGGTGACCTGATCTTACTTTATGATAAAGAAGCTGATGTAATAGGTACAGGAAAATTTGAGTTGTTATGGCATGGCCCCTATATTGTCAAAATAGTTCTTGCTAAGGGCACCTATGAGTTAGTAGATTATGATGGAATTCCATTGGCGCAACCCTGAAATGGGTTGTATCTCAAACATTACTATGCTTAAACATGAGCGTAGTGAACTTTTGTATTATTTGTATATATTCTTTTGATTTGAATTTACTGTCTTAATTTGTTTTTCTAGAGTTTTCTTGAATTTAATAATCTGCTTTACATTTCATCGCAGATGTCTGAACCTTTGGAACCATTCGTTAGGTATGCTAATGGTGCTAGTCATAGTACGCAGAATCTATCCTCTGCAGCATGGGCCATTTTCGCTCCGAGCGACAATTTAGTGAGTTTTCAAGGGATTTGTATCGGTTGATCTACAAACAATATCATTGAGTATAGCATGTTGATCTAAATTCTCTCTGATGCCATTTCATTTGGTATTAACCGCATCATCATTAGATTAGACTCACAACTTGTTGTACTGCAACTTACTAGCATTTATATTGTTCGAAATCCAACACTGCATCGTATGTTCCTAAGAGTTTGACTTTTGGAAATACATTTTGATTACATTCAATATCAACACATTTCCAGAAATTTGAACACATTAACTGATTCCTTAGCGAAATATGTTTTAAATAGACATTTGCAACACATGTAAAGACATATTTTCAATTCACAACACATAATTGAATAGGATTGTGCAATAAACATAGGAAAAAATTGAAAACAAATAGATAGATAGTTCAGGTTTTTACAAAATTTGTGCCCAAGATACATTGGTCATTTCACCTCAAAATGTATGCAAAATGTCAAAGTAAACTAGTGATGCTTGTGATAACAAGCCACTGATCTAGTTATCCTATGCAATAACCGCATCCAATGGTTAGGAACGCCAATAGTGTGGCGTTGTAGTATCATAGGTAACTCTTCGATCTAGAAATCAAGAATCTTGAGAGTCAATCCATCCACGTGTTGTTGTAGCTCAGCAAGGGTCTCAACATATCTAAATCCCGAAGTACTTCTCTCCCGACATCCCTCTCTGCTGGATCAATTGCCCCCTGCTCTGGCTGACCCACCGGTCGAACTCAAGACTTATATGGACTGGTGTTTTGGTTAAACCTTGTTTAATTGATTCAAAAGATTGCTTGGATTCAATAGTCCATTTAAGTATTGGGTCCTTTTTAAGCATATTTTTAAGCTCTCTGATTATTTCAGCTAGATTTGAGATGAATCTTTTAAGGAAGTTAATTTTACCTAAAAAAACTTGTAACTCTTTAATGTTCCTAGGAGGAATAATGTTAAGAACTGCCTCTATTCTGGCTGGGTCTATTCTAATTCCATCTTTAGATATAATATGTCCTAGAATTTTACCTTCTTCCAATCCAAATAAATTTTTCTTAGGGTTTAGAGAGATGCCAAATTTCCTACATTTAAGAAAGACTTGCCTGAGATGATCCAAATGTTCATAATCAGTCTTTGAAAATACAGTAATGTCATCTAAATAAATCACTAGGAATTCATGAATCTCATTTGCAAAGGCTATATCCATAGCTCTTTCAAAAGTGGCTCCTGCATTCATTAACCCAAAAGGAATTTTTACATACAAAAAGTGCCCCATGGAGTAGTAAAAGCAGTTTTGGCTTGGTCTTCTAGTTGGACTAAAATCTAGTTATATCCAGAAAATCCATCTAACAATGAAATTCTGGAAGAACCAACTACCCTTTGTAGAATGTGATCCATTTTAGGTAAAGGATAATTATCTTTTAAGGACACCTTATTTTAATTTCTGAAATCAACACATAATCTAATTTCTCCTGTCTTTTCCCTAGTGGGAACTAGATTAGAAACCCAATTAGAATATCTAATTGGTGCAATTATTTGGGCATCATACATTATTTTTACCTCTTTCTCAATTAAAGGCATCAAAATAGGATTGATCCTTCTTAAATTTTGTTTAAAAGGTTTTTGGTCCTCTTTTATAGGTATTTTATGATGTATTATACTAGTGTCATATGGTTTTAGGTCATCATAACTCCAAGCAAAAACATCCTGAAACTCCTTAAAAAGAGCTATGTATTTTTTTTTTCTTCCTGAGGTAAAGCTTTGGAAAGTTTAATCATCTTAGGTTTTAACTCTGTACCAATATTACATTCCTCAATATCAAATCTAAGTGGCTCCATTTTAAGTTTTCTTGTGACATCATTGGAGTCAAATAAATCTTCTAAAGGAGTTAAGCCTTTTGGTAAAAAGTTATCTTTTAGGTTCAAAATATAAGATTCATCATCTGCTAACTCTTCAATCTCTATTTTTTCTAAATTATCTATGTTTGATTGACTAAACTTAGTAGGTTTAGCAAAACTTAATTTATTTACATCTACACTATTTAAATCATCCTCGTTATCTAAATTTTGATCTATTGTATAGTCTGTATCTATATTACAATTTTGAAATTCACCTTCATTGTTCATAAAATGATAAATTTGTTCATCTTGTGAGAAAATTTGCCAATATTTAAGATTATCAGGAATTATAGGTCTGTGTTTTACTTATGCAGTATATCTATAATTTGGTTGAAATGGAAGATTACAGGTACTAGCAAAGGTTGCTAAGCAGTGAGCATGTATGTTTTGTTTTCTTGGTATTGCAGAAAAATCACATTCTAACAATTATTTAATCAAATCTAAAACAGTTTCTCTATATCAGCTTAATCTTGGATTATAAACAGAATATTCACCAGTTATCTGTTTTACAATTAACTCTGAATCTCCCATAATTGATATTCTCTTACCTCCTAAATTCCTAACAATCTGCAGTCCTAAAATAAGAGTCATGTTATTGGTACATTTAAAATTTAGTCTAAAAGCATGGCCTTCTTCATGATTTTTTTCATATTAGTGATCCAAACTCCTACTCCTGCTTCTAATTTATTGACCGAGCCATCAAAATCTAGGTGCCATAATGATTCATGAAATATTTTTTCATTTTCTGGTGGTTTGTTTTTATCTTTTAGTTCAGTTTTGATTTCAATATCAGTTTCAGAGTTTCATAAGATGAATGAATCCATGTCAGTAGGTGTAGTGTAAATTGGGTAATTTCTTGGTCTTTCTACACTATTCACCATATATTTCATCAATGTTTCCCTATAGAGTTTCTTTGGTTGGCCAAAAACTGATATGGTTGCATATGACATATCCAGTTATAGATATCCTTGTAATTTAGCTCCCCGAGAGCGAGATAAGAGTATTCCATACTTGGGAAGGATGTCAGTTACTACAATATCCATGAGTATGCTTTTACCAGGATATTGAACTAATGCAACACACAAATATTTAATCAAACCTAAACATTTGACTTTGCTAGAATTAAATGAAAAGAGATCTTTGTAAGGCCTAATGATATCTAAATTCAGGGTTTCCATTATTGCTTTTGGCATTAAATTCTGTGAAGCTCCTGAATCTAGCATTGCATTGTGTAAAATTTGATCATGAACAGTTAAGCTAATGTAAAATGGTGGAACTGCTCCATCTTGGTGTTTTCCATTAACATCAGGACTAAATCTTCTCCATCATTCATGTTTAAGGTTTCAGTGATAGTTTTTTTGTACAAATCATGTTTTACCAATTCAGTCAAAGGAATTGGTATTTTTAATTTTGCAATTTCAGCTTGGATATTAAATGGAGCTTGTTATTTACTTAGCTGAATTATCTCTTCTTTAGTAATTGTAGTTTGAGTAGGTTTATCTTCTTTTCCTACAGTTGTTTTCTCATTTCCAGTTTGTGTTTCTACTGTTTTAACATTTTTAGTTTTCTTTTCAGGAATAGTTTGATAAGCAGTAGATGTTTTTGCAGATTTTGAATTATCAGAAGCTGTTTTAACAGTGGCAGCTTTTGGATCGGCAGTGGGTGTTTTAGAGTCTAAAATTGTTGTTTTATCAGAATTAATTGTCTTTACAGCAGCAGATTTTTGTGAAAATGTTTATGTTTAGACATCCTCATCTATTATGTCAACAATCTTGGGACTAGGTGAAATTTTAGGGCTTGAATTTTTTTGGGATGAATTGGATTTTTGCTTGTTTTCCCTAGGGATAATTTGCAGAACTTTAGTAGTTGGAGCTTCTACTGCTTTCTTATTTTGTGTTTGTGCAGATTTCTTAGTAGAAGACTCTATGTTCTTCTTGCTTCTAAGGTTATATTGCTTATGTACTTCATTGATAGCAAAATCATAACCTTGTTTGTAATCAAATGATTCACCAGAATATAATTGCATTTATTGTAAATCATATAAATCTTGATCCTCTTGTGTAAGAAATATAGTGTTATCTTCATTTATACCCATTAGATTTATGGTGTCTTCATCATCATCATTGTGATCAGAACTTTCAGCATAGTTCTCTTGGAAAGGTGGTCTTATTGTTTGGTCAGGTGCTGACTCTCTAGATTTTCCTGTGTTTGTATTTTTCCTGAAGTTGGGATTTCTAATTTGTTGTTGGTTATCCCATTGTGGCCTCCTTTCTATATTATCTAATATATCCATCATTCTCTCTAAAGTTGTAGCTAATTAATCTATTTTTACATTTGAACTAGATGCCTCTTATTTTATTGTTGCTCTCCTCTCATTCCTTGATCTAGCTCTTTTTGCTAATAGATTTGCTTCAACACTAACATCATTTGTTTGCATTTGTTATAAAGTTTCAAGATTCCTTTCTCTTAGTTGATAAGCTATGTCTGTATCAAAACCATCAAGGAATTTGAGGAGGACAGAGTCAGGAGTGGGTTTGAGATTAACAGGAATTGAATTAGAAATGCTATTGTATCTAGTACAATAATCTTGGACTGTCTCATTAGGTGCTCTTTTAATGCTTTCAAATTTTGATAATATTTGCAATGGATTTTTCTTCTTTCCCATTTATTCAAAAATAATCTAGGAAACACTGCTAAATCAGCAAGAATACCTAGATTTAAACCTTTAAACCATTTTTTAACTTCCCCAGTTAATGTTTGAGCAAAAAGTCTCATTTGTACATCAGAATCATCTATTTCATGAAGCTCAAAATAATCTGTCATCTTAGTCACATGTTGTTGGGCAGTATATTGAGTGGTTGCATCAAATTGAGGTATTTTGCTTTGATAGTTCTAGGGCATGTCATGTAATTGGGCTGGAAGGATCAAGGGAGCATATCTAGCAGCCATGGCTTGAATTATAGCTTGGCTTGGGGGTAAATTGGAAGTACTTGGAGCAGAGCTAGAAGCACTTGTTGATATGGTTGCAGAACTTGCAGATGAAACTGGGATATAGGAAGATGTACTAGCAAATGTAGTTGAGAAACCAAAAGAAGAAGTTGGGAAATATGAAGAGGTACTAGGGGATGAGAATGATGTATTGGAAAATGCAGAAGGAAAACTAGTGGTTGGATATGAGGTGGTGGAGGATGGGAATAATATTCTAGGTTGGAATGGTTCTTTAGGAATAAATGGATCTGTGGAATGGAGTGTGGTGGAGATCATGGATGATGTGGTAGTAAATAAAGATGAACCTTGTGACTCTAAAAGGTTGGTATCTAAATGAGTAGTAGAAGGCTTAGGGGTATAAGCTCATAAAGTAGCGAATTCAATTGAATGCTGAAAAATAGCTTCATCTATTTCCTTAAGTATAGCGGCATTTATTTCATCAAGTTTATCATAAGCTTCAAATATTTTTGATTCAGAATCTACTAAAACAGTTTCTTGTTTAATTTCAAGAGATGAAATAAAATTAAGATCTATAACAGTGCTATTTAGATCACTTTCTGATCTGTTTCTAAATAAAAAATGTTCAAAATTTAAGTCAAAATCAATGTCTTGTATAGTTGCTAACTTTTTTGGAAGGGAATTTACTCTAACTAAGGAAACTTTATTACCTAAATCTTCTACTTTTTTATTCTTTTTTCCAATTATGTCTGGATCATCTACTATGACAGCAGGTTTAGGATTTAGATTTGACCAGGTATAGTAGACTCTTCTGGAAGCCAGAATTACAATTTTTAATGAAAATATACTCACAAATTTTTTTAAAAAGTCTTTAAGGTGTAAAGATAATGAAAAGATTTCCTTTAAGACCTTTTTAAAACTGAGGATTGGCTAGTTCCCCAGCTGAGTCGCCAATATGTTATCAGTCTAATAATTCTCAAAGTTGTGAGATTTTGATTTATAGTTTAGAGAATATTAGAGGTAACCATAGACCTACTTTCAAGCTTTAGGATATAGCCTTCCTAAGGCTCAGAGAGGGCTCTCTCTATAAGATTTAACTTTGTTTTTATGTTTGATTTCAGGCTAGTGATATGGTGCAATTTGGTTTTGATATTTGGTTTGGTTTGCTGGGAAAAATCACTTATTTAGATGGATAGTGATAGATCTATTTTTCCATTGGGAAAATGGAGTCAATGTGTCAAGTAGAAAGGTCAGGATCAAGGTCTTAAAGTCAAATATTTTCAGGGCAAGATAGCAAAGTCACTCAAGATCTTTGAGGCTGATTGGTGAAGTGGTTTAATCGAGATAAAGAGCAATCAAGGATTCTTTGATCCGGATAAGGAGTGAAGAGGACAGAGGTCATTCGAAAGAGGGAGCAATTAAGGGTTCCCTACTATGGAAATCAACATAAAACATCAAAATGAAAACCAGTAAATAAAAGAGTGCTTTTAACAAATTCTAATATATCACTTCCTGATTTCACATTAAAATTTAGAACACATGTATGTATGAATGGAAAACATAAGAAGATTTAACAAATAACAGTAGAAAGTACTTCACTTAAGTTGGCCCAACACATGAATCCTGAAACATGATGCTTTATTAATTTGATCCATCCTGTTGACTTGAAACTTGGTACAAAAGCCCTTCAGGTACAGAAATATTGACTATAGAAATCTTCAACAATTTATTCCAGACTAATACTTCAAAGAGTGAAGTATTTATACAAAAAGTGATACAAAATATCCTAGAAAAATCATAGGAATTTTCCAAGGAAAATAAAATATATATTACAAAAATATAGTGACAGCTGCTTAACAACTTGCAAGTTGTCCTACTTATTCAATTTAAATAGAAATGATGTTTGGATTTGGGTGCAGCTGGCTTTTGTGTTGTCTTCAATGCTGGCAGAAAGATCTTCAATCTGTTTTGAAGTTTTATCTCTCATCTGATACTCTTTATCTGATACACTTTAACCACTGATACTCTTTCATCTGATGTTTTGACTGCTTTACTGCTGTAAAAATCTGTTTTTACTATGTAAAAACAACAACTCTATTTTTCATCCTCTTTTACTGTAAACTATTTTTTACAGTAAATCAGTAAGCTTTTGCCAAAATTCTTCATCAGGTAACTTGATCTTGGTAAGTTTTATGTAATTCTTATTAGCGTTTGTGTATCTAACGAAGGTTGGTTTGACCACAAAGAGATGTTTTATCTCATGCTGTAAATAGAACAAGTTTTCAATACTCTTATGCAAAACTTTGCCTATAGGTACTCCTTGCCAATCTACCTTATTTACTTGATCTTTGGAAAAATCTTTGATCTTCTTGTTATAGTTTTCTTGCTTCATTAGTTTATCATTTATAACAAGAATGTTTGGCAAGCCTTTTTGCCTCAATGTGTCAAAATTAACCATAAATATAGCTATGTCCATGTTTTGACACTTCTCTTCTAGCTGATTCGTCAAGTTTTTCTTTTAAATTACCTTTCTCACTTCAAGAATTGTTTCAGTTCTATCAGTTATCCCTGTCTCATCCAATTCTTGCTTGTTTTTGGTGTTGAGAAACTTGATTATTTCTTAGGCCTCTTCAGGTTTGGCAGTAAGGTCTTCCTTTGTCTTCACAATTTATTCTATTGCTACTTTAAGCAAGTCCTGTTGTTCACAAATTACCTGAATGGAAGGCCAAGTATCATTGATTGACTCAATGATTTTGGACCATAGTTGATTCTTTATGTAAGCCATTGGTTCTTTCAAGGTTAACTCTACTTCAACCTTCTTAAGTTGCTCACTTAATATTTTGGCTATCTGTTCCTCTATTTTAGCATTTATTTGAGCTAATCTCTTGGCATCTTCCAAGTTCTTGATTTGTTCTTTCAACCTATTAATCTCATTATTTTGAATTTACATATCTTCCATAGATTTAATAAGCTTGATGGCCTCATCTGTTTGTTGCACTGCTGAAGTAGATGATTCAGTATTAGAAGTAGTGGAAGAATTCATTGGCACAGCTATGGCCAATGGGACTTTTGGTTCCAAATCCTCTGCTAAAGTTGAAGGAATTGTTGTAGTTACCATGGGGATGTCTGTAGGAAGAACACTTTGAATTTTTGTAGCTTCTTTCTCTTGGACAAGTTTGTCCATTTCTATCTCCATTTCCTTAATCTGTGCTGTCATTCGGAGTAGGAGATTCATCATCTCGTATTTTTTATTTTCCTCCTGCACAATATCTTTAGCCTAAGGATGTTCTGTTGGAGGCAGTTTTAATTGCTTTCTATGTGTTGCAATGTCAGCATTTTTCTTTTTCACCAATTATTCTACTGCCTTTACATTTGAAGGGCCATACCCTAATTTAATCACTAGTTCTTCTAAAGACTTAATTCTAGTGTCTTTAGCATAAGAGGAAGCTTTTTCAATCCTGATCTGATATCTCAAATTTTTTATAGTGTTCTGAAGTTTCTGGGCACTCATTTCCTTTGTAGTCATAGTAGAATAAAGCATTTCAGAGCTTTGCTTATGAAACTCAATTTGATCTAAGGGATGAATGCTTTCTACTGGTACTTCAAAGTCAACTTTCTTATAATTTGCTATTGTTGTAGGTTTAGGCGTTGTTGGTTGTAGCACTATCATAAGAAATTTCTTGTTTGTATAGTCAAAGGATGAGAGCAGCCTGTTTTGATTTCCTGGAGTCTACTTCAAATACTGTGAATAAATCTCATTTTTTAACTCTTCATTCTTGGCCTTGATTTATTTATATTTCTCTTTGATATCACTGTCTGTATTATCTGCTTGTTGTGATGAAGATGCCTCCATCCTTTGTTGTTTTTCAATCATATGAGTGTTTGAAGTATCATTTTCCTACTCATTCTCAATAATTGTAGCAGCATTTGTGTTCTTCTCTATATTTTCTTCATCTAAGACCTCAATTGTTTCCTTTTCATTGTTCACTGGATTGAGCTTAGGTTTCTTATTACATCTGATTTTGAATCTGGTCCCTGTTGTTGTTTCAGTTGTTTATGTGTCTTCTTCTCTGATTCACTTTGTAGTTATGTCCTCCTGATTTACAGTCTTCAAAGTGTGACTAGTATCACCTTGTTTAACTGTTTCCATCAAAGTATTGTCCAACCATTCTGTTTGATTGGAAAATTTTTCAATCTCAGGTCTTTTATCGTGGATATAAGGGGTTAATTTGCATTTTACCCTCATCTTACTATGTATTCCATGAGGATCATAATTCCACAAGAAACTTTCATCAAATTTATATTCCAGCAACTATTTTGCTACCTCTACACTTGCTTCCCTGTGATTGCATATAAAAGGACCCACCTGGTTCTTCAATTTGAATTGAGTCTTCTTTTTAGCAGCAAAGAAGTTTATAGATTCTGAGTTTAGGATTTGTCTTATGTACTCTAAGGCAAACACTCTCATTGGAAATTATTTTGGCAATTTATAGGGCAAGAGGTTTGACCCATAGACTCTAATCTCTGTGTGGTTTTGGTAAACGTACCAATCTCCAGTTCTGCTTTGCTCTGACAGTTGTAACACTTTCTTTATCTCATTACTTATCCTTGGTTGTACACTGTTTGTCAGCATGTTTAATAATGGATGAACAAAACAATATATAAAATCCACATAAGTGAAATCTGTTGATTCTTTTCTGATTAGAGAGGTCTAGAGAATGACTAATAGTGGATTACCTTCTACATCCAATTTCTGAAGGGTCATTGGAAATTTATCTGCTTCGAAGTAAAGGAACATATGAAAGAAAAAGGAAGTATATCTGAAAACTCCTTCAATGGGAATTTTTACCAGTTGATCATGGATATTATCAGCTATATACTCAGCATAGTTATAAATGACAGAAGGAGGTTGACCAGGCACAAAAGTAGATAGAAAACCAAGAATAGACTCATCTATGTGCTCATCAGTAAAATAACCAAGGATAAAGGATAACATTGAAATAACATGCCTTGATCCTTCAGGAAATTTGGAAGATGAATATAGAGGGTTTATCTTTAGGATTTCAACATATGAAGGCATGAATGTTTGGAAGATCTGAAATCTCCTAGGAAATTATAACTCAATATAAAGCTCTGTAAGAGCTTCTATGGATAATGGGACTGCATTGGGATCTAGTTTCAAATGAAGCATTAGGTTTATAGATTATGAAGTAATAGTGAATAACACTTCTTTTTTAGCATCAACCATAGCTCTTTGGTCATGGGAATAGTAGGTTTGACACAGCCTAATGACTTCTGGACACTGATGAGTATGTGGAACTACATATTTGGGTAAATTGGACTCCCAAATCCGAACTTCATCTCCCTGATCCAAAGATTTTTCTAGACTCCAGCAGCGGAGATCTAGAAGATCGAATTCTATTACTGGATAATTTATTTTGTAATCAACATCAGCTAAGGGTGTATGCTCAACATCTACAACAGGAGGTTGTAGTGAATTTATAATAATGGTGCTTTCAGAAGCCATTACTAGATTTTTTTTTTTGACAATTTTGACCTTCAGATCTTAGAAACTTTGTTTTTGTGTCTTTTATACTCTTCTATAAGCTTAGACTATTTACAGAAGGTATTTCTGGTATGGCAGAGGTCTCTTTGAATAGAAATAGGCAAACTCTGGTTTTATATGCTTCAAATCTTCAATTAAGTTTCAAAATTAATCTTCAAATTCTTTACAGACTCATAAAGGTATAACAAGGGTTTTTATGCTCTTTTCTTGGATAAAACAAGACTAAAACAGTTTAATTCAAGAACAAAAAGGGTTCTGGGTATTTGTAAATGATTTTTGAATTAATTAGAGGTTCTCTAAGGTCAAGTGTCTTCAATTTTGTTTTAAAACCAGTTATAGTATTCGAAACTGTGATTTTATCAAGGTTTTACAACAAATACATTCTTTGAAGGCAAATAAAGGTATTTATGTGGGCAGACAGGCTTTCCAAGGCTCAAATTCATAGATATAGCTCTTTCAAATGACGGGAGGGTATTTTCTTTGAAGAATACCTGTTTTTGCAGGTATTTTGACTTGAAATAGGGTTTCTGAGGCGTCGAGGAGCTTTTAGAAGTTGCTGAAGTCTTTTTGGATGAAACTGGAGGTTCTTGGTGGTCACAGTAGCAATCTTAATAGATTTATGGTTCTTTGAGCATGTAAACAGAGGAAATGGTGTCTTTTATTTCAGTCGAAAAGGGTTTAAACAAGCAGAAAAATGTAGAAAAGTTTTAAACTGCGCGTATTTACAGTTTTATAGAAATTCTAGGTTTAAATAGTGTTTGCAGTTAATGCGAGTCAAGTCATAAGGGAGGCGATTTGGCGCCGGGGGTTGAATACCACAAGCGGTTATCGCAACATGAGAAGGCGGTAAGCTATTTTTTGCAAACGAATGTGATCAAATCGTTTTGCGCTGCATGGAGGAGAGAGAAGAGGGCAATACCACCCATTTCGCAAATCCAAAATGGATTAACTATCACACTCCTGGAAATGCGATATGGGTTCTGGTTTTTCAGATCAGACAGCGAAGATGTGAACGGTCGAGATATTTTGGTGGAGTTGCTTGGTGTATGAGGTGTGGGGCCCGGGAGATTTATATGCGGCGGGATTGGGTTAATATGTTTAAACATAGTTTAAATGTAAAATGTTATCTATTGATATGATAGGTGGATATATGAATTTACACGGCCAACAGACTATATACATGTGTATTGCAACCGTAGGGCAGGTTATATTATATTACATATGTTTTATTAAAATATGGAGGAGCGGAATATATCACGTTGGGAATTAGAACCATAGGTTAATATTAATAAAGTGGGTTTTGGGGTATAGAAATAAATGAATTAATATAACTACGGGTAGGGTATTTATAAGGAATTAATAAATTAAATTTAATTTAATATGAAAATGAATGAGCGAAAATGTATATAAACACTAAGTAAAGTGAATTTTAGGGGTTTTTTGGCACATTTTCATAATGGTGGTCCTTTTTACACTTAAACTTAGGATAAATAGCATTTTATGGGTTATTAAATGTTTTTGTATGAAATGAAATTAGTTAAGTGGAGTTTTACTTACCCTAAGCAAAAAGGTGTTTTAACTTAGGAAAAGGGATTTTATTTTAGGAAAAAGGTGATAATGTTGAGGAAATGAGTTTTTATGAAGAGAATCCAATACTTATTACCTATCAGTTACTAAGCCTTGGGTCCGGTCCCAACAAAAGTCAGACAAATTCTCTGAGCATTTTTAACTAAAGGTTTTGAATATTGGAATACTTTGAGGGAGGGGAAATTAGTAATTTTGCCAGATGATGTTTTATTACATGCCCTGTGCAACTGCTTTCTACCTACCCATCATTTATTCTATCATTTTTTCATTATTTGCATGGGTGCATTTGAGCTTGCAACCCTAAATCCATTTTTCTTTTAAAGCATAAACTATCTAATTCTAACCTTATTTCATTCGAGGGCTTAGATTAAACTATTGAGTTCCTCATTTACTCTCTAACTATCTACTGATTTGTCAAGTTTAAATTGTTTAAAAGATCTGTATTCTCTATCTATAAACATGAAATTTAAAGCATGAAAAAATTAATATTAAACTATTTAACTCATCATGGATTATGGCATTTTGAAAAAGCTCACATAATCATTATTTTTGCAATAAAAGTAAAATGTAGTGGCATTTTGACTTGCATCACTTTCATGTTTTATTCTTATCTCTTTTTGTTTTTGGGGTCCATTTTTTATTCTTTTTTATGTTTTCTTTTCAAGTCCTTTGATCTTTCTTTTAGGAATTTTACCCTCTTTTCATTTTTTATTATTTTCAAAATATGGGAAAACAACTTGCAAAAAGTAAGTTATGTACATATTTACAAGACTAATCATAGTCAATTCAAAAATTATGAACCTTGTTATTATAGGACCCTAACACTATCAATCCTCCACTGCTACTGCCTTGCAAAACAACATAATCATGAAGGAGACCACAGTGGATAATGGTTGAAGCTTGGCCTGATGTCAGATGGTGGAAATGCAACTCAATGAACCTCTCTTGAGTGGGCACTCGAAATCCCCCGAGGATGAGGGTGGGATTTCTGCTCGGAAACACCCTTGTGCTAAACAACACAACAGACTCTGCTAAATAGTTGAAGCGTGCAAAAAGTCATAAAATACCAAGACATAAACAATATTCAGAATGCTTTCTATGGCTGCCATCCCCTTCCTTATATGCTTGGTGAGCTTCCTCACCCTGGGTCCCACTCATTAAAGATGCTACTCTCATGCATAAACTCCTCCATCATAACTGCGTTGTCCTCCATTAATTTTCCACTACCTCCATGAAAGTGTTGTTGATTTGGTCAACCTTGACCCTGTCCACATGATTTAGCCCCTATTCACACCCAAAAGTGCTTTATTCAGCTGATACAATGATCCACATTCACATTAGAAGTGGTTTTATTCTTACTAAAGAGATTTATTGGTCTCTCTACCCACTTATTCATCTATCTTATTAACAAAAGAAAAAATTAATATTCCAACTAACTGAAAGATAATTAGGAATATTACAGTCCTCCCCTTTCAAATGTTGCTTGTCCTCAAGCAACTACAAGGATAGATATTACAAAATCTCCTCTCCTTCCCCTGTAGAATCCTCATCTGATAAACTCCTCCGCTGAACCGTCTGCTCTCCAATTAATCTATCGCTTAGATGTTTCTCCCAAGTGTGCAGGTTAGCCTTTGGTGGTAAAACCAAATTATTTTCATCATAAAAAAGGGGAAGATCCATGGAGGTAACTACATTTTGTCTAATGGCCCTTTTGAGGCATGATATATGAAAAATGTTGGGGGTCTTAATACCAATGAGAGGCTCCAATCCATATGCTACTCTCCCCACAAGATGGATCACCGTGTGTGGCACATAGAAAATCTCATCAATCCCCTACTTCTGCAATGTAGAGGAGCTATATGGCTGAAAATGATAAACCAAATTTTCCACCCCACTCTATCTCTCTCTCCAATTATGATATGTATAGGTCTCCTATTGTTCTTGGGTTGTAGCATTGTTGTCCTTAAGGGACCGGAATACATCCTGACTCTCTAGGATCCAATATTTGGTTTTAAGAACCTTGCTTGCCCAAGCCATTCCACATATAGTGAATAGAACATCATCACCATATGGAACATAAAGGAGAAATTTAATAAATGCCATATGAAATTCTAGGTGATGACAATAGTCCCCCAAGTGGAACTAGCGCAGTTTGGCTCCTTCCTGCCCCTAAATATAAAGTGGAAAGTAGCTCCCCAACCACTTGCTTGTTGTGTTTGTATTCCCATTTACTTGGGAGTATTAAATGGCATTGGGTGTCAACTGAGTATACCCAAAATAGAACAATACTTGCCCAAAGCCATACAAGAAAGGGCTATCTTTATCATTGATTTTGGTCTTAAGAAGACCATGAGGTTCAAGGAGAGGCTTTCCCTCTTGTGGAGGAATGTATTGTAAATAAATAGAAAAGGAATGCAAATACTTTGTTAGTTGATCAACAAGTAAAAAGACACAACCCTTACCATGTATTTTTGGAAATATGGTGATGAGGTCCATAGATTAGCTCTCCCATCTCTCTCTTGGAAGAGTAAGTGGTTGTAACAACCTTGCAACATGGTTGTTTCCCTCCTCATTCTTCAAGAAAACTACACATTCCTTGATATGTTGGATCACATCCTCCTTGAGACCCTCCCATTAGAATCTCTCCCAAATGGCCTGATATGTCCTAATGAAATCTTGGTGATCGGAAAGGATTAAGTCATGTGCCGCATGTAGTATCTTCTCCTTTAGCTTGGAATTTCTAGTCAAGAAGACCCAACCTTGGTAATAGTTGACTCCATCCACCACTCTATACCTATCATCAGTAACTTTTCCATAAAGTACTACACATGTGAAGTGGTTTTTGGAATACTCCACCAATAGCTGGGACTCCCAATATGGATCTATATCCCTCAATGACAGCGTTTTTGGTTTCTGTAATAAGGCACCTGTCACCTCATAGCTCCCCTCTTTGACATGATCAATTCCAATGTCACATGCTGGAGTACTGCTATCCCACTTTTTCTACCTCTCTTGTAGATGTTTCTGCTCAAGAAAAGATTGAAGTTCATGGTGGTCAATCTTCACTTGGAAGCTATTGCCCATCCAAAACCTCTTGAATTTGGTCAATTCATGTATGAAGACTAGAAACACTCTAACATATATGGAAGACTCCTTCCAATGTGAAAGTATCTTCTGACTCTCAAAGGCTACAGAATATCCCTCTTGCACCATACTTGTGCCATCATCCACTCCTGAAACATCACCTTTCAGCGCAAAATACTTGGTGAAACTTGGTAATATCGATACCAAACAATTATTCATCTCCTAATTTAACCAACCAAATGCCCTCTGCATTGTGTTGGTCCCATACAAGGCTCTCCTCTTAGCCAGATCTATGAGTGGTGTCACTTTTTGTGAGAACTCTTTAACCAAATTCCAATCCGGTGGCCTCCCTGGTGGAATGCCTCCAAATAATAAAACATCATGGTAGAGATTAAATTGCATATCTGAGTGGACTGAATTGTCTTGGCTTCCTCTGCACAAATCAGTCTCCATATTATGTGTAGAGGCTTCCTGAGGTGGATAGGTATACATGCCCCTAATATTTTGATGATTATTGCTCTTCTCATTTATCCATGCCATCTGCAAGGCCTCCCAATCTATAGTGAACTCCCCTAGTGTAATCAGCCACTGCACACCCAATATCATAATGGTTTCAGGGGTCTTGAACACGAAGAAGTGATTTATTAGGGTGTATGTCCCAAAAATTATAGTCAATACTGGAACACACTTCCCCCATTGTTTAGTCTCGGGGACCGCAACTGAGAATCCTTCAGAATCACTGGTGGATATGTCTCCCCTCTGTACTAGTTGGGCATCAATAAAATTTTGGGTAGTCCCACTGTCTATCAATACCGATACGTGTTTCTCCTAGATTGTTCCTCGGTCTCCCAATGTTAGATTTTTTGGAACTCCTCGCAAGGATGCAAGGGCTCCTCTAGTTGGATCAATTACTCCATTTCCACCTCTAGGTGGGGGTGGATCTCCTCTTGGTGCTACAATGCTGGTATCTCCTTCCAACTCTTCTTCTTCCTCCTCATCATCATTGGATAATACCTCATCATCACTAAGAGACCCTTTTTCTTGGTTCTCTTTTGAGAGAGGAACCTTCATAGCTTCCCCTTTTGACTGAGAGGAGAACTCTTGCTGAAGGGGGGATCTTTCCCTTGGAAAAGTATTTTGCAAGTCTCTAGCCCTCTCAATAGCATCCTGGAGCAAAGTTGGTCTAGTGGATTATACCAACTTATGCAAAGGCTTTTTTAGCCCATCAGTGAACATATGTACCTTTTCTAGTTGCGGATACATCTGTCACCATGACTGAAAGTTTCAAAAATTTAGAGATATAAATCTTCGGATCTCTTGATTCCTTGATCTTAGCTAGCTCAACAAAATGAGCTTTCAGATCACTTCGGTCAAATATTTCCACTAATATCGTAGTGAATTCTACATATGAAATCACATTTGCATGCCCCAATGTAGAAGGACCATGAAACCACCAATCATGTGCTTCACCTTCAAGGTGCAGTGCTGCTATCTTAATGGCCTCCATCTCTGAAACTTGGTTTAGTTGGAAATAGATGTCTAATTCCCCTACCCAAGCCTTGGCTCTACACTTGGGTGACCCATCAAAAGTAGGCAGAAATAATCTACCCAAAGTATGTTGCCGACCATAGTTATGCATGTACCCTCTACCTCTATTGTGATTACTGGGTCTTCTATTATCCTTGATATGACAGAACCCTTAGAAATTTAGATGCTCTTTTAACCTCTGAGATTGAGATTCATATTCTAGGATATAATCACCAAGAGTATCCTCCTCTTGTGTTCTTCCTACCTCATTTCCTGTTGCTAGGAATGAAGGCATGGTGGAGCGTTATGGAACTAGTTGTAATGTTGATTTCTCACACCAATAATGTGAGATGTCGGAACTCTCTCCATGTTGAGACCTTATTGGGTTCTCTTTCTGTCTTTCCATCCTCATCTCCTTGATGTCTCTGGAAATATCCTGCATAGCTTGGAGAAGAAGTTTTGGAAACTCTCTTCCATCCATTGATCCAAATTTAAAGATGTAGTGCCCCATAGGTTGAGCCAAGATTATGCTCTAATACCACTATAATATTCCAAATTAGGAAAAACAGGAATGTAGAACATATAACTGGAAATTAAAGTGAAATACCAACAAATCAAATGAGATCAGTCCATGAAGCCATTATATTAGACATTATAGAAGAAAATGTGTACAAAATATTGAGGAAAAAGACACTCAAGACATGCAAAACAAGCCTCTAATAACCCAATACATAAAACATGAAGAACAACTGCTATATAATAATGTTAGGGGCTAAGAAAATGGAATTTTTGTTGGGGATAACTACTGTTTTAAATGAAATTACATGTATATGATGATATAGTTCTTAAAAAATGTTTGGATTAGAGATCTAGGCCTTCTAGCACAATTCCAAGACAACCCAGAAAGGGTTTCCGGAAATACACAAAATACAAAAATGATAAAATGCATCCCTAGGGCTGAATAACGCTCTGCAACTAGATAAATGATAAGAGGTGGCTGATCTGATATAGAAATGGTTGATACTCCTCCAATAGATCTCCCAGATGAAGGGCTACTTCCTTCACTAGAAATCTAACTCTCAAACTTGGGCACTAAGCCCTCCCCTGCAACTGCCCTGCAAAATAACGCGGTTTCTAAAGGAGACTATGCTATAGATGATGGCAGAAACTTGGTTTGATGCCAGATGAAAAAATATATCTCAAGGGCCCTCCTTGATAACCTCTCAGGTGAAGGGTTGCTCCCCTCACTGGAAAACAAGCTCAGAAACTGGATCTATCAATCCTCCATTGCTACTGCCTTGCAAAACAACACAATCATGAAGGAGACTGCGTTGTGGATAATGGCTTAAGCTTAGCTTGATGTCGGATGGTGGAAATGCAACTCAATGAACCTCTCTTGAGTGGGCACTCGAAGTCCCCCGATGATGAGGGTGGGATTTCCGCTCGGAAACACCCTTTTGCTAAACAACACAACAGACTCCACTAAACAGTTGAAGTGTGTAGAAAGTCATAAAATACCAAGACATAAACAATATTCAAAATGCCTTCTATGGCTGTCATCCCCTTCCTTATATGCTTGGTGAGCTTTTTCACCATGGTTCCCACTCATTAAATATGTTAATCTCATGCATACACTCCTCCATCATAATTGTGATTTCCTCCATTAACTCTCCACTACCTCCATGACAACGTCGTTGATTTGGTCAACCTTGACCCTGTCTAGATGCTTTAGCCCCTATTCACACCCAAAAGTGCTTTATTCAGCTGATACAATGATCCACATTCACATTAGAAGTGGTTTTATTCCTACTAAAGAGATTTATGGGTCCCTCTACCCACTTATTCATCTATCTTATTAACAAAAGCAAAAAATAATATTCCAACTAGCTGAAAATTAATGAGGAATATTACATTTTGTAGGAATTTTATTTGGAATCCATCAAATCCAAGTCAAATAAATATTTAGTTTTGGTTGATCTTCTCTGCGACCTTCGCTCTGATATTACTTCTACTACATCAGAACCATCAATTCCTAATGAGTTCTATTTCTCATTGGATTATCTGATCCTTGGTATGGGGATTTTATCATTTATCTCCAAACCTAGACTTTTCGGCTCGATACCTCTCGCTCTTAACATCGACATATTCGATACCAAGCCAAAGATTATCTGATCTTCGGTGATACACTTTACTGTCGTGGTGTCGATAGGATTTTAAGGAGGTGTCTCACTCATGAGGAGGCCGGGAAGGTTTTAAATGATTTTCATGTTGGGTATTGTGGTGGACACTTGTCTGGATACACTACCGTGCAGAAGATACTATGCGTCGGTTACTTTTGGCCTACCATATTTCGCAACTGCATCCTCGCAGTCAAAAGTTTTCATGTGTGCCATATATTTGATTGTAATTCCACAAATAGTCAGCATCGATGCATCTTGCTATCATTATGGGACCATTTTCAAAATGGGGCATTGACTTCATGACCTGCAATCCTCGTTCGTCCAGGGGGCATGGTTATATTATTGTCGCAGTAGACTACTTTACCAAGTGGGCCGAAGCAATTCCTACATACAATAACACAAGTGAAACAACTGCATTATTCTTTTTCAATCATGTCATCTCACGGTTTGGTGTTCCAATGGCTATAGTCACAGATCATGGTAATCATTTTCGTAATCACATGATGAATGAGTTGACTGCCAAATTAGGACTGTCGCACGATAGTTCTACTCCTTATTATCCACAATCCAATGGACAAGTTGAGGCTATTAAAAATTTTCTTAAGTGAATGCTTCAACTAATGATAGGAGTTCATAAATGAAGGTGGAATTTTATCCTGTACTCAGGTTTATGGGCATACCGAACCTCGGTGAGAAACGCAACTAGATTTACCCCCTTTTAATTGGTGTATGGTTTAGAAGCTATCTTGCCTATCCAATGTGAAATATCATCGTTAAAACTCGTAATTTACTTGTTACCTGACACCTCTACTGAATAAGCGTATCTTTTTAACCTCATCCATCTTGATGAAACGAGTTATGAAGCCACATTGGCCAACAAAGCACATAAGAGATGAATCAAGGCACAATACGACCAACATGTCTAGCCTCGCATCTTCTTTGAGGGTGACCTGGTCTTACTTTATGATCAGGAACCTGATGTAATAGGTATAGGAAAATTTGAGTTGTTATGTCATGGCCCCTATATTGTCAAAAGAGTTATTGCTAAAGGCACCTACAAGTTAGTAGATTATGATGGAATTCCATTGGCGTAGCCTCGAAATGGGTTGTGTCTCAAATGTTACTATGCTTAAACATGAGCGTAGTAAACTTTTGTACTATATTGTATATATGCTTTTGATTTTCATTTACTGTCTTAGTCTTTTTTTCTAGAGTTTTCTTGAAGTTAGTAATCCACTTTACATTTCATCGCAAATGTATCAATCTTTGGAACCATTCTTTGGGTATGTTGATGGTGCCAGTCGTAGTACGCAATATCTATCCTTTGCAGCATGGGCCATTTTTGCTTCAAACAGCAAGTTAGTGAGTTTTCAAGGGATTTGTATCGTTCGATATACAAAAAGTATCACTAAGTATAGCGCGTTGATCGAACTTCTCTCTGATGTCATTTCATTTGGTATTAACCACATCATCATTAGGTTAGACTCACAACTTGTTTTATCGCAACTTACTAGCGTTCATATTGTTCGAAATCCAACACTGCATCATATGTTCCTAAGAGTTCGACTTTTGGAAAGACATTTTGATTATAATAAATATCAACATATTTCTAGAAATTTGAACACATTAACTGATTCCGTAGTGAATTATATTTTAAATAGACATTTGCAACACATGTAAAGACATATTTTCAATTCACATCACATAATTGAATAGGATTGTGCAATAAACATAGGAAAACACTGAAAACAAATAGATAGATAGTTATAGGTTTTTACAAATTTTGTGCCCAAGACACATTGGTCATATGACCTCAAAATGTATGCAAAATGTCAAAGTGAACTAGTGATGCTTGTGATAACAAGATATTGATCTAGATATCCTACGCAATAACCACATCCAACAGTTAGGAACACAATAGTGTGGCGTTGCAGTCTCATAGGTAACTCTTCGATCCGGCAATCCGAAATCCTAGGAATTAATCCCTCCATGTGTTGTTGTAGCTCAGCAAGAGTCTCAGTCATATCTAAATCCCAAAGGAATTCTCTCCCGACATCCCTCTCAGCTAGCTCATCTGCTCCCTGCTCTTGCTGACCCACTGGCCGAACTCAACCCACGTCTGCATACATCAAAACTTTAGTTTAGTCTTTGGAAACATCAAAATACAAAAACATGTATAAACCTTAGAAAAAATCAAGAAACGTGGTCAAAACATTCTTACCAATTGCACCCCATTGAGCGTCGTCTGGTAGAATCAAGCCTAGCTCTCCTCAGAAATCTATGCCTGCGTATGAAAATTGATCTATGGTGATCATCTGTCGTCTGAAAAAGGAGAAGAATGCAGTAGAGAATACGATGGTCGATTGACCAGCATGTCTAGCCATCAATTCAACCCATCTCTGCATCCATGGATACCTAGGGCCAGATATACCCAGTGTAACATGCTAGGGTTGCATTAATGGAATCCACTCTAAGGAAAAGGAAATAAAGATTGAGCCATAGTTGAAATTATTCTTCCTTCCCCCCTTTGCTTTGGTCAGTTTTTCTTTCGTCTGAAAGAGGACAACTTCAACCCAGTTAAATAGTGTTGGTTCTAAACACTCTAGTGCATACTGCATGTATGATCTGTTTTCCACATGTAGTGTAGCGAAACCGGAAAGCTTTGCGATAGTAAACAAGATGGTCCTCAAAGGAAAATCACATACATCGTGGATGTTTATTTTCCCATCCTTTCTTGGTTCAGTCCCTGGATGGTAGTGCTGCAGTATGTAATCTCTCATTGTCTCTCCTCCAAGAACATATCCTTAAAGAGAAATGGGAGAACCTCGCCTCGATAATCCAGTGAGAAAATAAATGTCCTCCACTAATATTGGGATCACTTTGTCCCCAATGTGAAAATTTTGTTGTACCAGATCCCATGAACGAACAAGGAACTCCAATAGTTCCATTTTTTGCCTCATACGTGACAGTCTGAAGTACTTTAGCAACCCACAATCTCTGACGGATGTTACTATACCCGGATCGTTTAGGGAAATCATGTTTTGTTCTTCATATTCTCTTTCCCTTCATGTAATCATCATCTTGATCCGATGAATACCTAAACTACAATCATAAGCTTCATTAGGATCTATTTCATGCAAAAACTTGGGAAATTTTGGGAACACAGCAAAAAAACAAGAATGAGAATTGCGCCCAACGCATCCCAAGTCAAGGGACAGAGCGTTGTAGTGCATCTAGCCTTCAATTTCAGTGCACTATAATGCACCTTTCAACATTCAAGGGCGTGTTTCCCTCTGAGCATCGTAGATTTACCCTAAGGGGCTCAAAACCCTAAAAATTTACCATGAAATGAAATGAAAATGATACTAAAAGAAAGAGAAGGTTCATAGTTCCAACTTGGATTGAACGGCGAGGGAAATCGTCCACGGAATCTATCGCAATCAACTACTGAAGTTCGGGGGAAAAAACTAGTTCAAAGCTCCTAATTTTCAAATGGTAATTTTGGAATGCTAAAAATGAATGGTAAAAACTCTTTAAATTAGTCAATTTGATTATTTCAAATCATATTTAATGTTGTGACTATGGTTTTTATTCATTTTTGCTATGAAACGGGTATTTTTAATCTATTTCATGGTTTTCTGAATAGGTTTTACAGTTGATAAAGCAGATTAGTCGTGCACACATATTAAAGAATGATTTGACCACAAAGCATACTTTTATCCTTATTTTTTTAGATTTGATAAAAATGAAAAAGGACTTGAAGCGCACTTTTATCTCTTTTTCGAGCTTCAATAACGGCAAAAAAGGAACGCCTGGAGTCTTCTTTTAGCTCTTTTCAGACTTTGATAAAATGAAAATATTGTTGAGCACTTGTCTTTTAGAGCTTGTAAAAGTAAATGAACCGACATCTACTCAATATAAGTTTAACCCTTTTCCGGACTGAGATAGATTATTTACAAAAAAGGAAAACCTTAGTCGAACATGGGTAAGAGGTTTTCTCAGGTATCATTTTACACTTTTTCGGACTTGAGCGACAAATTTACGAAAAAAACACATCGAGTTTTCTTTTGTCCTCTTTTTAAAACTCTCTAAATATGAAAAATAATTGGGTTGTCACTGTTGTTAGGCTCGTTAAAACATAAAATAGCGACAGACTTGTTGATCATGGCAAGAATCAAGTTTCATTTATCTCTAGACTTGTTAAATTATTAAAGGGCGATGGATTCACCCGAAGGGTTGAATTATAGATCAAGCATATGTTACCCTCCTCAAGCTTGTTAAAAAATAAAGAGGTATTAGTAGACAAATGACCGGGGAAATTTTGGGAAAAAGAACATAACACTTTATTGTAGCAGGTCGCTCTTGAACATGACACTTTCACTCCATCATCATGACTTTTGGGTTGGGTAATATTCTTGACGGTTCATTCATACCTATGGTTCATCATACCTTCACTTCGGTTTTGGGTCAATGATGCCAACTCATCTCAGTGTCGCTGATATCTTCAAGAGAAGTCACATAGTAAAATCCACATCCTTCTGCAATACTCATAAACCTTCATTTTCATGATAGTCATCCCTGAACATTGCTATATCAAGTCACATTTTGTCTCTAGAATTAGTAACTCTCATTTCCTGATAAAGTTGCTTCTTGTAGACATCAACTCATTATCCAGGAAGTTTACTTAGAAACATCTTCCAGTACCTTGAGGCTTGTTACATCATTGACAAGTTTCTCGCTTCTGTACCTTTGACTGAAATATTTTGTTTGGCGTTCAACATCAAATCATCTATTCACGCCTTGCAAATTGTATTGCAGTACCTTGAGAGCCATTAACATCAATGGTGGTTTTCTCGTGTTTGGTAATCAGACGATGTCTTCCCATGTTCAACTTCAAATCATATATTCGCATGGTTAGACTTGTACATGAACGATTGAGTGAACGAGATAAGAAGACCCTCGATCTAGTTCATCCATCCGGGCTGTGATTTCAGGATTGTTGTACACATCATCTGTAGTATGGCTTTACATACAGATCATCATCCGAACATGGGCCTATATTTGTAGGCATGTATATATTGGGAAACATTCCAATGTAGACGACTTTCTCAATTATGTACATGTTATTAGATAGTTTATGTGCTGAGCATGGGAATGCCTCCCTCGGCAATTCGTGATCAAGATGAAAATATCATGATGTAATGTATTGTAATATTGATGTAGGTCACCGTCCACTTCAGTTCTGACTCATCACATCATAAAGAATCTCATACAAATAGTATTATTATTTTGACTTCATGCTTTAGGGGGCAGCTGTTATAGGTCAATTTGGGCATCATCCCCCAAAACCTAGTCAAATTAGACATCATCCCCAGGACCAATGAAATAGGGTTTATCATCCCCTTATATTTCAATTTCTATATGCCCTAAGTGAAAAAAATTTAATTCATGGCTTCTATTGTGAGATTTCCAAGGTTTGAAGTATATGTTATATGACCCACTGACTCACCAACACTCATTTGCAAGGGACTAACTGTGTTGCAGTGCCAATTCCTCCATGTAAGGGTGCACTGCAGTGCACTTCCCGACACTCAAGGGTGCGTTGGTCACCTGGGAGCAGAATTCTCATTGTTCTGGGAATCTCCACATGGCCAATGCCTTATAGAAGAGTCCATATGTGTCATATTTTGAATCCATGTGTCCATCTAACACCTCTGAACTTGGAAACATTTCTTTCCTAGTATTATAAATTCATTCATTGATAAACTACCATTAGTTTCCTTAAAAATTGAGCACTCGTACTAGTGTTAGGGAGGAAGAATTTTGTGCAAAGTTATGTTGTTGGATTCTCATTTAATAAGAGAGTGAAAGTACTGATATGTTGTTGAGATGGTGCTAGATGTGATGAGGCTAGAATGAAGTTGGAGCAGGTTGACGAAAAATCAATCCATTGGTTGTAATCTACTCCTCCTACTCTTTAATAAATATTGTTGTTCATTTTCCCATACATATGTCTCTATTTCTTGTGCAAATTATTCTTGAATGATGTATGTATTTTAGATCTAATCGATTTGATTTGAGTAAGATAAGTAGATACTTGTATATTATATAATGTTTGATGTTCTCTGTTTTTGTTTGCAAGAATTAATCTAACGACTTGAGTTGGATTGAGAGTGACGGCAACAGCGACAGAAGGAGAAGGAGAAGCAAAAGAATCATAAGTAGGCTCCTTTCCCATTCTCTATATCTGCTTGTTTTAGAGAAAATAATAGTTTTTCTTTCCTCTGTTGTTCTAAGTGATAAACGCCACACTTATGGAATTTGGTTTATCCGTATATCACAATTCCGTATAACAAATTGGCGACTCCCTTGTAATGAGGATCAATTTGTTCGAGACTGTCCTCACTGCGCCGAAGTCTCAAAATTTCTTAATAGCTTGAATGAATCACCTGTGTTAACAGATCCATTTCTGAATCCAGATACAAGTATGGTTGCTACGAATCTAGCTTCTAGTTCCCAAGTGATTATGCTATCTGTCACAAAGCCAAAAACTGATGTTTTGGTGTCAACACGAAATAGATATTATTGTAGTCAGGCTACTGATAAACCACTATTCTGCCAATTTCTATTCATGATTGAACAATAAAGCCACCGAAGGGAGTCGTTCATAAATCGACATTCAATCCTCGAGCCCGAGCTTCTCAAAACTATAATAATATTGAAGATTTGGCTCAAACCCCTTCATCTATGTCGACGCTTGAGGCACTTCAAAATTGTCCCTCCCAGGAGCAGGCTTTGTTGTTGGCAATTGGTGGAATTGATCCGACAGATTCCAATCTTCTAGTCTTTAATCATACAGGCTATGTGCCACAATTAACAGCATAATTGGAATTCTCCATCCAAGTAAATGTTTTCAATCACCTCGTTCATTGTACTATTATTGATGAGGGAGCATCTACTTGTATTATGTCTCTAAAATGCTGGAACTCACTTGGCTCGCCGCACCTATCTCAATCGCCTACGACAGTGAAAGCTTTTGACGGTCGTACATATAAGCCTTGCAATATCATCAATAACATGCATGTCGAACTAGGGGGAAAAACAGTAATTGTTGAAGTTGAGGTCATTGATGGACCCCTTGACTACAACATTTTACTCGGAAGGCCAGGGTTTACGCTATGACTATGATCGTTTCTACTTATTTTATAATGCTCGCCTTTCCTCATAAAGGTGTTATCACAATCATCAATCAACTCTCCTTCTTTTCCTCTTGTTCCCAGGTAAATGGAAGCATTATGTTAGTTCATGCACCCCAACTAACACTTCAAAACATTGGTGTAGCTCTCTTAAAGGATTATTCTCTAATGGGAACCTTTGCATTGCCGCCGCCTGCGACGTCGGCAGAAATTGAAAGCATAAAGACCTATTACATGATATATTCCACTCCATTTGGCTTAAGGGAGATTACAGAAGATTCTGAAGTTGTTATGTTAGAGAAATTCCTGTGGCCCAGCCCAATTGAGCTAGCATAGCAATCAATCTACATTGTTGGGGCGACGAATCTGAAATCATCATTGCCAATCATTTCGGTCGATCATTCATTATATTTTGGTACTCCATATGATCCTTTTTCATCCACTTTCTTGACTTATGAGAGCATTGTGGAATCCATTATGCCAGAAGGAGAACCATGGGAAGATCATCATAATCATTCCCATCTTTAGGATTACGAAGAATATAATCTTATTGAACTATATCACCCATCGATCAAAACAATATTTTCAAATTCGTTTCCCATTAATTCATTTAAATCTAGACGAAACTTATAAAATATTGAAGAAACCATTTCTATCGATATTTTTACCAAACCCTGAGTTTTAGAATACATTCATGTCGACGTGTCTTGTTCTCCATTAGAAATCAAAACTTATCGCTCTCTCTTTCATGAATTCCGAGATATATTTTCTTGGTCTTACGTGGAAATTCCAGGCATATATACTAGTATCGTTGAACACACCATTAAAATGTACCTTTATGTCAAATAAGTACGTCAACGCCTTCATCCTGTTCATCCGAAGAAGACTGTTTCCATTAAAGCAGAAGTTGGAAAACTTTTGCGTATTGGTTTCATTTACCTTGTTCCGTTTACTGATTGGGTTTCTAAAATTGTTCCTGTCATGAAGAAACAACGGACAATCAGAGTGTGCATCGATTATCAAGATGTCAATCTTGCTTTTCCAAAAGGCAACTATCTTACTCCCTTTATCAACCAGATTATTGACGATTTTGTTGCGGGTGAAATCTTTTTGTTCATGGATGGATTCTCTAACTACAATAAAATCAATATCTGCACAGAGGACCAATATAAGACAACATTCATTTGTCCCTGGGGCACATTTGCTTATCATAAACTCTCATTTGGTTTAAAGAACGTTGGGGAAACATTTCAGAGAGCAATGAATTATTCTTTCAATGACATCAAGCACATTGTTCAACCTTATCTAGACGATTTACTCGCGCATTCACGAAACCAGACTGATCACCCGATGCATTTGAGAGTTATCTTTTTACGTTGCCAAAACTACAAAATATGCCTCAATCCACACAAATGTGTGTTTTGTGTTGGTTCTAGTCATTTTCTTATATTCGTCGTCTCAAAAGAAGGAATTCAAATCGACCCATTGAAGTTCCAGGCCATTCTTGATTTGCATGTGCCATCAAATTTACTTCAGTTACAGAAACTTCATGGAAAGGCTAACTTCCTAAGGAGGTTCATACCCAACTATGCCTAAATGGCTAAAGGATTTACTCGTCTCTTGAAAAATGGGATTCCCTTCCATTGGGATAAGGTTGCGCAAGCTTATTTTGATGTTGTCAAGGATACACTTGTCTGGGCATCATTAATGTATCCCCCCAATTATCAAAGTGATTATTTCATATATATCGTCGCGGCTAATATGACCATTGCTATGGTATTGGTCCAAGAAGAAGATGGAATAGAAAATCTGATATATTATTTTAGTCGTAATCTCAATGATACGGAACTGAAGTATTCATACGTCGAAAAGCTCGCCTTGGCGGCCATTCAAGTTGTCCAAATATTTCGCCATTATATCCTGTTCCGAAAGACCATTGTCATTTCTTATTGCAACCCCATGACATACATTCTGTCACGTCAATTTTTTTTGGGAGGGGGGGGGGGGGGATATTCAAAATGGATATTTGTTTTATAGGAATTTGATTGGGAATTCATCAAATCCAAGTCAAATAAGTCTTTAGTTTTGGTTGAGCTTCTCTGCGACCTTCCCTTTGATAGTACTTCTACTACATCGGAACCATCAATTCATGATGAGTCTTTGTTTCTAATCGGGTCATCTAATCCTTGGTATGGGTATTTTATCATTTATCTCCAAACCCATACTTTTCGACCTGATACCTCTGACTCTCAACAGTGACGTATTCGATACCAAGCCAAAGATTATCTGATCATCAGCGATAAACTTTAACATCGTGGTGTCGATATGATTTAAGGAGGTGCCTCACTCATGAGAAGACCAAGAAGGTTATAAATGATTTTCATGTTGGGGCTTGTGGTGGACACTTGTCAGGATACTCTACCGCGCAGAAGATACTTCATGTTGTCTTAGGTGTGGAGCCTGATTATCTTGTTTATTTTGTATCACAGACAGCGTTGGACCCCTGTACCTTAATGGGGCGGAAATTCCACCCATAATTAAACGCTGCTTGGGGGTCCAGCGGGGGGTGGTTGTGAATTTATGGAGCCCCCTCTGGCAGGGGGTTTCGGGGGCAGCGCCCCTTAAGCTAAAAACAGATGTAAAATTTCCTTGTAAAAGTATAGTAACTTCTAGTCAATTTGGGTCGTTCATTAGGTCAATTATCTGATGGTAGAAGGATAAAATTTATCGTCATGGTGTCGATACGATTTTAAGGAGGTGCCTCACTCATGAGGAGGCTGAGACGGTTCTAAATGATTGTCATGTTGGGGCTTGTGGTGGAAACTTTTCAGGATACGTTACTGTGTTGGGTGTGGAGCCTGATTATCTTGTTTTTTTGTATCACAGCATTGGACCCCTGTATCTTAATGGGGCGACAATGCCACTTGTAATTAAATGCTGCTTGGGGGGTCCCCAAAGCTAAAAACAGATGTAAAATTTCCTTGTAAAAGTATAGTAACTTCTAGTCAATCTGGGTCGTTCATTAGGCAGATGATCTAACGGTAGAAGTTATGCTTAGTTTAGGGTTTTTTCCCCTAGAAGGCAACCCCTCGCTTGTATGAGGGTATTGTATTGCGGCTGTGTATTGTATGTGTATTCTCAGAGCGAGAAAAAGATAGGGAGACTATGGGAGAGAAGAGAGGATATTACAGCGGATCTGCTATAGGTTGTGTCTCTTCATTTTGCTAGATAATAGAAAGGAAGGACTAGTTGTTCGAGGTGGACGTAGCCCAAACTAGGTGAACCACGTATATCTATGTCTCTCTGGTTTTATGTGTTTTGTGTGCTTATGTTTTTCGCATATTTTATGTGTTTCATTGCTCTGTAATATATAATTTTATAACACGTTGGTTACTTTTGGCCTACCATATTTCGCGACTGCATCCTCGCGGTCAGAAGTTGTCATGCATGCCAGATATTTGATCATAAAATCCTCAAACCGCCAACGCCGATGCATCCTGTTATCATTGTGGGAACATTTGAAAAATGGGGCATTGACTTCATATCCTGCAACCCTCGTTAATCCCTGGGGCGTGGTTATATTATTGTCGCAGTAGACTACTTTACCAAGTGGTCTGAAGCGATGCCTACATTCAATAACGCAGGCAAAACAACTACATTATTCTTTTTCAATCATGTCATCTCACGGTTTGGTGTTCCATAGGCTACAGTTATATATCATGGTAAGCATTTTCGAAATCACATGATGAATGAGTTGACTGCCAAATTAGGACTGTTGCAGGATAGTTATACTCCTTATTATCCACAATCCCATGGACAAGTTGAAGCAATTAAAAATATTCTTAAGTGAATGCTTCAACGAATGATAGGAGTTCATAAATGAAATTGGCATTTGATCCTATACTCGGCTTTGTGGGCATACCGAACCTCGATGAGAAATGCAACCAGATTTACCCCCTTTCAATTGGTGTACGGTTTGGAAGATATCTTGCCTATCCAATGTAAAATATCGTTGTTAAAACTCATTGTCAACTTGTTATCCAACACCTATACTGAAGAAGTGCATCTTTCTAACCTCATCCATCTTGATGAAATGTGTCGTGAAGCCGCATTGGCCAACGAAGCACATAAGAGACGAATTAAGGGGCAGTACGACCAACATGTCCAG
Source organism: Pinus albicaulis (assembly GCA_034641835.2). Taxonomy (NCBI): domain Eukaryota; kingdom Viridiplantae; phylum Streptophyta; class Pinopsida; order Pinales; family Pinaceae; genus Pinus; species Pinus albicaulis. Next base: position 544,340,762 of record CM076582.1, on the reverse strand, counting down.
CCTCGCATCTTCTTAGAGGGTGACCTGGTCTTACTTTATGATCAGGAAGATGATGTAATAGGTACAGGAAAATTTGAGCCGTTATGGCATGACCCCTATATTTTCAAATTAGTTCTTCCTAAGGGCGCCTACAAGTTTGTAGATTATGATGGAATTCCAGAAATGGGTTGTATCTAAAACGTTACTATGCTTAAACATGAACATAGTAAACTTTTCTATTATATTGTATATATGGTTTTGATTTGCATTTATTGTCTTAGTTTTTTTTTCTAGAGTTTTCTTGAAGTTAGTAATCCACTTTACAATTCATCTCATATGTCTGAATTTTTGGAACCATTCATTGGGTATGCTGATGGTGCTAGTCATAGTACGTAGAACCTATCCTCTACAGCATGGGCCATTTTCGCTCCAAGCGGCGAGTTAGTGAGTTTTCAATGGATTTGCATCAGTCGATCTACAAACAATATCGTTGAGTATAGCGCATTGATTGAACTTCTCTCTGATTCCATTTCATTTGATATTAACTACGTCATCATTAGGTTAGACTCACAACTTGTTGTACCACAACTTACTAGCATTTATATGGTTTGAAATCCAACACTGCATCATATGTTCCTAAGAGTTAGACTTCTGGAAAGACATTTTGATTACATTCAATATCAACACATTTCTAGAAATTTGAACACATTAACTGATTTTGTAGTGAATTATGTTTTAAACATACATTTGCAACACATGTAAAGACATATTTTCAATTCACATCACATAATTGAATAGGATTGCGCAATAAACATTATATAATATTTTCTACAATGAACCTTCATTACATCTAGCTATTAGTAACCAGTAGTCTAATTAGGTGAATGAGGCATGTGCTCTTGTAGGGGGCATTCGACATGTGCTCTTGCAGGGGGCATTCAAACATATTTCAAGCATAGTTTTCTCTATTTCAATATTGTATAAAAATGAAACTTATCTCGAGTCCATTACGGTTATTATTTTCAAGATTCGTTAAAATCATGAAAATCTCGAGCTTCTTTTGCTATCTTCCATGCTCGTAAAACACATGACAATGTCAAGTTATTTTCGTATTTTCTTGCTCATAAATTAAATTGAAAGTCGGACAAAGCATACTTTTATCCTCTTTTTTCAAGCTTTGATAAAATTGAAAAAGGAATTAAAGCGCACTTTTATCTCTTTTTCGATCTTTGATAAATGCGAAAAAGGAAACCCCTGGAGTCTTATTTTAGCTCTTTTTAGACTCTGATAATGTGAAAATATTGTCGAGCACTTGTATTTTTGAGCTCGTAAAAGTAAATGAAACCACATCTACTCAGTATAATTTTAACCCTTTTCCAGTCTGAGATAGATTATTTACGAAAAAGGAAAACCTTAGTCGAACATGGCTAAGAGGTTTTCTCAGGTATTATTTTACACTTTTTTGGACCTGAGCGATAAATTTATGAAAAAGGGCTCATGGATTTTTCTTTTGTCCTCTTTTTCAAACTCTCTAAATATGAAAAAGGACCGGGTTGTCACAGTCGTTAGGCTCGTTAAAACATAAAATAGCGACGGACTTGTCGATCATGGAAAGAACCGAGTTTCATTTATCACTAGACTCGTTAAATTACTAAATAGCGATGCATTCACTCAAAGGGTTAAATTATAGATCAAGCATATGTTACCCTCCTCAAGCTTGTTAAAAAATAAAGAGGTACTAGTCGACAAATGACCGGGGAAAATCTGGGAAAAAGAATAGAACACTTTATGGTAGCAGGTTGCTCTTGAACATGACGCTTTCACTCCACCATCATGACTTTTGGGTTGGGTAATCTTCTTGATTGTTCATTCATACCTATGGTTCATCATACCTTCACTTCGATTTTGGGTCAATGCTGCCAACTCATCTCAGTGTTGCCAATATGTTCAAGACAAGTCATTTAGTAAAATCCTCATCCTTCTGCAATACTCATAAACCTTCATTTTCATGACAGTCATCCCTGAACATTGCTATAGTCACATTTTGTCTCTAAAATCAGTAACTCTCGTTTCGCGATAAAGTTCTTTCCTGTCAACATCAGCTCATTATCCAGGAAGTTTACTTAGAAACATCTTCTAGTACCCTGAGGCTTGTTATATCATCGACAAGTTTCTCGTTTCCAGACCTTTGACCAAAAGATTTTGTTTTCCATTAGACATCAAATCATCTATTTACACCTTGCAAATTGTACTGCAATACCTTGAGATCCATTAACATCAATGGTGGTTTTCTCGCGTCTGTTAACAACTCACATCATTGGCTAGTAATCAGATGATGTCTTCCCATGTTCGACTTCAAATCACATATTTGCAAGGTTAGACTTGTACCTAAACGATCGAGTGAACGAGATAATAAGACCCCCTATCTATTTTCATCCATTCGGGTTGCGATTTCAGGATTGTTGTACACATCATATGTACCATGGCTTTACATATAGATCATCATCCGAACATGGGCCTATATTTGTAGGCATGTCTATATTGGGAAACATTCCAATGTAGATGACTTTCTGAATTATGTACATGTTATTATAATAGTTTATGTGCTGAGCATGGGAATGCCTCCCTCAGCAATTCGTGATCAAGATGAAAATATCATGATGTAATGTATTGTAAGATTGATGCAGGTCACCATCCACTTCAGTTCCTACTCATCACATCATAAAGCATCTCATCCAAATATTATTATTATTTTGACTTCATGGTTTAGGGGGCAATTGTTATAGGTAAATTTGGGCATCATCCCCCAAGACCTGATCAAATTGGACATCATCCCCAGGACCAACGAAATAGGGTCTATCATCCCCTTATATTTCAGTTGCTATATTCCCTAAGTGAAGAACATTTCATTCATGGCTTCTATTGTGAGATTTCCAAGGTTTTAAGTATATGTTATATGACCCACTGACTCACCAAATATCATTTGCAAGGGACTAACTACATTGCAGTGCCAATTCCTCCATGCAAGGGTGCACTACACTGCACTTACCGACACTCAAGGGTTCGTTGGCCACCTAGGAGCGGAATTCTCATTGTTCTGATAATATCCACATGGCCAGTGCCTTCTAGAAGAGTCCATAGGTGTCATACTTCGAATCAAAGTGTCCATCTAACACCTATGAACTTGGAAACATGTATATCCTATTATTACAAAGTCATTCATTGAGAAACTGCCATCAGTTTCCCTATAAAGTGAGCACTCATCCTAGTGCTAGGGAGGAAGAATTTTGTGCAAAGTTATGTTGTTGGATTCTCATTTGATAAGAGAGTGAAAGTACTGATATGCTACTAAGATGATGCTGGATGTGATGACGCTGGAATGAAGTTGGAGCAGTTTGTTGATAAATTCATCCATTGGTTGTAATATTCTCCTCCTACTCTCTAATAAATATTGTTGTTCATTTTCACATACATATGTCTCTATTTCTTGTGCAATGTATTCTTGAATGATGTATGTATTTCAGATATAATCGGTTTGATTTGAGTAAGATAAGTAGACACTTATGTATTGTATGTTGTTTTTTGTTTTATGTTTTTGTTTGTAGGAATCGTTCTAATGACTTGAGTTGGATTGAGAGCAACGAAAACAGTGACAGAAGGAGAAGGAGAAGTGAAAGAATCACAAGTAGGCTCCTTTCCCATTCTGTATATCTGCTTGTTTTAGAGAAAATCATAGTTATTCTTTCCTCTGTTGTTCTAAGTGATAAACACCACACTTAGGGAATTTGGTTTATCCGTAGATCACAATTTCGTATAATAAATTGGTGACTCCGATGGGGACATTCAAACATATTTCAAGCATATTTTTATTTGTTTCAAGCTTGTATAAGAATGAAACTTATCTCGATTCCATTACGGTTATTATTTTCAAGACTCGTTAAACTCATGAAAATACTAAGCTTATTTTGCTATCTTTCATGCTCGTAAAACACATGAAAATGTCGAGTTTGTTATAGGTCAATTTGGGCATCATCCCCCAAGACCTGGTCAAACTGGACAGCATCCCCAGGACCAATGAAATAGGATCTATCATCCCCTTATATTTTAGTTGCTATATGCGCTAAGTGAAGAACATTTCTTTCATGGCTTCTATTGTGAGATTTCCAAGGTTTTAAGTATATGTTATATGACCCAATGACTCACCAATGCTCATCTGCAAGGGACTAACTACATTGAAGTGCCAATTCCTCCATGCAAGGGTGGAATTTAGTGCACTTCCCGAAACTCAAGGGTGCATTGGTCACCTGGGAGCGGAATTATCATTGTTCTAGGAATCTCCACATGGAAAGTGCCTTCTAGAAGATTCCATAGGTGTCATACTTCAAATCCAAGTATCCATATAACACCTCTAAACTTGGAAACATGTCTTTCCTATTATTAGAAAGTCATTCATTGAGAAAATACCATCATTTTCCCTATAAATTGAGCACTTAACCTAGTGCAAGGGAGGAAGAATTTTGTCAAAGTTATGATGTTGGATTCTCATTTGATAAGAGAGTGAAAGTACTGATATGTTGTTGACATGATGTTGGATGTGATGAGGCTAGAATGAAGTTGGAGCAGGTTGATGACAAATCGATCCATTGGTTGTAATCTACTCCTCCTACTCTTTAATAAAGATTGTTGTTCATTTTCCGATACATATGTCTCTATTTCTTGTGCAATGTATTCTTGAATGATGTATGTATTTCAGATCTAATCAGTTTGATTTGAATAATATAAGTAGATACTTGTATATTGTATGTTGTTTGTTGTTCTCTTTGTTTTTGCAGGAATCAATCTAAAGACTTAAGTTGGATTGAGAGTGACGGCAACAGCGACAGAAGGAGAAGGAGAAGCGAAAGAATGAGAAGTAGGCTCCTTTCTCATTATATATATCTGCTTGTTTTAGAGAAAATAATAGTTATTATTTTATCTTTTGTTCTAAGTGATAAACACCACACTTAGGGAATTTGCTTTATCATTAGATCACAATTCCATATAACACCCTCAATGATGATTCTATTTGTTTAAGTCTTTTCTAGCACACACTTACCGGTACGGCAACAAAATGGTATATTGAACTACCACGAGCTTCGATCTATAATTTCAATGCCTTAGCTATCACATTCCTAACACATTTTCAGTTACCTATTCGATATAAATTTGGAACTGAAATTTTGACAAATTTCAAACAATCGAATTCCACTCATATCTATGACCATATTCATGAGTGGCGACGTCATCATTGGTTGGTTAAAACTTTTGTTCCTAATCAATTGTTCGCTGAATGGTTTATTAAGTCTCTGTTACCATCCATAATAGAAGATGGTGTTAAGGGTGAAGTTGTGACTAAAGAGCGGGTAATTTCTCATGCCCAGTATTTGGCTCTTATTTATACCAAATCTGGCATGCTCTATGATAAAATACGAAATGTTGTGCAACCTTCCAATACTTTTCCTCAAACTTTGAGTAAAGAATCACATGTCGCTGATGACGTGATTGGTTTTGCTAGCCAGTAGTCAATGATTAAACCATCTAGCTCTACTCTCACTGTGGTTTTCCAAGGCCCTTCTTCCTCCACTCATGCGATTTCTACTTCTGAGATCAATTTCGTTCAATCCTCCAAAGGAAAATCTCAACAACCAGGAAGTAAGAAGAAAGGAAAAGGTAAAAAGAACAAAGATAATCCTCTGCAGGATAAACAAAATAATTAGTCTTCTGAAGAGAAGTAAAAACCTCATTATCCATGCTTTATTTGTAATGAGGAACACTTCACTCGTGATTATCCACATCAGGAGGAAGTCAATCAATTCCTTAAGTCATCCATTGCACCTATCGTGTGGATAGATCCGTTTTTGAACAAGGAGACTAATATCGTTTCCCGGGATCCTGCTTCCTCTAACTTGGTCTTGATTCTTTCCTCCACTAATCTGAAAACTGATGTTATGGTGGATACCAGGAATAAAGACTATGATAATGAGAATCCCTCGAGTAGTTAGGCTACCAATAAACCTGCTACTTCTACCACATCTCCATCAGATCCTACTCCAAATGTGCTTCCTACCAAATTTAATATTAAGCCTCCAAAACGTGTTATCCATAAATCTACAGTCAACCCTCGTGCAAGAGTTGCTCATAATTATAATATAGTTGAGGATCCTTCTCAAGCTCCTTCAACTATGTCAAATATTGAGGTGTTGCAAAATTTTCCTACCCAGAAAAATCCTTTATTTTCTACAATTGGATGTATTGATCCCTCGAATTCCAACCTTGTAGTTTTTAACCATGAGAATCACATGCCTCAACTTCCGGCCTAATTGGATTTTATGATTCAAGCTGTCATTTGCGGTAAGAATATCCATTGTTCCATCATGGATGAAGGCACCTCAACCTGTATCATGTCACTTTCTTACTTGAAGGCTATTGGTTCTCCCCAATTAAATCAATCACCAACCACTCTAAAAGCTTTTGAGAGAAGAGGCTTCAAATCTTGTGGAATTTTAAACTCATTACTAGTAGAATTAGGTGGCAAGATGGTGTCGGTAGAAGTCGAAGTTATCGACGAACCGTTAGATTATAATATTCTTCTAGGTAAAACGTGGGTTTATGCTATGGTTGTTGTTGTTTCGACATATTTCAGAATGATTGAATTCCATCATAAGGGCGACATAGTAGCCATTCACCAACTCACTTTCTTTGCCACCAATTCTCAAATTATTGGAAGCATCCCTCTTGTGGGAGAAACCCCACACTATCAGCATGTTGGGGTGGGATCACTTAAGGATTCTTTCCCCATGAGAACATTTTCTCTCCCTCCTCCTTCTCCCGAAAATTCTAGTCCGGTTTCCCATGTCAACATGATATCTTCTTGTACTAATCCATCTGATCCTTGGATAGTTCCATATGCATCTGATATTGACACTTTCGGTGACCGCATGCCACTCAGTCCTATTGAGCTCGACTATGAAGTCGTTTATTCATCCTGTGTGATGCATTCTACCCTCTCCTCTTCGATCAATTGGGTTGATCATTCCTTATATTATAGAAAATCCTCTAATCTCTTATCTTGCACATTCTCTACTGATGATAACATCATGGAAATAATGATGTCGGATGATGCATCGTGGGACGATCATCATCATCATTCCTCCTTGCCAGATTCCTTCGAGGATAATCTTAGTGAACTCTACTGACCCAATGTCATGGATATGTCTGTGAATTCTATATCCATCCATGGTATTGATTTTGAGAACAAATTCATGAATATTGAAGAGACTATTCCTCTTGATATTTCTATCAAACCTGACATTATCACGAACTTACATATCGGTGCATCTTTCTCTCCTAATGAGATCAAGACTTATAAAGCCCTTTTCCAGGAATTTAGAGACGTTTTTTCCTAGTCTTATGAAGACATGTCAGGGATCGATCCAAACATCATTGTACATGAAACCAATACATATCTCAATGTTAAGGTAGTTTGGAAGCACCTTTATCCGGTCCATCCCAAGAAGGTTAATGTTATTAAAGCCGAAGTTGAAAAACTTCTACGCACTGGTTTCATCTACCTAGCACCTCTAACTAATTAGATGTCTGACATTGTTCCCTTCATGAAGAAACATGGAATAATTCATGTGTGTGTTGATTACCGAGACATTAATCGTGCTTGTCCTAAGTAAAATTATCCATCCCCATTCATCGACCAGATTATTGACAATTGTGTTGGTTGTGAAATATATTCTTTTATGGATGGATTTTTCGACTACAATCAGATCAACATTCTCCCAGTGGACCAACATAAAACGACATTTATTTGTCCATGGGGCACATTTTCATATCTAAAAATCCCTTTCAGATTGAATAATTTCAGAGCTAAATTTCAGAGGACAGTGAATTATGCCTTCCATGACATCAAACACGTTGTACAACCATATTTGGTATATTTACCAGCTCACTCAAAGCATTGAGTTAATCATCCAATGCATCTTAGGGATTTCTTTTTATGTTGTCAGCACTATAAAATTAGGCTCAATCCACATAAGTTTGTGTTTTCTGTCAACTTCGATTGACTTTTTGGTTTCATGGTTTCGAAACATGGAATTTGTATTGACCCATTTAAAATCCAAGCGATCTTAGATCTGCCTGCTCCTTCTTCTCTTCTTGAGTTTCAACGACTCCAAGGGAAGGTTAAATTTCTACAAAGATTCATTCCCAACTAATCTGAATGGACCAAAGGATTTACTCACCTATTAAATAAATGGGTTCTCTTCCATTAGGACAAAATGACCCAAAATGCATTCGATGCCTTAAAATATGTCCTGGTTTGGGCATCCTTATTGTATCCCCTTGATTATCAACGTGATTACTTCATGTTTCTCTCCATTGTAGTTACTACCATTGCTATGGTATTTTTCTAAGAGGACGATGTAGGGACTTAACATCCTATTTTATATTTGAGTTGGAACTTAAATGATACCAAGATCAAATACACTCACGTAGAAAAGTTAGCTTTGGTGGTTGTCTAGGTTTTCCAAAGGCTTCACCACTATATCCGGCTTTGCAAGACTATGGTTGTTTCCGACTGCAACCCAATGACATACATCTTGTCACGAAAATTATTGGGGGGAAAGTACTCCAACTGGATTCTCAACCTCCAGGAGTTCAATTTGGAGTTTATCAAATACAATTCGAAGAAATTCGTAGTCTTCGCTGAGCTGATCTATGACCTTCCCACTATCGATGTTGAAACAAAGTCTAACAATTATATTCTAGACAATCCTTTGTTCCTGATTATGTCATCTGACCCATGGTATGGAGACATTATCATATATCTCAAAACCCATACTTTCTGGTCCTATACCTCTCACTATGACCAGCGACGTATTCGATATCAAGCTAAAAATTATATTATAATCGGTGACACCCTTTATCGTCGTGGTATCGATACAATTTTTCATAGGTGCCTCACACATGAGGAGTCCAAGAAAGTTCTAAATGAATTCCATGCTGGGGCATGTGGTGGACATATGTCTGTTTACGCCACCACACACAAATTTTTGCGTGCGGGCTACTTTTTTCATACTATGTTTCGTGACTGAATCCTCGCGATCTAGAGGTGTCATGCCTACTAGATATACGATCGTAAAACCCATGCTCCACCCACTCCTTTGCACCATGTTATAATTGTTGGACCTTTTTCGAAACAGGGCATTGATTTTATTACATCTAACCCTTTCTTAGTGGGGAGGCATGGCTACATCATCGTGGCGGTGGACAAGTTTACCAAGTGGGCCGAGGCGATGCTTACATATAATAATAGTAGCGAAACAACTGCTCTCTTCTTTGTCAATCATGTTATTGTGAGGTTTGGTGTACCACAGGCCATACTTACATACCATGGGAAGCATTTTCGTAACCACGTGATGTCTTAGCTAACTGCCAAGTTGGGCCTCTCCCATGAGAGTTCAACTCCCTATTACCCTTAAGTGAATGGGCAAGTTGAGTCCATTAATAAAGTTTTGAAAGAAATGCTTCAATGTATGATATGGGTTCATAAATTGAACTGGCATCTAATACTTTATCCAACCTTGTGGGAATATCGAACTTATATTCGAATTGCTACTGGGTTTACACCATTCCAATTGGTATATTGTACGGAAGAAATCCTTCCAATTGAGTGTGAAATTTCATCTCTGAAACTTTCTGTCGAGCTCTATCCTGCCACTTCTATAGAAGAAGAGTTCCTCTTACATCTTACATGCTTAGATGAAACTCAACGTGATGTCGTGATGGCTAATGAGGACCATAAAAAATGCATCAAGGCACAATACGATAAGAATATCAAGCCTCGTGTCTTCTCATAAGGTGACCTTGTATTCTTATATTCTCAAGTGTCTGAAAAGTTAGGATCATGGAAGCTCTATCCAATGTGGCTAGGCCCATATATTGTTAAACATGTTCTTGCTGAAGGGGCCTACGAGCTTGTTGATTTCGATGGAGTTCCATTAGCGCAACCTAGAAATGGAATGTACCTTATAAAATACTGTTGTGGTGGATTAGTTGCACGAGTGTACGAAATCGCACCAGCTTAAAGAGTGTGGTCTACTCTTTAAACTATTAGTAATAGGCAGAAAGTGGGGGAGCTTAAAAGCATAAAATTTAGTGGAAATAGTATGCTAAAGTATGCTCTAGTTAAACTAAAACTAAAACACAAATATACAGAAGCTATATAGAGATTCAAAATGATAATAATGCAAATGATGGCTTGATGGCCTCTTCTTATTAAACGTTTGAAATAGAGAAGAAATTTTACCCACTTGCCAAAGGGCCCCTAGGCTATGGCTCTAGGTCCCGATGCAAGGATGTTACCTTCCAAGCTATGCCTCTGATGCAGTCTCCCCCTCTCTCTCTTATGTGGTGGACTAAGATATTGGGTGGCCAACTATCGAGTCCTCTTTAGCTCCAGCTCCGGGTCACACACGCTACTGGTGTTTCCTGGGCAACTTTGGCCAGCATAACAATGTGGTCACCGTTTCTTCATCTCTTGGGGGCTTTATATAGGTGAGTTTCAAATCCTCCTTCCCTCCCTTGGTATATGATGGATAGTGACCCAAGGGAGAGGTGTGATTCCATTTTGTGCTCAAATATTCTTTTGTGTGCTCACATAGTGTCTAAGGAGGCATTGGTGGCTATCCTTAGGCGGCTTTCACATAAGGAGAAACTGTCCTTTGCTTGGTGTGGTCCCCGAAAGCAACTTTTTTCCATTTCCAGGAATGCGCGCTTATTGGGCAAAAAGGCGCGCAGAAGGCGCTCTTCTCGAAGGATAAATCATGCAATTCAGCATTTATGACTAGGTCAAATCTGATTTCCTCAAAACCTTAGATATTTCAAATACTTCTTGATTCCATAATGTGTTCCTGCCCTGTAAATCCTTAGGCTCGACATTAATTGATGTCGTCTTCTGCTGTACGATTTTCCAGTGTTAACAGTTGCCCCCTAATGTGTGAGGTCTATGAAAAACTTTATAGCCGAAATACATTATAGTTTCTTTTCTGTATCGTACGCAGAGAGAGAGAGAAAGAGAGGTCTGCGTGAATTTTGGAATTGACAACACCTTGCACCGTTTCCGAGATAACCATGGCCTAAGGGACCCCCTGCAAGCAGAAACAAATATACAACATATTTACAAAATTTCAATGAGGTGGGCATGTCCCATGCTTTTGATGCTATGGCTAGTTAAACAAAATTGACAGATACATGTGCTCTCTATGCCACTACTGTAGTAGTGACGATGGTGGTTGTTGACGATGATTGTTGATGCCCTCAGGGTCATTTTTTCTTTGACAATAGGTGGAATTTGGTACCCATATGCGTGATCTTGGTATGGCATATCACTACGCAATGTACGCATATGTACTGGTTGGGACCTTCCCGTGTAAGCATTGTTGTCAGAGACGCTTATGGAGGCACCGGTCTTCGACGGATCTAATCAAAGTGCAATGGTTGTAAGGTACGATACCATCATGACATGAAAGATTTTGTTGTGGTCGAATGTCAGGAGGATCGATGACATCTCTGGACAATGATTTCTCCCACAGTGCCACCCAAGGATACCCCTTTGCATGGGGAGGGGTAATCCAATGTACCGCTTCCTTTTTGGAAAAGAGGTGTCAAGGTCAACAAAAAGCCTTAACCGAACCATGGGTCGCCGACCTGAGGGGTCAGGGACCTCAATGTGATGAGTTTAATATAGGAATTTTGGTGAGAGGTGACTGAAAACGGATGATGCGGATTCAGTGGCCCGAGGTCGAAGTATACTTGAGTAGCTTGGTGGCAGTCATAGTTATTTCTGAAGGAAAAATCCCTGGAGTCGGTAGGACTTCCAGCGCGGGTGTGAACTGGCTATGAATGTCGTGATGGTGCGTGCGTGGGGGTGAAATGCTTCGACCAAGGGAAATGGGGGACTGCTGCCATGGGAGAAAAAGTGAAATATGAGGGCGAAGTGGTGAAGGGCATCGTTTGCCATCTTTGTACACTTACCAAAATAATAAAATAATGGGGTTTGGTTTGTACAAAACATAGAGACGGGTACCCAAAAACATGAAAGAGGGTCGCTCACTGAAGATGTGAGGATGGTGTTTTATTAGGGGTAGGGGTCCCATTGGTTGGTCTCATGTGTGGGGTTGATGAAGCGGAGGATGTCGCAGATGGGATTATGCTGATGAAGTTATGGTGGGCCAAATGAAATGTGCAGAGGTGCGTTTTCAATCTGCTTCTACAACCCAATCGTCGTGGAAGGGGGTTTTGAGTTTGAATGGTAAACTTGACCTTATGCATGATAGATTGATGGGCATGAGGTGCTTCCTGGACTAAAATGGTATGGCCATGGCATCAGGTGTGCTGTGATATATGGTCTACTTTGGGTAACGAGCACCATGGAGGGGAGGCTCTACCGACCAACGCAGAAGTTTATCATATGTGGGGTGAGGTGATGATAAACATGGTCGGGTATGAGGACCCTATGGTTTATTTCTGATGGATAAATGATATCAGGATATGCAAAGTTTTCTGGGAATCTATCATGCTGAGGGTAGAATTATACTTGCTCCGAAACTTTCAATGGACGGTGCTGTGAATGGTTTGTAGGTTCTTCCTACAAAAACAACTACCTCAAGTGAAAGCATCTTATTTTCATCAAATATTATTGAAATACAGGAGCTTTAAAAAAGAATATGGGAGGGTGCATACCTACCGACGCTGAAAATTATTTTTTCGGGGGTGCTAATGTGTGGCATCGCCTTTGGGTGTTATGGAGTGTTGATCACAGTGCCACTTTCGGTCTGGTGATTAGATACTCTAAGCTCCAGTTTTCCCTTGGGAGTTGTTACTTGGCTCCTAGTTTTGATTACAGTTGGGGTTGGCCCCAGACTGAGATCAAGGGGGGCGTTGTCGGTTACTTCCCCCTGTCCGGGATCTCCCTTTTGTTTGTTCCTCGGCTTCTTTTTGTAGCATTTGGAGGATTGTCATAATTCTCCTAGTTGTATGGTTGGTGATGAGCCTAGGAAGGGTTGCACTAGATTGACTGGGGCATTACGTTGTGTCAGTGGTCCATTCTGTTCGGGGAATGGGGAATATCGGTTCCCCTGTCCCTGGTTGGTATATGAGTGTCGGGGTGACTTTCATGATAGGTAGGTTGTGATACGTTACAAGTAGAATCATATGAGTATTCAAGGTGTTGATTAATACTGCCTAGGTGTCCTTGGCCCAAAGACCTTATCGAACCGTCTGTAGAATCGACGTGCATGGTGCTACTGCTTCCTAGGTGATCTTGGGAAAAATACCCGATCAAGTCGTCTACAGAATTGACGCGCATGGTACTACTGCTGCCTAGGTGATCTTGAGTCAAAGACTCAATCAAGCCGTCTGCAGAATCTACCTGCCTGGTAACTCCCTGAGTACCATGGGTGTTACTGCTGCCTAGGAGATCTTGGGTCAAAGACCTAATCAAGCCTTATGCAAAATCTACCTACCTGGTAACTCTCTGAGTATCATGGGTGTTACTGTTACCTAGGAGATCTTGGGTCAAAGACCCGATCAAGCCGTCTGCAGAATCTACCTACCTAGTAACTCTCTGATTATCATGGGTGTTACTGCTGCCTAGGAGATCTTATGTCAAAGACCCGATCAAGCCATCTGCAGAATCAACGCGCATGGTCATTCCTCGAATACAAATTACTGCTGCTTAGGTGACCTTGGGTCAAAGAATCGATCAAACCATCTGCAATAATCGATGCGCATGATAACTCAAGAGGATGAGGCAACTAGGTTCCCCTGTCCCTAGTTGTTGTATGGTGGTTTGGGGGGAGGAGGGAAAAATGGTTGTCTTTCTGGTGACCTTCGTTCATCCTGTAGGTACAGGATGGTACGAGGTTCGTCGTTGATAGACTGGATGGAGGGATCCTCCTGATAGGATCGCTCAACCACATGTAAGGCATCCCTATATCATGGTATTTTTGGACAATGGTGGGTATAGTGCCCATAGGTGTCACAGAGAGCGCATGCGTGATTGGTACGTATCGGTTTGCCTGTAATTTTGGTGGCAGGTTCCTTTTTACGGGAACGCGGCGTCGAGATGTCTGCTTCGGAGCCAAGGAGTGGTTTTCACTTGTCCAACTCCAGACGTATGTGGGTAGGGTGGCCTATGACATCACATATAGCACAGTTTTATGACTCCATTTGCATGGTGGGGTTCACTGCTTTCTTTCCTCTCTTTGCAGTTTTCTTGGTCGTGGTAACCGGTTTCGTAATGGGAACTTCCCTTGCGGGGGTGGTTGTGACCGTTTCTTGGGTAGGTTGGGGCTCCTAAGGATTGAGAGGCTTTAACCCTATGGCAATAACGTTTGTGGCTCTTGTTCCGAAAGGGGGAACGAGGCACCAAAATAGGAATTCCAACGATATGTTGGGTAACACCAGTGTCGCCAAAACTGGGGCCCCTGTGGCATTGGACGATACCTCAGGGATAATGGGAGGATCTCCTAGGAATGACCCTAGGATGGACGACGATTCGAATTGGACAGGGTTGTATTCTTGGTACCCTGAAAGACCGTCTGGGGCTGTATCTATGTAGGGTATAGTTACATCTGTGTTGGTTAGGGGATGCTTTTCACTGTATGTTAGCTGGTCTACCGTAATGATTCAATCCTTGTGGGGGAACATCATGATGCGGAAGATGGAAGATGTTATGGCAGACATGGCGTACATGTAACTCTGCCCAAGGAGTATACTGTAATCCAAGTGAGCATCCAAGAATTCAATGTCTATGTGGACCGTCTTGCCAGCTAAGCAGACCAGTACATTTTAGAAGAGGCCAACGGAGGTCGAGGGACAGTCGTCGTATGCTCTGAGTGTTATGACGGAAGGTTTGAGTTCGGGGGATCCTAACTTCTGCCACACATTCTTTGACATGATGCATGTGGAAGCACACTCGTCAATGACACATCGGTGAATAGTAATATTCTATACCGATACTGGTATCTGGAAGGCGACCATGGAGGGAAGCCTAGGGGTGGCTTTTTCCAAGTCAAAATCCATCTTGCGCGTATCGGCAGGGTCGATAGCGCCTAACGCGGAAAGTAGGGCTTTCCGTTGCTTGGAGCATGACTGCAATACTTCCAATGCGGACATAGCAGTAGGTGATTGAGCTAAATCTTCTATGATGATATAATTGTGGGACTGTTTGGAGTAGTCACTTGCTCGCCTATTAGGCCCTTTTACCATTTTTGGCAATAGTTCCATAGGAATCTTTGGAATGGTTAAAGGTGTAGTCGGCGTGCTTGTACTAGCCCCTAACGTATTTATGTCTGGTGGGGTGTCGTAGCTGCGATTCCGAGTTTGGAAAAACATTTCTTCCCCAGCCATGTAGATCTCACGGTTGCTTTTCCCGGAATCGTCTGGGTTTTTTTGCTGAGTGCTGACCGTCCCTTGATGGGGGAAAGGTTCTTGCATCACCGCAGTTTTCTGGGAAGATAATCCTTGTCCTTGGTTACTCTGTAGCTTTTTAAGCTCAGGGAGTTTGGGACAGTGGTGATTATAGTGCCCGTACTCACCATATATTGAACAAGAATGGTTTGTTCGTAGAGCTGGCCTTTTGCCTTGCCTTTGGGCATTGCTTGGCTCCTGGTTCTGATTCTGTTTGGAGTTACCTCCAACCTGGGATCACAGTGGGTGTTGTTGGTTGTTTCCCCCTGTCCAGGGTTCCCTTTGGGTTTGTTTTTTGTCTTTTTCTTAACCACGTTATGAGGGTAGTTCTCCTGATCATACTGCTGTGGTTGATTTTGGGACGGCTGCACAAATTTCACTTGTGCATTGTTTTGCGTAGGTGGGTTGTGTGCATGGGACTGAGCATAATTTTGTCCCATGTTTGCACCTGACCGTTGGGGGGGGAGCTCTTCCATCAGTCTTTCTTCCTGCGTACTGGGTCCCCTCAGCCAGAGGATAAGGTCCTCCTTGGAGATACGTTTGCGCCCTAATAGTCAAATTTTGCTACGGCATATGATGACTTTGAAATCCGGGTTGAGACATGTTCTGGGTAGAACCATGTGTGTAACCGGGACTTTGACTGCTATTGCCTAGGTACCCTTGGGTAATTGACCCAATTAGTCTGTCTACAGAGTTATATGCCCTTGGCAATTCTTGATAAGATTGCAGGCACGGGGCGTTAGGCAGGATATTGTAGATGTATCCTGACTGCGTATATATCAGTTCAAGTTGTTGGGCTTTACTGATTGCGTCCTCTTCAGATGTGGGGTTGTCTTGTGCCACATCCTTTGAAATCTCTGTCGTCAGAGTTTTCAAGAATAAATCTAAGAGGACCCGGTTGTCGAGTTTAGCTTTGCATAAACTGTGACACTGCCTCCATTCATGGAGATGCTCTGAGATATGGATGGAGGGGGATTGTCTTAAATGGGTCAGTAATTCCATTCTCGAGTCGTGGTGAATGGGAAACTGAAATTATGTGAGGAACGCGGTAGCAAGGGTGCTAAATTTTCCATGTGAAGCAGGCAGTTGCTCCACGTACCATTTCGCAGCCACTCCCGTAAGAGTGTGTTGAAATAGCCTCAACTGAATAGTATCGTCAATGATGCTATTCGATGAGCGCCACAAGTGAAAGGTCATTATATGATTACCTGGGTCTTTCGCTTGCTTTCCTTCAAACTTTGGTATGTCTGAAGGGAGCTTCGTGGGCATGGGAGGCCAATTGGGGTCGTGTGCGATGGGGTCATTGGTGACCTTGGTTAAATTGGGTAGATTCAACGCCACCAAGAAGGGTGACTAGGAGGTTGATGCCATGGCAACGTGTGAAGACACAAAGTTCTGTTTAGAACGAGGGTTAGTCTGTGACGTACCCTGTTGTGAATTCAGTTGGCTTCCCGTATGGGATGCGCTCCTCTGCCCCCTAGGCGACGAGGGGGGAGTGGTGTGCGGTGTGGTGTTGGGAGACCGATTAGGGTTCCCAACTAAGGTTTCTCCAAGAAAGGATGAACCAATGATTGTGGCAATGTTCTGCCTTTGATGCCTAAACGACGAAAGACCTGGAACCCCTCCCGATAATGGGGGGAGGTCCAAAAGACGCCTGGACCAACGAGGTTCCGTTGGAACTGTTTGGGTGTCGACCAAGTTAGGTTTTGGAAAATTTTTGAGGAGATTGAGTCTATGATCACGACAAATTTATGGCCACATACATAAAACAAACGGAAAATGAAATGAATTTTCCCTTTAACTTAATCTATGTGATCAATCAAGAAAAAAATGGTTTTGTTTGTTTGCGCGTGATACTCAAAATCCTAGAAGACCTATTACATCCTCACACACTCAAAATTATCTGGGCCTTGAGAATATTTCTTGGAAGTGCTGGCACAACGTACCGTAAGAGCTGGTGACGCCCCCAGTCAGTCGAAGAGAATCCACTAAGGTAAGGGTAGAGGGTCTGGCGCTTGCCTGCATCGTCACCTATAGGGTAAAGGATGCCCTATTTTTTGGCCACTAAGAACCACCGTCCCATGTGGGTGTTCGAGTCTTGAGCTTATTGGTAGTCAGCTAACA
Source organism: Pinus albicaulis (assembly GCA_034641835.2). Classification (NCBI taxonomy): domain Eukaryota; kingdom Viridiplantae; phylum Streptophyta; class Pinopsida; order Pinales; family Pinaceae; genus Pinus; species Pinus albicaulis. The sequence goes on along the minus strand of CM076582.1, from coordinate 544,323,140 downwards.
GTACCGAGTATCAACCGGGTCAGGTAGCCCCAACCGATACCGCACACACTGCGCCTAAGCATAACCCCCTCTGAATCGGGTCTCTGCTGCACTCGGGTTTTATTTTCCGTGGGCTGATAGGTGGATTTTAAAGCTCCCTAAATACACAACTTCTATGTTTCAATGTGAAGTGTGATCAAGGCAGCTTATTGGATGCCTACCCCCTTGACCCTAACTTAATCTATAAATTCTTTTGTGGCCCCTGTGGGGAGAATTTAGTGAGTTGGTTTAAGTTAGTTTTAGGTGGCTTTCTTTGCTTAGTAGGTGAGCGTGTGTGAGCATATTGTGAACAATCTCATAATTTGAACATTTGGATATCATTGATCCTTTACAAAAGTCCCCTAGTTAAACTATGTGGCATTGTTCCTTGCTCAAATGGAAAACATTTGTGGATAATGGGTCGCTTCCAAATCTTCCTAGTTAGTCTATGTGAGTAACTAAGGGAGATGGCGAATCACAAATGTAGAGCGTTCATATGCTTGTCTAGGGTCACCAAATGGTGCAAAGATAGCAGAGATTACTTGCTCTAATTGGCGATTCAATCCTAGTCCCGCAATTTCCTAGATGCAAAATTGAATTTAAACTAAACAATTTCTACACTAGCTTATGCATGTGTGGTCTTGGGCCACTTACACGGACTATTTAAACTAAGTGTGCATATCAGAATTTGAAAAAACATAAATTGTTCGGAAATAAATGGTTAATTCTCCCCCTACTTAAAATATGTGAACACTTTTTGCAAAGACCAACTTAAATGAAAACTAACTCTATGCCTACAGAAAGCAGCAAGAAATGAGCTCTCAAAAGTTGTGGGGTATCAACACAAGTGTTGGCAGATACATTAGGGGCTGCCCAACACACTTACAAGCAAAAAAATGCAGAATATGGGGAGAAAAAAAATCTCAATCTGCAATTTGCGCGCAAAAAACCTTGAGAGGTGTGCCTTCCTGCACGCAGGCCAGTCCTGAACGCGCGCAATGCGCCTCTGTGAGGAAAAACTGTGCACAAAAATCCTGCAAGTAAAAAGATTAGGAGCTGCCTTCTTCAGTCTGTCACCTCAGTGAGTCTAGGGACTGCAAGATGGGTCAGAGGATTGTCAGCTCCACTCCAACATAGACAAAGGGTCTCCTGCAAAAGATGGAACAACCACATAAACTTGGAACACGTCAGTGGAGTCGCCAATCCTGTTGTGGTGGATTAGTAGCACGGGTGTACGAAATCGCACCAGCTTAAAGAGTGTGGTCTACTCTTTAAACTATTGGTAACAGGCAAAAAGTGGGGGAGCTCAAAAAACTTAGTGGAAATAGTATGCTAAAGTATGTTCTGGTTAAACTAAAACTAAAACACAAATATACATAAGCTATATAGAGAGTCAAAACGATAATAATGCAAATGATGGCTCGATGGCCTCTTCTTATTAAACGTTTGAAATGGAGAAGAAATTTTACCCACTTGCCAAAGGGCCCCTAGGCTATGGCTCTAGGTCCCGATGCAAGGATGTTACCTTCCAAGCTATGCCTCTAATGCAGTCTCCCTCTCTCTCTTTGTTGTGGTGGACTAAGATGTTGGGTGGCCAACTATCGAGTCCTCTTTAGCTCCAGATCCGGGTCACACACGCTTTTGGTGTTGCTTGGGCAACTTTGGCCAGCATAACAATGTGATCACCATTTCTTCATCTCTTGGGGGCTTTATATAGGTGAGTTTCAAATCCTCCTTCCCTCCCTTGGTACATGATGGATAGTGACCCAAGGGAGAGGTGTGATTCCATTGTGTGCTCAAATATTCTTTTGTGTGCTCACATAGTGTCTAAGGAGGTGCTGGTGGTTGTCCTTAGGTGGCTTTCACATAAGGAGTAATTTTCCTTTGCTTGGTGTGGTCCCGGAAAGCGACTTTTTTCCATTTCCAGGAATGCACGCTTATCGGGGAAAAAAGGTGCACAAAAGGCACTCTTCTCGAAGGATAAAGCGCGCAATTCAGCATTTATGACTAGTTCAAATCTGATTTCCTCAAAACCTTAGAGATTTTAAATACTTCTTGATTCCATAATGTGTTCCTGCCCTGTAAATCCTTAGGCTCGACATTAATTGATGTCGTCTTCTGCTGTACGATTTTCCAGTGTTAACAAATACCATGCTCAAGTCATTTTTGTGTAGTTCACTGTGTACATGTTGTATATAGGCATGTTGAGTGTGTTTGCAGTGTGTTCCTTTCGAAGTTTCCTGTGTTTTATGTTAATCCTTTTTACATTTGATTTGTAAATGTAGGCATCCCTTCAACCATATGTTGGTTATGCTGATGGCGCTATTCATACTACTTGAAACATTTCTTTCGTAGCATGGGCTATATGTGATTTGAATGGCGAGTTAGTGAGTTTACAAGGGATTTGTATCAATCGCTTTATAAATAATATCGTTGAATATAGCACAGCGATCAAGTTGTTGTCTGATGCTATTTCCCATGGTATCTGCAGTATAGTTATCAGACTCAACTCACAATTTATAGTACTATAGTTGACTAATGTATATTCAGCTAGAAGTCCAACTATGCTTCGAATGTTATTAAGGGTTCACATTCTAGAACGATACTTTGATTACATTCGACATCAACACATTTCTAGGAGTCTAAACACATTGACAAATGCATTAGCAAACCATGTTTTATAAAGACATTTGTGACATATGTATATTAAATTCAATACACATCACATACATTGAATGAGATAACATAATGCATAAGAAACACCGAGACAAAATTTGGTTTTACAAAATTTGTGCCCGAGACACAAATGGCTACACAACCTATCATATCAAAAATATACATGAAGTCAAAATATGGTCGTATACATAGCCTCCTATTAGATTAATCATAATGCTCATGATAAAAAGAAACTATGCAAACCATCTTTCACAGTAGCCGGCTAATTCGGCCAAGCACACCAATAGTATGATGCTGCAATCTCATCAAGATTTGGGTGACGCTCGACCTTTGCAAGAGTCTCGACCACATTGAGATCCTACAGTACTTCTCGTCCACCTGCAACAATATGTACTCCTACCGGTGCGTGATGTGGATCCATTGCAAGCTAAAGATAGGAGGAACCCATAGGTCGAACGGGTCCAATGTCTGCATGTAAAAATCGATAGTTTAGTCTCAGATACATAGAAAATACAAAATAAAATAAAATTGTAAAACTTAAAAACTAAAAAATGATCAAAATGTTTTGTTTTACCTATGACACCTCTCTTAGATAAACCAGTTAGGAAATATATGTCTTCCACCTGTATGGTAAGCATGTGTGCTCCAAGCCTGAAATAATGTGCTTGAACATCCCATGATCGAACAAGATACTCGACCAACTCCGTATGTTACCTCATTCCAGGAATCCAAAAAAATTTCAAAAGTCCACAATTTCTTAATGCCTGGATAGTGGTCGAATTATTAGTTGCATCCATATCTTGTACCTCATGTTCTCTTTCTCACCATATCAGGGCCATTATGTTCTGATGGAAACCTGAAACATGACAAGAAGAATCATTAGGATGAAACTCATGCAAAAATTTGAGAAAATTTTGAGTGAAAGAGGCAAAACAGCTTTGTGAAATGCGCCCAGCGCACCCTACCAAGGACATACAGTGCATTGCAATGCCCTAGACAGTGAAAATTTTTCTTGCCCAATAATCCTTTCAACATTACTGGGGTGCGTTGGAGCTAGGGAGAAATATTGAAGCCCTATACCACCCAAAAAACTGGGGAAAAAAAGAAGAAGCTTGCATGAAATGAAAAAACGCAACCATAGAAAGAAAGAGGAAGATGAAATATCCTACCTGGAAGTGATGACACTTTAAATTATCCGCCAGATTGATCACAATCAGTTGTAGAAGATCAGGGGAAAAATCACTCACCAAGAGGTAAATTTCAAAATTTTAAAATGGTAGAAATGAATTACTTTTTGCCTATTTATGGTCATTTTTATGATTATTTTATAAATTTTTTAATGCTTTTACTTAAACATGACCTAATTTTATCTTGAGTCAAGTATTTTTAATCTTTTGGTGATGATTATGAGAAAGATAATAACTATTTGACATATTTGATGATGGTTGGGTTGATCATTTTGATTAGAGAGCATACTTTTGTCCCTTTTTCGAGCTCTATAAACTTACGAAAAAGGAACCCCCATGGAGTCTTCTTTCAGCTCTTTTCAGACTCCCTAAACACGAAAAAATTGTCGAGCACTTTTCTTTTCTAACTTTTTAAATTAAATTAAACGACATCTACTTAGTATAAGTTTAACCCTTTTCTGGACTGAGATATACTATTTACGAAAAAGGAATATCTTAGTCGAACAGGGCTAAGAGGTTCTCCTGAGTATTATTTTCTACCTTTTTGGACTCAATAAACTATTTACGAAAAAGAACCCTTGGAGTTTTCTTTTTTGCCTCTTTTTCAAACTCTCTAAATATGAAAAAGGAGTCAAGTTACACCTTTGTTGGACTCGTAAAAACATCAAACAATGATGGACTCGTCAAACATGATGAGACCGAACCACTCCTTCTCAGGGTTAGTTAAACATACTTAGAGGGATTCATCTGAAGGATGAGCTTATAAATCAAGCATATGTTATCCTCCTCAAGCTTGTTAAAAAATGAAGAGGTATTGAGCATAAATGGTTAGGGAAATTAGGGCAACAAGGTACTCTACTTATTAATGGAAACGAGTTGCTCTTGAACTTTACACTCTTCCACTTCATCTCCGTGGATATTGGGTTGGGAAGTATGATTGTATTTTGGTTTATCACACCATATCAAAGCCTCCACTTTAGGTTTTGAGTCAATGCTACCAACTCCATTCAGTGTTGTCAATATGTTCAAGAGAAGTTATTTAGTTGATCTCTACTATGACACTCTTAAGTTTACATTCATGTTTGTCGTTCATAAACCAGTTCCAAATCAACATCATTCTATTTCAAATCATGATACCCATTTCTTATCGTTGATGAGGGATACATCAAGGCCCTCCAATGACGGGTCGCTTCCTATCGACATCAACTCATTATCCAGGAAGTTTTCTTAGAAAAATTCCTTTTGGTACCTTGGAGCTTGCATACATCAATAAAAAATTTCCTTGCTCTTGACAACGAGTTTTCATCGGTGGCCTTCAACCGAAATATTTTGTGTGATGACTGACTTAAACTCGTCTATTCACACCATATGGATTGTACTAGAGTACCTTAAGATCCATTAACATCATCAGTGGTTTCTCTCACGTTTTTTAATGGCTTACATCGTTGGCTGGTAATCAGATGGTGTCTACCATGTTCAACACCAACTCCTTTATTGGCATGGTTAGACTCGTACATTAGACAATCGAGTGAACAAGATAGAAGACCTCAGATCTAGTTCCATCCATCTGGGTTGCTCTTTTAGGATTAATGCAAGATCACAAAAAATGATGGCCATGATTGTAAAGACAGTCATCCAACCATCGGTCCACTCTATGTCATTAGTGGATAAACTTCTTGATCATTGTACATGTAATGTTATCTTATGTGTTGAGCATGGATATTCCTCCCTCAGCAAAGATATATTATGATGAAAATGTATTGTAACAGATGATGATCTAGACCAGTTGTTATTGATCTGAACTTGTCACAAGGTAAAGCACTTAAGTCATCAACTATCATTTCTAACTTTGATATTTAGGGGGCATTCTGTTATAGGCCATTTTGTCGCATGTGGTCAATAGGCCTGCAAACTGGATCGATCATCATCCGTGAACATGTTTTCATCATCCCTACATGAAACCCTAAGCATGAACTTTCCAAATGCCTCATTTTTTGGTCTCGACAACTCCAAAACAACGCTTTTAACTGCCAATGCACCCTGACCCTTTAGAGACCCACGTTCAGTAGCAGGTTGCTTCCTTTTGCATCAACGCTGATTAGAAACAACTTGTCCCTTACTGGGGGTGCACTAATTCTATATATTTGGAAAAATTAGAAAGAATATAAAAGCTTCCAAGTGTTTTTTTAACCATTTACCTTAGATAAGAAGCTCAGATTCTATCTGATTCCTACCGTGGAGATTTCACCCCTTATCCCTTGAGCTCATCCTCCCATCTTAAGTGGATCTCAAACCTATATTGGTAAATGGATAAGAATTCCTAAACTACCACACTCTCCTATATATTTGTTTCTATCCAAAACATCAAGGTTGGATTTTGGAGATTGATCATGCCTTGAGGTTGCTACCTTGAATCTAAGAGAGTCATCATCTTCATGCATTAGGGTGACATTGAGGTGTGCTTTGTGACAAGGAAGGACAAGTCAACTTGGGGAGATATCAAAAAGATCAACACTATCTTTGGTTGTAAACTCTCTCCTATTTCTATTAATACAAAGAGTATATTGTTTTCCTATATGTGTTATGTTATGTTTACATTCATGTATTTCAATGCCTCATTGATTCATTGAATAGAGTTATTGAATCATGTTGTGTATATGTTGTAGATCCTTGGCTTGTTTTGTTAGTATGCGTAGGTTATAATTATAGCAATCATAGATAGGATTGGATATTACAAGCTGGGAGGAAATTAAATTTTGTGACAAATTCTAAGTAGGCCTCTTTCCATCTTTCAATTTCTCTAAGGGAAACTCTATATTCTTTTTTTTGTTGTTGTTCAAGACAAGTCCACTAGGTCTAGGGGAAATAATTTTTTCTGCAATTGTAAATCTTGTATAACATACTCTTAAAGATCACTGCATTAACTTATGCCTACTTTTCCTGGGCTCTTGTAAGCATTTCCTATGCCTCAACCAATCTCTCATTGTCTGCCTTGCAACTCACAATTTTTTCCTTCATGTTGCTCAATGTATCTGCTAAACCGGGAGAATACTCTTCTCCTTGTTTCTCCATTAACCTTTCCCATTCCACTAAATTCACACCAGGCATGTAAGGGGAGTCATGTGGAATTTATTCCACCATTATACTCTTCATCCCTGATCTTTTATCTCCTGTAATCATGCCATGTCAGATAAACCAAATAGAGACATAATCAACATCATACCTTAGTGCATCTCAGTGGAGGCTATACATCTACACAATTCAATCCATATTAGTATGACACAATACCACTAATATATCAAATCATACATTAATACCATAACCATCTGCATAGGACAATCTAGATTAGCACGATACATAACAATATCAAAAACTTAACTGCAATGGAAATAATCTTCGTGCATTTTACTGCAATGCATATAACAACAAGTTACTATCACACATGACTAATCAATGCACATGCATATTACCAAACTAATAAAATGGCATATATCATGCATGTAGCCACAACAACAATATAATGATAGGCATGCATATAACCACAAAAATATAACAACCATTAACCATTATACCTGCATTCCATACATAAAAGCTTGTATGATAGTCTGCATTTACCCTGAGGTCAAGTGCTACAACCTGGCTCTAATACCACTTTGTAATGTCTCCTCCCACATTTACCCAAATTCACAATCTTGTTAGGGTAAACATGAGACAAGTGTCAATATGACATGACTCGACCTCCAAGTTTCAGTTACGGAAGTGGGGCTACAAACTGAACACTTATTGACATCCTACAGTGACTACAGATCAGTCAGGAGTTGAACAACCACCTCGGGTTATTAATCCGTGAATTAGAACCATTTTTCTCTTACCTAGCTCCATAGTCGCACCCTTGACAATGCATCCATGTGGTTGGAAGCCTATAACCGCACTCACATGAATGCTTTCATGTAGTTATGATGCAATTCTTCCAATTTATACCATGCAGTTCCGGGATCTATGCCACCTTTTCAGGCTAGCCTCTAGACCACTGCCCAAAATTTCCTGTAACTTTCCTTAATCATAATTAACATGACAATAAATCCAAATATTCAAAATTGAACAAGATCTTGACCTAGACATTCCAAATCCATGACAGTAATTTCGACAAACATATGGCAAACATGTAAGCTACAAGTCATGAATGCACATATGACCATAAAATGATAGGAAAACCAACCATAATGTCAACATGATAACCAATACAAGTGATCATAAATTACAATATAAAAATAACTCTTATTAACATATGAAAATGCCAACCATGTCAAGGACTTACATGTACCACCTGACCATAGATTGGGCTGAACCAAATCTCTCTTTCATCCAATATCCCTGTGCCATATTCCAAGCATGAATGTGGGATCTCATGGAATAAAATAAAACAAAACCAATAAGGTATTCCATAGCCCAAATCACCTCAACCCTCAACCACAATGATTCCACCTCTACGGTCCATAAATCATTAACATCAACCAGATCAGTCTCTACCCAGGTTGTCCAAGGCTTCAGGAACTAGTAACTCAACCCACATCCTTCCACGAATCTAGAGTGTTTGTTCCAATTGCAACTGCAGGGGCTAGTAATTCAACCCACCAAGGGCTCTAGAGTGTTTGTCCCAACCTACGACTCTAGGAAGTAGTAAATCAACCTAAAGTATTCCAGGGCTTCCAAAGAGGTTGTTCCAACCCACAACCATAGGGAAACTGAGCACTAATCAGAAAAACAAGTGGAAAAACCCACAACACCATGTTTATCCATGAAACGACAAGGCAAGGCTAAAACCACTACCAATCCAAGAAAATATCCATGCCAATGACAACACATGACCAAGGAACCACTTGCATATACCATGCATCCAAAACCAACATGCTAAATATCACATGCACATTGTTACCTGCAATCCACAATTAGTTTATGTCCTTGCTTGCAGTTGTCCAGGCTTTCTCTTGTGCGCCCTTGCTTTCCTTTTTTTCTTTCTAAGTGCTTGCTCCTTCTCCCTTGCTAATCCCGATCAAAGAATCAGCAAAAATTGTCAACTGGTTCTGAGGTGCCTTTTAATCATTGATGTCTATTTTATTCCTTTCCTTTTTCCTTTTTCTTTCATTTTCCTTCATTTTCTCTCTAATTTCCCTTGCACACATATTTGTGTCTCTTCACCTTCCTTTTCTCCTATTTTCCTTTATTTTCATAACTAAATTTCAATTATTGCCTCTTTTCCTTTTCCAATTTCCATATCCATTATTAAACCTCAAGTGATGCCCACTATAATGTTTTTCCCAACATTCAACTTGGAATACATGTCCCATGACCTTCATCTTAGTTTTCCTTTATTATCCTTTTTACATGAAACTTTAACCTGGGGTTGTTACAATTGTATTGGTTAATTATAAGTATATGCGTGTGTTGTTCAATGCCATTTCTATGTCTATTTAGAATGTGGGTTTCAACCAGATAAATATTCGTCGAGAGGGTTGTCTCGGTAGATGTAACTAATTCACTTTTCTTTGAATCTTTTATTGTATGTCATTAATTAAGCCAGAGCTTATTTTCTACGGTGGATTAAGTTTGTCTCTCTTCCTTAATTTTCATTTATTTAAGTTTCAGGTCCTATATTTTTTTTATGCTCTAGACATGAAAATTTATTTATTGGGTTCTAGTATGAGGCAAGACCTACCTATACAATTTGGACATTAGCTAGATTACTTGAATGTAACAAGGATTGTTCTGAGTGGCTAACCCCATTGAAAAAACAAAATAACCCTCATTCATTTGGTTGGTAGGATTTACAGTTCCTATCACTTTTTTTATTATGTTTTTAACAACCCTCAATTCTCAGCAAGGGTTTTCTTTTTATTAGTCCATTCCTTCTTATTGAATTTTGTTTCAATATTACTATGAATTATGAGCAAAACATCACACAGTCCTACAAATAATTTCACTGTACAAAAATCAACCATTCTTTCTTATTCAGAATATGGAAAAATCTACAAGGACCTTCATTATATAGAATAGGAAAATGTCATAGAAACTTCTATGTTCCCTACAAACATTAATATTAAACATTTATTCAGTAAAGAAATTTTAGTTTCTTTCCATTAAATTTCTATTTTTACACTGAAAATTTCTCAAAAGAATCCTTATTCTGCTACATATAGAGAAATCATACAAGTTCTGTTAAATATATGCACTTATTTTTTTCAATCTAGATAGTTAGGAGATTCAACCAAGAGAAAGATTTCTCCTCCCAACCAACGATAATTGAAATTATGTCCAATCCCCCCCCCAAGCCTTTCAATTCCAGAACAATAGATAGGCAATGACCTTAAAAGGCATGTACTCTGGCATCAAGACCACCAAGTCTAGCCAAGAATCTTCCAATTCCACAAGTCTTTCTCAAGATTTCCATTAGCTCATAGTCCAGCTCAAGAAATATACTGATTGGCAGCATCTTGCCCATCGTAACAACATCTTGTTCAAGGTTTCTTGCAATTTACTTATTCTCTTTTTTCTTCCTTCAAGATGCCTTTGGCTTTTCTCCTCCTGCCTTCCTTGGCGTTTCCCTACTGATATGTTTTATCTCTAGGGAGAGAGAGAATTAATTATCTCTAAGTTTCTTTTAATTGAATATTTATTTTAGGGTATTTTCCCCTTAATTACAAGACTTATCAAAATTTTATTTTAAACAAAAATATTCAAAATAAACTTTTAAACCTTTAAAGTTTCACTAGGCTTTTCACTAAGCCCATAAGTTATTGGGTCTTTTGCAGTAAAAGTAAATGATAGTAAATAAACATGTATTCATAGTAACTAGTGGTGTTACAATAGGTCTATCTTAATCATAGATATAGCAAGACTCTAAAGGGATCAAATATTTTGAGGTACACACCTCTTTTATAATTCAAAACTTGAAAAAAAATTGCACCTCTAGAGATTTAATCCCTCTAGAGGCTTGATAATTAGTACCATGTGAATTTTTTCATTATTTAAGTTGATTTTTTGAATGCATAAATGGATTCAATGCCTTGAAAGTCCCTTTGGACACGTAGATTGTGTAGACTACACAACTTAACCTTGGAATTTTTGGATTCAAGACAAAATTAGTTGAAAAATATAGGTGAAGAGGGGTCAAAATGTAAAATATTTACATAGTTTACATTGAAACATTTTACTTGACATAGGTTGAAATATTTTATTTATGGCCACATTTTCCACATTAATTTTTTTTTTTGTAATTATCAACCTTAGTAGCCCCACAAAAACTGTGCTACGCTGTGTGACCTAGCTGCGCCGCCATCGCCACCATTGCTCTTTGTTCTCTGGGTTCAGCTCCAATGGAGGCCGGCGGGGGAGCCGAACCTGCCCCTCCCTTGCCCGAACTGTTAGCTTTAAAGAACCTCATCGTTGGTTCTCACAAAAGACCAATATCTGAAGCACAACAGAAGTTCGTTAAAAAGCTGGACTGCATCCCAATCGTTGAACTGCCAATAGCAGAGACTTGCAGATCTGCAGTCAATCTAGCAGACAGAGGGCTCATTGGACAATTTACTGGGCTCTGGCCCTCTCCCAAATCCGTTGAAGCTTGGGTGCAGATAAACTGGACGCCGCTTGTTTTTGAAGGAATTAAGAGCCATTTTGTTGGAAAAGGATTCTATGTGTTTGTGTTTGAAAGCTCGGACGACAAAAACCTCATTTTCAGAAATGATCCTTATTTCATGGGGCCTCAGGGTTTATACTTGAACAAATGGACCCCTGAATTTGACCCAGCCCAGGACGTTCCGTCTGTTGTTCCAGTCTGGGTCTGTCTTCCTCATCTCCCTCTTCATTTCTGGAATCAAAAATCTCTTCAGGCTATCGGTAACTCGCTTGGAAGGTATATCGATCAAGCTGTTCGAAAAGATCAATACTCCTGCGCACGGATCTGTGTGGAGGTTGATCTGGAGGAAGGGTTACCAGAGGCAATCAAACTTACAACAGCTGAATGGTCGCACATCCAGGAGTTTGATTATGAGCAGTTACCCTTCAAATGCCGGCACTGCCACGGCTATGGTCACTTCGATAGACACTGTAAAAAAAAGGAAGGAGAGGAGAGCGAGAACACGAAAGCAGAACAATGGACCACAGTGCAGAAAGCAGGGACAGCAAAACCCAAAACAAAAATAATTCCAAAAGGAAATAACCCCGATCCAAAGGGGCAAGAACAAAAAGATGGGACCTCCATCCCCACATCAAAATCAAGAGATCAAAATGCAGAGTCCAGCAAGGCCATAGAAACTCCGGAAGCAAACAGGAACAACATCCCCACCCCGAAATTAGGAGATCAAAATGAAGAATCCAGCAAGGGCATAGAAACTCCAGAAGCAAATAGGAACAACAACAATCAATCAATATCCTCCCCTATCGAGAAAGGAGGAGAGGAGCAAGGGCAAACCCCCTAAGTAGCTCCCTCTCCCTCATACGCCGATGCAACAAGAAAGAAAGTGTATGAATTTTCAAGCTCCTCGGAGGACGAGATCATAGAAAGGCCTGCCAAAAGAGCAGGAAGAAAGTCTCGCAGAGAAGTGAGGGAGGAAGAAGCGGAAAGAAAAAAGACTCAAGGAATCCAACCCACTATAGAAATGTCAATTAGCAGCAACACAAGGACAAGGCCACCAAAAGGAGGAGGCCCAACTTCCCCGAACAGTAAGTAATGAGAATAGTCTCTTGGAATTGCAAAGGGCTCAGGAATCCTATGAAAATAGAAGCGGTCAAAGGTCTTATGAAAGTGGAACCTGTAGATATCCTAATGCTCCAAGAGACAAAAATTGAAGGGGAAGCCCTTCTAGAGATCAGCAAAAAGAAATGGCAGAAGAACACAGGAAAAGCAATAAGCGCAAGAGGCTCCTCGGGTGGAATAGAAACCCTGTGGAAGGAAGATCATTTCAAGCTCGTTAGTTCACATAACACACAACACTGGTGTTTCACTGAGCTGAAGCATATATCAAGTAAGTTAACCATTGCACTATTCAATTTATATGTACCGGTACTGTATTCTGAAAAGAAAGACTGTTGGAAAACATTAAATGAGTTTTTGCAACTGAATTCTCCCAACAATATAATCATAGTTGGAGATCTAAATCTAGTAATGAATGAAAAAGAAAAGAGAGGGGGCAGGAACATCAAGGATCAGATGATCTAGGTAGTAGAGGACATGATACAACAATGGGATCTATTGGACTTTAAACCAAGAAAAGGGCTCTATACCTGGACAAATAACAGGACAGGGGAAGATCATATATCCGCCAGACTGGACAGGTTCTTGGTCCAGAGCACAATGTTGTTGGAACGAAAGCTCATCTCATCAGCCATCCTTCCAAAGCTCACCTCGGATCATAAGCCCATCTGGCTATTGCTTGAGAAGGAAGAGAATTTGGGGCCAATCCCATTCAGATTTAGCCCTCTGTGGAATGGAAAGAGCGTGTTTGAAGAGACGGTCTGAATGGCATGGAACACCATAGTCAATGGCTCTCCCAATTATGTATGGGAACACAAATTAAAAGTAACAAAAAGGGCACTCAAGGAATGGAGTAAACTTCCAACAAACACACCCAAAGACCAAAGAATCGAGGCAGTGCAACATTTGGAAATTTTGCAAAGTGCAATGGACACAATTGATATAAACCAAATAGAATTAGAAAAGGAGCAAGTCGCCCAATGCAAAACATTCCTCTCCTTCATAAATGAAGAAGATTATTGGAGACTTAAGTCCCGGAGTCTTTGGCTAGAAGCTGGAGATAGGAACACATCATACTTTCATCGACAATGTAGAGCTAGACTCTCCAAGAATCACATCTCAGAGATCACTTCCTCTGATGGGAGACTTTGCAAAGGAATAGAAAATTTTAAATCTGCTGCAGTATTACATTTCCATCATCTTTTCAGCAAAGAGAAAGAGGATTGTGAAGAAGATAAAAAAGAATTCCTGAAGAACATCCCGGCATTGGTCACCACAGAGGACAATACAGCATTACTGAAGCAAACAAATGAAGAAGAAATCAGCAATATAATTTGGTCCATGAATCCAGACAAAGCCCCTGGGCCAGATGGGTTCACTATTCACTTCTATAGCATCCATATATAAAAAACAGCCCCTAAAATGGGTGGCGCGATTGCTGCTCTATGACAGAGCGCCAAGTGGCGCGACCTCTTTACAGGATTTCCCTGAGTGGCGCGAGTACTGAACTGTCTACCCGCGCCAATGCAAAAAGAGATGTTTTTCATGGATTTTGCAAGGAGATGTCTCAAGGGGAAATGAAGCTCATACTCAGAGGGATGCAATGATGATGTTTTCAGTGCATGACAGTGTTCACAGGTCACGTTAAGGGTCCTCCATTGTGCGGGACGGGGAATGGTAGGGACGGTGACAAATTACTGTGTAACAGATGCCCCCTAAAGCATGAGGCCCGAGAGAGAGAGGGGTGAAATGCTTTACGAGAACATGTCCGACTGAAGGCCCGCCGTCGGAAAACCTGCATAGACAGATACAACTGATATCTTAAGTACACGATGTATATATATGGTATGGACGCAGCCATCCGAACAGAGTATGCTATAATCCGGATCCAGGGTATGGGCACAGCCATCCAACTAAGATCAAACAAATAGACTCGGGTATGGTCGCAGCCATCCAATCATTGAGTCATGTACATAATGACAATAATCCACAATCGCAGCCTGGATTACAACAGACACAATCCAGGGTCTTGCGCTCCATCTCGACCCAAATAAGTACAAGTTCTAGCATGCGAATGTGTGAGCTGATGTCGAACATGCAAGAACATCGCCTGATTACCAGCCAATGATGAAAGCCGTTAACAGACGCGAGAGTAACCACCAATAATGACAATGGTCCTCAAGGTACTACAGGTACAATCTACGGCGTGTGAATAAATGAGCTGACGTCGAACACCCGCAGAATCATTCGATCGGAAGTCAATGATGTAAACTTCACGTCGAATGCGACGAACCTGCCATTGAGGCATGCAGGCTCCAAGGTACCATCAGGAGTCTCTAGACCAACTTCCCGGATAATGAGTTGAAGTCGACAGGAAGTGATCTTGATCGAAGGTGGGCCATAATGATTCCCACATCATCGACACGAGACAGAGGAACATAATGTTTTGTTGTGAATTAGGATCATATGAGAAACAGAGGAAGGTTGATAGTCGCAGAGGCCAACTTCTCTTGAACATATAAACGGCACGGCAATGGACTTGGCAGTATTTGACATCAACAGATCAAAGGTCATGGCGACGAGGCAGTGAACTGATGAGAGGTCAAAAGAGATTACCCAAACCCATGGAAGCAAAGTGAAACAACGAGATGAGATGTCCCCAACCCGACACGAATGCAGACAAGTGCCATGTTCAAGAGCGACATACTGCCGATGACAACGACAATGGTTCCATTTTTCCCCCACCATTTCTCGCGAGTACCCCAATTATTTTTGATAACAAGCTTGAAGGGGATAGCATATGCTTGTGATATAAGTCCGCCCTTCGGGCGAATCCATCCTAGTGCATTTAACGAGTCCTAGGAAGGAGAAACTCTGAGAACGTCATTGCGACGGAATCCAATGTCATCAGGGTTTAACGAGTCTGACAAAGGAAGAACTCGGCGTCTTTTCATGTTTAGAGAGTTTGAAAAGACAGCGGAAAAGAAAACTCCACCGGTCCCTTTTCGTAAATAGTTCCCCAGATCCGAAAAAGGTAGAAAACAATATCCGGGAAAACCTCCTAGTCGCGATAGGCTAGGGTATTCCTTTTTCGTAATCGATCCAGCCCAGCCCGAAAAAGGGTTAAACTTATACTGGGTGAATGTCGATTCGTGTCCATTTTAACGAGATCGAAACGACAAGGGCCTCGGTAATCTTTTCATATTTAGAGAGTCAGAAAAGAGCTGAAAGATGACTCCAGAGTGACTTTTTCGTGTATTTACCGAGTCCGAAAAAGTATAAAATACAACTCGTTTCCACCTGTTAAGTCGCAAAAACCTGTCACTGCACATACCCAACAAGCGTAAAATCCATTTTTGACATAATACATGCAAATATTTGACAAGAAATAACTTTTAAAACACATTTTAACGTCGAAAAGTTATAAATACGTCCAATGGTAAAAAATGAAATTACTTTTTACTATTTACCTTGTGGAGAGTAGCAGTGGTCCATTTGGAGCAGAATCTTCTGACGGCGATTGCGACCGATCCAGGCAACCATTCAGCGTCTCGTCTGTGACAGGTAAGAGGCGCTCTCTTCTTCTTTCTTTCCATGTATTTTTTAATGATTTCCCTTAGAAAACCAGCTCTGTAAGGGCATTCTTGAATTTTCAGGGCCGGCCTAAGTGGCGCGGGTATCGGGCACGGACCCGCGCCACTGAGCTCTTTCTATCAAAGGGCCCGCGCCACCTGGCGCGACTGTTAGCAAGACAGTCGCGCCAGCGGCGCAACCCAAATTTCCGCCTAAAAAAACCTCTATTTATGCCAAAATTTTTAAATTTTTGAGCTCACAGAAGATCTAACTAAAGGTTTTGAACCATGTGAAACAGTCAAAATGGTGATTGAATGGAAGGAACGGGAACACGGAGATGAGGACGAAGAAGCCATGCAAAATGAAAATTGCATGAATGCTCTAAGGAACTGTGGTTTAAAGAAATTCTTCCTCACGCCATGCTTACGAGCTCAGCCTGAGCTCCTCCAATATTTGATCAACCTCTGGGATGAAAACGACCAGGTATTCAGAATACGAGACCAGGTGTTGGAATTGGAGGTCACCGACATTTACTTTGTTACTGGATTATCTCGCAGGGGTCCAATCCCTGTACTGACTGGGAGCAGACCATCAAGGGAGAAGATGGAAGAAGTAATGGCGCGGGTGTGCCGTGGGGCACAAACAGGAACAGGGAGTAAGAAGGTGTACATCTCGACCATCCCCGACCTAGCACTGAGAGTTGTACTCCACACCATTACGCGGGCTGCTGGATCGCAGGCACCGCACGAGGCTACAAAAACACAACTCTTACTGGCCTCAGAATGCATGGGTCCCCGACTGTATGACTGGGCAACAGCTGTCACTATTAACATGAAAAGACAGCTCACAAAGTGCAAAAAGGGCAAACTGAAACAGTTTGGGTATGGTTCCATTTTGGTGTCGTTTATTCTGGAACGCATACCAACCTTCCAGGGCCAAGAGGCCCCTGTGGCGAGTCCAGCACCACGAGAGCCAAGAATGGCTCGCTGGGCAGCACTGATGCCCAAATCTGGAGGCGGGCAACAGATGTCCTGGAAGCCCGAGTTCTTCAGATGGATACGGCGCCAACTGATCGTTGTGGAAGATTGGCCCTATGCGGGAACTGACTTTACAGGGGACCCGGATCTCCCGCTACCAGAAGGAGACCACTGGGATGAAGAGCTGGGTAGGTCCTCATGTCTTTGATTTTATGTTTATATGATTTTTTGTTAATACATAGTTGTCTAAACACAAATATACATGCATGCAGATGTAGGACCTGAGAGACCAGCCGGGATGTCTCCCATCTTCCGGAGGACACAGCTCGCCCCTGAGATCCAGGGGGAAGGTGCCGGAGGAGGGGCACTGGTACAGAACCTTGAGGGGATCGTTCATGGGATCCCAGACTATGCCCGACTGTCAGATGTACCATTGGAGTACCAGCGCCATACGGTGGGAGTCCCAAATCGGCTCCACCGAATCCTGAGGCGGCTAGTGCGTGCAGTAACGTGCTATCATGAGCACCATGCCGATTAGTCTCTAGGATTTAGCCACACCTATTTTTTGAGAGACTCAGTGTCTCCGGATGTATTAAGACACTTATGTATATTTTTTGAGTTTTATGTGACACACTTCTATGTAAACATTTCGATATCTATATATGCATACCTATTTCTGGATGAGTCTTCTTTACATGTGATGATGATTTATAAATTGCGCAAATGTCTATCTAACACCAAATTTGCTACCGTATCTGCTAATGCATTCAAATGTCTGGGTATATGATGATATGTAATATATTCAAAATTCCTTTCCAGTAATCGAATACGCAAATACAATCGTAAAATGGACGGATTTCTTACCGAATAGTGCCCGTTCAGCTGCAACACTACGAGCTGTGAATCTAGGTACACGAGCAATTCACGGATACCAAGGTTTACTGCCTCGGTTAATAATTCCAACACGGCGCTATATTCCGTGATATTGTTCGTGGTACGCCCTAAACAAACACCTTGCAGGTCGATCAACTCACCAGCAGGATTGTAGATTACCCAGGCTGCAGAAGACAGATTCCTGGTACCGCGGGAGGCACCGTCCGCGAAACCAACAAATGGATGAGTAGACATCTGCACAACCAGGAAGGCCCGATCAGCAGAAAAAGTTTACAAAGCACACCACACCATGCACACAAATGACAATCACACACCTATGTACACACAAGACGGGCATGCCCCCGGCATGATGTCTCAATTCGAGGCGCATGCCCCCCAAGCTTCAGTCTATGGAAAATAGAGTGAAGTTTGAAAAAAAAGAGATTTTGAACTAAATCTATCAAAACTCGAATTGGACGTGCTCATGTTTCATTGTTTTAACGAGGTTGACACACTTAAAGGAACTGTCCTCGTTGCATCATGCTTCATAATTCGAACAGCTCGGTGCAGACTTGAATCTCCTTGGGAGAACAGGTCACACCTACATGAATATCCTCAACAATCCCTGGTTTAACAGAGATGTTGATAGGAATCGTTTGAGTAATGTTACTCAGATTGCCTTCCGAAAAGACCTCATGTGTCAAAATCGGTGTTTGAAGAGGCGGGGAAGGGACCTGAGTAGCATAGCGCTCGAGACAATCCGTCATTGCCCCCAAGCTAGGCATAAACGAGGAACGATGATGCCCATCGCCCCAAGGTAGCTCCTCCAGAGACATAGTTTCAATTATAGCCTTATCTGAGGGAAAAGTCTCTCTAAGAGGATCAGGCGAATCAGCCTGACCAAGCCAGGGGGATTGTGAGTAGACGTCAAGAGCCATGCTCATCGGAGCATGCCGAGGAGGTGGAGGGTCCGATGCAGCAACAATCTCACAGTAGCTGATCTCTACTGGCGTTAAAGGCATGGACTCTCCAAACTCATATACCTGCTCAGGTGTAGGAATCAGCCAGGGGTCATCAGTCCTGGACAACATGTTGACTTGAGCGGTATTTGGTGGTGGCGCAGGGAAAATACCCATGAGGATGGGGTCTTTAAAAAGACCAGGTCCTATGCTGTCTGGTGGATTCGGAATTTGATCCACATACGGCACGTTGTTCTCGGAGTTCGAGGTAAAAAATGACAACTGGTCTACTGTGACAATCTTGCCCTCGTGAGGGAACTTGATGAATCGAAAGACAGTAGATGGCACGCAGAGCATGGCATGGGTCCAGCTGCGGCCAAGAAGTATGTTGTAGTTGAGTTTAGCGTCAACTACTTCTACTTCCACGTTGACGGTTTTTCCCTGTAATGTAATCGCGAGACTCTCGAGAACTCCCAGGGGTTTAGATTCCCGGCCATCAAATGCCTCAAGGGCATTGGGAGATGACGATAAAGTTGGAGAACCGATGGCTCTCCAACAAGCGGAGGACATAACACAAGTAGATGCACCCTCATCTACGACGGCTCTATGAACGTCCAGGTCGTTAATCCTGACTTGAATAATCAAAGCGATTTGATGTGGAAGCCGGGGAGTAAAATTCTCCAGATCAAAGGTGAGAAGGCTCGAATCGGCGGGGTCAATACCACCGATGGCGGACAGCAAAGCCTTCCGTTGTGAAGGACAACTTTGAAGAACCTCAAGTGCAGACATGGCACATGGCGCCGGGGCCAGATCCTCAACAATACTGTAATGTTGAGCGGCGCGGGCGTTTGGATTATAAGAGGATCTCCGAAGAACACCCTTGGGAGGTGGTTTCACAACGGGTTCGAAAGTCGGCTTCTCAATTTCCAATGAACCAGAAGCAGATGCGGGAGGCGGTCCATCCGCCACAGCCTTCCCGGGTGCCTGCTGCTGATTATTGTAATCCTTGGACCTCGTAGCGATAGTGATAGGTGCATCAGTCTTCATCATGAAAACTTGAGACCCAAACGGTGCAGATGATGAACTTTGTTCGACCATCTGGGTCTGCTGAGATGGAAACGGCTCCTTTAAAACAGCCGTAGTTCCCTTTGAGCCTTTAAGAAGTTGACTGACTTCGGATCGTCTTGGACAATCTTTAGTGTAATGGTCACCTTCACAGATGAGGCAAGGAAATTTCGGCTTACGTTGTGAGCCATCCTCAGACTGAGATTTAGATTCCGGTTTTGGGGCATCAGATTTTGATTTGCCTTTGCCCTTCTTCTTCCCCTTGGAGGATTTGTCCGCAGGATTGGCCTGAACGGCATTTACCTCCGTGGTTTTACCAGAATCGGATGAGGCGGGATTAGCAGAGGTATTGTTGGAAGCATTAGCCTTCGCTGTAGGATCCATGAACTATTTCGACTCCCCCCCCCCCCCCCCCCCCCCCCCCCCCACGATTGTGAATAAACAAGATCCAAGTACTGGGCACGCGCGATAGCTTGTTCCTCCGTCACACACGCTCCCATTGCGATATCCTGAGCGATTTTGTTCACAAAGGAGGTGGTGAACCAGTGAGTCAAAATCTGACCAGGTATGTGAAACTTGATCAGTCGACGACGGCGCCGCCACTCATGGATGTGATCCGAAATGTGAGTGGCCGAGTCCTGCTTCAGGGAAGACAGGAGGTGCGTCCCAGTCTCATACCGGACTGGTAACTGGAACTGCGTGAGGAAAGCCATAGCTAACGAGTTGAAATCCTGAAAAATACCACGGGACAGCTCTATGTACCACTTAGCAGCAGCTCCTGTTAACGTACGCTGGAAAAGACGCAAACCAACTGAATCGTCTGTCCAAGAGTTAGACGAACACCAGAGGTGATACGTCATCACATGCGCCTGGGGGTCTTCTCCAGATTTGCCCTCAAACTTGGGACAATCTCCTGGGATCTTGGTTGGAACCGGAGGCCAATGTGGATTATGAGAAATCGGATCATTGGTCAACTTTGAAACGTCCGGCAAGTCCAAGGTAGCCAGGAACGGCAATGGAGGGTTAATTCCCGTGCCAGTCCCAGAATAAGGTCCGGTTCCCATGCTCCACGATGGTTGTGAATATCCTTGCCCCCAGGGGTTCTGTCCCATAGGATTCTGACCGTGAGGGGCATAATTCGTATAGCCAGACTGATTTGATTGCTGGTAACCATTGTGTGGGGCCTGATAACCAGGGTTCGAGCCCTGAGTAGGCGTTTGCCCTGTATAAGCAGCATTTGGATTTGGCTGCTGAGCATAGTTAGAACCGTGAGGAGGAGGATACTGAGAGCCCCCAGAGTGGTTATAGTTCGGTTGAGATTGACCATGAGGATAATAACGGCTCTGAGGATGAGTAGACTGCTGATAAGTGGAACCCTGCGGAGCCTGGTACGTAGGGCGCAGCTGTTGATTTGGCTGCGGCATTGAGTGAGCAGGCTGGTGAGCAGAGCGAACGAAATGAGGGGGCTGGCCTGAATGAACAGGTTGACCCGAATGAGGGGGTGCTCCTGAATGAACAGGTTGACCCGAATGAGGGGGCGCTCCTGAATGAACAGGTTGACCCGAATGAGGGGGTGGCGCCGGTTGCGCAGGCTGACCCGGTTGTAAGTGAGCCCCAGGTTGCACCGAATAAGCCGGTTGGCCTGGAGGCGGGACACCAGGTTGTACCGGATGACCCGGTTGGCCCAGTGGTGGAACAGGACCAGGTGCTTGCTGGAAACCAGTTTTACCCGAAGCAGAACCATAAAGAGGTCCTTGCTGATATGCAACGTTAGAGACAACAGGATACTGCGGTTGCATCGGTAAGGAAGGCTGGATTTGCCCCCCAGGTCCATAGGTCGGTCCCTGTTGATACCCCGGCTGAGGCTGAGCAGGTTGACCAGCAGGGTTATCATATGGTCCTTGCGGATTATAGAATGGCCCTTGCTGGCCCGCAGAGTAGCCTTGATTGGGCTGTCCCTGTGGGTCGTACTGATAGCCAGGTTGGCCTGCAGGTTGACCTTGGAAAGGTTGTGCCCGCAAGTTCTGAGCCTGGTTGTACGGTAAACCTTGAACATAAAGATAGGCCTCAGGAGCAGGGAGACGCAAAATGTCCCCATGCTCGTCAAGCTGACCCGGAAAACCATACACGGGGGTGCCGTCTTGTGCATAATGCGAAAAGAAAGACCGATAAGGATCTTGGGGTAGTTGTCCAGCTCCGGCGTTCGGCTGCTGCAAAAACAACCGATACTCCTCCGGAGAGATATTCTCCGGTATAGCAGTAGCTAGATAAATGTCCTCTGGAGTTGGCCCAGATCTAGAAGCGGATGCTGAGGCAACAGCAGAAGAGGCAGCCACACAAACAGTGGGTCGCACGGGAACAGAAGTGACGGGCGTCGAAGGAGACACCCCGGGTGTAGTGGCAGCTGGCCTCGAAGCAGGAGATGATATTCCCATAGAGGCAGCAGCTGAAATAATCTGACCCAGAGATCTGTATCCCTGTGGCAAAGAAGGACCGGCTGACGATGTGGTAGCCGGCTCAGACTCGTCTCCCTCAAACAATCTACGAGGGATGCGCTGGTAGTCATCAGACCCGGGAATTTCCTCACCAGAATTACTCATGGTTGATCCTGCCGTTAAATCACGCAGAAGACGGCGAGGACTAGGAGGAAAAATAGCAGCAATAAACGGTGAACCCGATGTAAGAGAAAGGAAATCAGCTCCTAATCTCAATTCAGACACAGGGTCCGAAAAGGGCCAGTGGAACTCAACTGGCTCTCCAAAGGGTTGCTCGGCGAGGACCTGTCCCCCGTCAGGGAACTCGGAAACAACAGGCTGCTGTGGTTCAACAGAAGGCTCAGAAGCCTCTGAAGAATCGTCCGTGTAAGGACTACCAGTAGACGAAACCGAGGGTTCCGCCACCGTGACAAAAGACTAGAAGAAGAGAGCACACACACACACGGGCTGAAAATGAATTAAGACACACGATCAAACAGTCACAAGCAATATCTAACTGGGTGTGTAATCGTGGGAGATTGATTTTACGACATTGGAAAATAAAAAAATCCTACTGTTTCATGTTTTAAGAGTCAAGAAACGATAAAAAGATGACTCTATCTCTTTCAGAGTTGACACAAGCGTGAAAGGACAAGCGCTTGACGGTCTTTTCAAGTTTAGGGAGTCAGAAAAGACCAAATGACTGCTCAGGAAAAACTAGGCACAAAGGGTGTACCAGATAGCCGTGAACCGCAATATACACCTTGGTTTCAAAATGAAACAGAAATCGACCAAGGACTTTCCGTACGTGCAGGTAGTCTCCCCGAATGCTGTGTTCGGTGTATCACGGGTAACAGGCGGCAGACTCGGCTTCCTGTGGATAAAGGATTGCAAACCTATAGGGGTCTCCCTTTATATACTCGACGGTACGGGGAGCGCAAGTCCGTACTAGTGCTGTCTAAAGCCAATAGGCGAACGACAGCTGCTAGGTTTAACGACGCCGGAACACGTCTCTAGCCTAGACCTTCTATATATGTTGCGTTAAGTTCCAATGTTGCCTTAGGTTAATTGAATGAATTTTACAGTTGATCTTCAATTAAGTTTCAATTTCCAGGCCTTATCGTATGTAGTGTCTCCTAAATGCAAGCTATATGCCACGATGCAACATTTCGTTCGATGAAAACTAGTCAAATGAGAGTTGAGAGCTTTAATACAAACGAAATGAACGAAATACAAACAAGAATATCTCTAATGCAACTAATGCAATTGCACATTTTTCATTCAAACACTAATCACTAGTGATACGGAAAAGATGACAATTTGCACTAATTAAAAAAAAACAAAAGAGATTATATTTTTTTTTTAAAATTTTCAATGTCTAATGGCTAATGTGCACTGAAAACAAAAGGAACAATTAGAGAAATGATAACTAAGAGAGCAAAGCAAACAACATTCACTCACCAAGCAAGCAACCAAATCTTTAAATCGACCCAAAGTCTCTCAAATCGAAGAAAGACTCAAAAACACCCCAATGGACCGTGTGATCTGGGTCCAAAGCAAGGGCAAACGAATCCTGAATGAAAGAACGAACAATCACTCAAAAGACGCAACAAAACAATCAAAGACTGCTAAGAGGGCATGGAGGGTTAAGCAACAAGTCGACAGGACAATCAAGACACCAAAGCTCCCAAGGAGGGCTCGATTCACTATGCCACTAGATGCCCTAGGGCTCAAATCGTGAAACCGATAGATAGAGGCAATCAACCAAAGGATAGCTACAAATCCAAGCCAAACCCGCGCCGTGGGTGGCGCGACTGTGGCCTTGAAACTAGCGCCGGAGGCCGAGTGGCGCGAGACAGACAAATGCAACACGCGCCAAGTGGCGCGACTGTCAGGTAAAAACCCGCGCCAGTCGAATTCTTCAATGAAAACTAAAAACAAGCTAATCCGAGAAAAAGACCAACACAAGCTAAGCAAACCACAAGGCTAAAATAATGAAAGAACCCAACCCAGAAGGTTCATCAAGCAAGGAGAAACAATCAAAGCGAACCGATCATAAACGAGACAAGGAAAACCGGACGGCTCCCCAGCGGAGTCGCCAAGTTGTTGGGAAGGTAAATCCCCTCTGCGGACAGAGGCGATCCCTACTAGCCCAGCAGGGGTCTAGCAACAAACAAACAATGCTATGACGCAGGCTCCTAGTTACGAATGAAAGATTTGGGATAAGAACCTACCTGGATTCCAGCGCTCGATCTGGAAAAGAGATGTCCCCGTCCTTCAGTCCTGGCAGATCACAATCCTTCCACGATCTCCGTGGATGAACACCTGCACACAGAAAGAACAAACAGATACAAGCATAGGAACCAACATACGTAACTAAACATCGGTCAGAAAAGACATTACTCGCATTAACATAATGGAAAAAGGAGTGGAACCATAATCATAGTCATCTATTAAAATGATAAACGAATAGAAGTTACAACCAAGTTCTGACGTCGCAGCTTCCTTCGAACGGGTCTCCGGTCGTCCACGTCTCGCAAAGCTCGCCAAGGAAAGGGAAACCTCTCCAGAGTCTTGTAACAATGGTCTCCTCGCTTGAATGGGCCTTAAGGGAAAGGAGGGATTCT
>CM076582.1:544066099-544297859 GCA_034641835.2 Pinus albicaulis | reverse complement strand
TTTTTTTACTGATGATTTGTGCCGTCTTACCATTTCCCATCCCGCACAATGGAGGACCCATTCTGTGACCTGTGAACATTGTCATGCCTTGGAAACATCATCAATGCATCCCTCTGAACATGAGCTTTATTTTCCCTTGAGACATCTCCTTGCAAAAGTCATGAAAAACATCCCTTTTGGCATTGGCGCGGGCAGGCAGTTCAGTTCTCGCGCCAATGGGGAAATTAATGCAAAGAGGTCGCGCCAACTGGCGCTCTGTCATAGAGCCGTAGTCGCGCCACCCATTTTGGGAGTTGTTTTTTAAATAAGGATGGCGGAAGTTGAGTTCTAACAAACTCACAAACCATTACCTATCTTGAGTTGGGAGGTTTGGCTGCGGGAGTTCTATGGAGGGAAGTGGTTTTGCCACCTCTCATGGAACCTTCCTTGTTGATAGGGCCAATCCCATAATAATAGGGATCCCAACTCCTCTTTCCTCATCTATAAAAGCCTGCTCAAATCTATGGCAAGCTAGTCTTGAAGTGCCTAAGCTCTGAATCTCCATATTCCCAAGAGCCTTTGTGTTGTAAAGACTCCTCTCTTTCCCTTAAGGCTGACTCAAGTAAGGAGACCATTGTCACGAGACTCTGGAGAGGTTTTCCCTTTCCTTGGCGAGCTTTGCGAGACGTGGACGACTGGAGACCCGTCCGAAGGAGACCGCGACGTCAGAACTTGGTTGTAATCTCTCTTCGTTGGTTATTTAATAGATGATTATGATTATGGTTCCACTCTGTTTTCCATCATGTTAATGTGAGTAACGTCCTTTCTGACTGATGTTTAGTTACGTATGTTGGTTTCTATGCTTGTATCTGTTCGTTTCTTCCATGTGCAGGTGTTCATCCGCGGAGATCGTGGAGGGATTGTGATCTGCCAAGGCTGAGGAACGGGGACGCTTCTTCTTCATATCCTAGCGTTGGAATCCAGGTAGGCTTCTATTCCAAGTCTTTCATTCGTAACTAGGAACCTGCGTCATAGCATTGTTTGATTGTTGCTAGACCCCTGCTGGGCTAGTAGGGATCGCCTCTATCCGCAGAGGGGATTTACCTCCTCAACAAATTGGCGACTCCATTGGGGATCCAGCTTGTTGTTTGCTTGTTGTTTGATTTGTAAACTATAGACGGAGTCTAAAGTACAGCCAGATAGCCTTCGAAACGCTTCTGCTTTGCATTAGCGGAGTAGATCAACGCTACTTCAGTCAATCTCCGGTTTGGTTTACGGACTGAACGACTTGGAGTCTTTGTCTTGCCTTGCCGTTTGTATCTTGCTTTTCCTTGCTTGATGAACCTTCTGGGTTGGGTTCTTTGTGTGTTTTTGCTTCTTGGATTGCTTAGCTTGCATTGGTCTGTTTTTGGAGTAGCTTATTTTTAATTTTTGGCTGAGAAACTCGACTGGCGCGGTTTTTAACCCGACAGTCGCGCCAATTGGCGCATGTTGCCTTTGTTCAACCCGCGCCAATTGCTTTCTGGCGCCAGTTTCACACTTACAGTCGCGCCGCCCCTGTAAGTTTTTTGAGTTTTCTCATTTTTGAGCTCTCTGAATTTGATCAGTGTTTTTCTTCTTGATTTTCCGACTGCCTGAGTGTGTTGGAGTCCTGTTTGGCTGGAAATTCACCTCTGTCCTTTGGTTGTTTGCTTCTATACATTATCACTCAGGTTTTCCTAGAAGTTGTGTAAGAGGAAAGTATACCCGAGGTAACCACAAACCAATCTTTTAGGGCATCTAGTGGCTTAGTGCATCGAGCCCTCCTTGGGAGTTTTGGTGCTTTGATTGTCCTGTCAACTAGCTGATTGATTCTCCACGTCCTCTAAGCAGTTGTTCATTGTTTTGTTGCGATTTTTGGGTGATTATTCATTCCTTCATTCAAAATTCGTTGGTCTTGCCTTGGACCTAGATCACACGGTCCATTGGAAGCTTTTGAGTCTTTTCTTCACTATTGAGAGACTTTGGTCGATTTGGGAATCTGATTGCTTATGTTGTTGAGTGAAATTTGTTTGTTTCGCCCTTTGGAAATCATTTCTCAAGTTGTTCCGTTTGCTTTCAAGATTGTTTAGTGCATATTGGCTCTTAAACATTGAAAATCAAAAAAAAAAATCTCTTTTGCTTTTGTTAATTAGTGCAAATTGTAATCTTTTCCATATCGCTGGTGATTAGTGTCTTGAATGAAAAGTTTTCAATTGCATTAGTTGCATTAGAGATCTCATTGTTTGTTTTCCGTTCATTTCGTTTGTGTAAAAGCTCTCAACTCTTCTCTAACTAGTTTTCATCGAACGAAATGTTGCACTGTCGCATATAGCTTTGCATTTAGGAGTCTTTCGAGACACTACATACGATAGGGCCTGAAAATTGAAACTTAATTGAAGATCAACTGTAAAAATTTATTTCAATTAACCTAAGGCAGCATTGGAACTTAACGAAACATATTTAGAAGGTCTAGGCTAGAGATGTGTTCCGGCGTCGTTAAACCTAGCAGCTGTCGTTCGCCTGTTGGCTTTAGACAGCGCTAGTACGGACTTGCGCTCCCCGTACCGTCGCGTATATAAAGGGAGACCCCCCTAGGTTTTCAATCCTTTATCCACAGGAAGCCGAGTCTGCCGCCCTATACCCGTGATACACCGAACACA
Organism: Pinus albicaulis; assembly: GCA_034641835.2. NCBI lineage: Eukaryota > Viridiplantae > Streptophyta > Pinopsida > Pinales > Pinaceae > Pinus > Pinus albicaulis. The sequence goes on along the minus strand of CM076582.1, from coordinate 544,295,199 downwards.
GCATTCGGGGAGACTACCTGCACGTACGGAAAGTCCTTGGTCGATTTCTGTTTCATTATTGAAACCAAGGTGTATATTGCAGTTCACGGATATTTGGCACACCCTTTGTGCCTAGTTTTTTCCTGAGCAGTCATTTGGTCTTTTCTGACTCCCTAAACTTGAAAAGACCGTCAAGCGCTTGTCCTTTCACGCTTGTGTCAACTCTGAAAGAGATAGAGTCATCTTTTTATCGTTTCTCGACTCTTAAAACATGAAACGGTAGAATTTCTTACTTTCCAATGTGGTAAAAATTGATCGCCCACGATTACACGCCTATTTAGACATTGCTTGTTGACCGTTTGATCGTGTGTCTTAACTCGTTTTCGGCCCGTGTGTCTGTGTGCTCTTTTCTTATAGTCTTTTGCCACGGTGGCGGAACCATCGGTTTCGTCTACTGGTAGTCCTTACACGGACGATTCTTCAGAAGCTTCTGAGCCTTCTGTTGAACCACAGCAGCCTGTTGTTTCCAAGTTTCCTGACGGGGGACCGGTTCTCGCCGAGCAACCCTTTGGAGGACCAGTTGAGTTCAATTGGCCCTTTTCGGACCCTGTGTCTGAATTGAGATTAGGAGCTGATTTCCTTTGTCTTACATCGGGTTCACCATTTGTTGCTGTTGTTTTTCCTCCTAGTCCTCGCCGTCTTTTGCGTGATTTAATGACAGGATCAACCATGAGTGATTCTGGTGAGGAAATTCCGGTGTCTGATGACTATCAGCGCATCCCTCATAGATTGTTTGAGGGAGACGACTCTGAGCTGGCTACCACATCGTCAGCCAGTCCTTCTTTACCACAGGGATACAGATCTCTGGGTCAGATCATTTCAGCTGCAGCCTCTATGGGGATATCATCTCCCGCTTCGAGACCAGCTGTCACTACACCCGGGGTGTCCCCTTCGACGCCCGTCACTTCTGTTCCCGTTCGGCCCACTGTTTGTGTGGCTGCCTCTTCTTCCGTTGTCTCAGCATCTGCTACTAGGGCTGGGCCAACTCCTGAAGACGTTTACCTAGCTACTGCTATACCGGAGAATATCTCTCCGGAGGAGTATCGGTTGTTTTTGCAACAGCCGAACGCCGGAGCTGGACAAGTCCCCCAAGATCCTTACCGATCCTTCTTTTCGCACTATGCACAGGATGGCACTCCCGTGTATGCATTCCCAGGTCAGTTTGACGAGCACGGGGAGGTTTTGCGCCTTCCTGCTCCTGAGGCTTATCTGTATGCTCAAGGTTTACCGTACAACCAGGCTTACAACCCGCAGGGACAGCCCTTCCAGGGCCAACCTGCGGGCCAACCTGGCTATCTGTATGACCCTCAGGGACAGCCCATCCAAGGCTACTCTGCGGGCCAGCAAGGGCCATTGTACAATCCGCAAGGACCATATTATAGCCCTGCTGGTCAACCTGCTCAGCCTCAGCCGGGGTATCAACAGGGACCGGCCTATGGTCTTGGGGGGAAAATCCAGCCTTCTCTACCGATGCAACCGTAGTATCCTATTGTCTCTAACGTTGCATATCAGCCAGGACCACTTTATGGTTCTGCTTCAGGTCAAACTGGTTTTCAGCAAGCACCTGGTCCTATTCCACCACCAGGCCAACCGGGTCATCTGGTACAACCTGGTGTCCCGCCTCCAGGACAACCGGCTTATTCGGTGCAACCTGGGGCTCATTTACAACCAGGTCAACCTGCGCAACCAGCGCCGCCTGTTTATCCGGGCCAACCTGTTCATTCAGGGCCGCCCCCTCACTCGGGTCAACCTGTTCATTCAGGGCAGCCCTCTCATTCCGTCCACTCTGCTCAGCAGCCTGCCCATTCAATGCCGCAGCCAAATCAACAGCTGCGCCCTACGTACCAGGCTCCGCAGGGTTCCACTTATCAGCAGTCTACTCATCCTCAGAGTGGTTATTATCCTCATGGTCAGTCTCAACCGAACTATAACCACCCTGGAGGCTCTCAGTATCAACCTCCTCCACCCGGTTCTACCTATGCTCAGCAGCCAAATCCAAACGCTGCTTATACGGGGCAAACGCCTAATCAGGGCACGAACTCTGGTTATCAAGCCCCGCACTATGGTTACCAGAATCCAAATCAGTCTGGCTATACGAATTATGCCCCTTACGGTCAGAATCCTACGGGACAGAACCCATGGGGGCAGGGATATTCACAACCATCGTGGAGCATGGGTACCGGACCTTATTCTGGGACTGGCATGGCAGTTAACCCTCCATTGCCGTTCCTGGCTACCTTGGATCTGCCGGACGTTTCAAAGTTGACCAATGATCCGATTTCACATAATCCATATTGGCCTCCGGTTCCCACCAAGATACCAAGAGATTGTCCCAAGTTTGAGGGCAAAGCTGGCGAAGACCCCCAGGCGCATGTGATGACGTACCACCTATGGTGTTCGTCTAACTCTTGGACCGACGATTCGATTCGTCTGCGTCTTTTCCAGCGTACTTTAACAGGAGCTGCTGCTAAGTGGTACATAGAACTGTCCCGTGGTATTTTTCAAGATTTCAACTCGTTAGCCATGGCTTTCCTCACGCACTTCCAGTTACCGGTCCGGTATGAGGCCGGGACGCACCTCCTGTCTTCTCTGAAGCAGGACACGGCCACTCACATCTCGGATCACATCCATGAGTGGCGGCGCCGTCGTCGACTGATCAAGTTTCACATACCTGATCAGATTTTGACTCACTGGTTCACCACCTCCTTTGTGAATAAAATCGCTCAGGATATCGCGATGGGAGCGTGTGTGACAGAGGAACAAGCTATCGCGCGTGCCGAGTACCTGGATCTTGTCTATTCGCAGTCTGGCACGCTTTATGACATCTTGACTGATGCTCCACGGCCCGGAACCACTAAGGCTCCACCCACTCCTACGGTGGATGGTGTCATTGGTTCCGTTTCTCAAAATTCAAAGAAGTCTTCGAATGGGAAGCAGAAGGCTAATTCTTCCAACAATACCTCTGCTAATCCCGCCTCATCCGATTCTGGTAAAACCGCGGAGGTGAATGCTGTCCAGGCCAATCCTGCGGACAAATCCTCCAAGGGGAAGAAGAAGGGCAAAGGCAAATCAAAATCTGATGCCCCGAAATCGGAATCTAAAGCTCGAACTGAGGATGGCTCCCAACGTAAGCCGAAATTCCCTTGCCTCATCTGTGAAGGTGACCATTACACTAAGGATTGTCCACGACGGTCCGAAGTTAGTCAACTTCTTAAAGGTTCAAAAGGGACTCCGGCTGTTTTAAAAGAGCCATTTCCATCTCAGCAGACCCAGATGGTCGAACAGGCGTCACCATCTGCACCGTTTGGGTCTCAGGTTTTCATGATGAAGACTAATGCACCTATCACTATCGCTACGCGGTCAAAGGATTACAATGAACCACAGCAGGCACCCGGGAAGGCAGTTGCGGAAGGGCCGCCTCCCCCACCTGCCTCCGGTCCATTGGAAATCGAGAAGCCGACTCCCGAACCCGTTGTGAAACCACCTCCCAAGGGTGTTCTTCAAAGATCCTCTTACAATCCAAATGCTCGTGCCGCTCAACATTACAGTATTGTTGAGGATCTGGCACAGGCGCCATGTGCCATGTCTGCACTTGAGGTTCTTCAAAGTTGTCCTTCACAACGGAAGGCTTTACTGTCTGCCATCGGTGGTATCGATCCCGCCGACTCGAGCCTTCTCACCTTCGATCTGGAGAATTTTACTCCTCGGCTTCCACATCAAATCGCTTTGGTCATTCAAGTCGGGATTAACGGTCTGAACATTCATAGGGCCGTCGTAGATGAGGGTGCATCTACCTGCGTTATGTCCTCCGCTTGCTGGAAGGCCATCGGCTCTCCAACCTTGTCGTCATCTCCCAATGCCCTTGAGGCATTTGATGGTCGGGAGTCTAAACCCCTGGGAGTTCTCGAGAGTCTTGCGATCACATTACAGGGAAAAACTATCAACGTGGAAGTAGAAGTGGTTGACGCTAAACTCAACTACAACATACTTCTTGGCCGCAGCTGGACCCATGCCATGCTCTGCGTGCCGTCTACTGTCTTTCGATTCATCAAGTTCCCTCATGAGGGCAAGATTGTCACAGTAGACCAGTTGTCATTTTTTACCTCGAGCTCCGAGAACAACGTGCCGTATGTGGATCAAATTCCGAATCCCCCAGACAGCATAGGACCTGGTCTCTTCAAAGACCCAGTCCTCATGGGTATTTTCCCTGCACCGCCACCGAATACCGCTCAAGTCAATATGTTGTCCAGGACTGATGACCCCTGGCTGATTCCTACACCTGAGCAGGTATATGAGTTTGGAGAATCCATGCCTTTAACGCCAGTAGAGATCAGCTACTGTGAGATTGTTGCTGCATCGGACCCTCCACCTCCTCAGCATGCTCCGATGAGCATGGCTCTTGACGTCTACTCACAATCCCCCTGGCTTGGTCAGGTTGATTCACCTGATCCTCTTAGAGAGACTTTTCCCTCAGATGAGGCTATCATTGAAACTATGTCTCTTGAGGAGCTACCCTGGGGTGATGGGCATCATCGCTCCTCGTTTATGCCTAGCTTGGGGGCAATGACTGACTGTCTGGAGCGCTATGCTACTCAGGTTCCTTCCCCTCCTCTTCAAACACCGATCTTGACGCACGAGGTCTTTTCGGAGGGTAATCTGAGTAACATTACTCAAACTGTTCCAATCAACATCTCCGTTAAACCGGGGATTGTTGAGAACATTCATGTGGGTGTGACTTGTTCTCCCGAGGAGATTCAAGTCTATACCGAGCTTTTCAAAGAATTCAGAGATGTTTTCGCATGGTCTTACGAGGAAATGCCGGGAATTGATCCGAGTATTGTCGTGCACGAGATTCCAACCTACCCAGGTGCGAAACCCGTGTGCCAACGCTTACGTCCCATGCATCCTCGGAAAGCCGCCGCCATCAAGGCAGAAGTTGAAAAACTTCTGAACGCGGGTTTTATTTATCCTATCCGCCTTACAGAATGGGTGTCCAATATCGTCCCCGTTGATAAAAAGCAGGGTACCATTCGAGTCTGTGTGGATTATCGCGATATAAATCACGCCTGTCCTAAGGATAATTATCCCACTCCGTTTATCGACCAGATTATCGACGAATGTGCCGGGAGTGAGATCTATTCCTTAATGGACGGTTTCTCAGGCTATAACCAAATCAATATTGCACCCGAGGATCAACATAAGACCACATTCATCTGTCCGTGGGGCACTTTCGCGTACAAAAAACTCTCGTTCGGCTTAAAAAACGCTGGCGCTACATTTCAGCGTGCGATGTCCTACGCTTTTCATGACATTCGCCATATTGTCCAGCCTTATCTGGACGACTTGCCAGCCCATTCGGGTAAGCGAGAGGACCATCCTGAGCATCTCCGCCAGATATTCCTTCGTTGCAGACGCTACAATATCAGGCTCAACCCTCATAAGTGCGTCTTCTGCGTTGATTCTGGCCGTCTTTTAGGCTTTATAGTCTCGAAAGATGGAATTCGCCTCGACCCTCTAAAGGTTGAGGCCATCGTAAATCTCCCATCACCCTCCTCCCTGTATCAGTTACAGAGTCTACAAGGGAAGGCGAATTTTCTTAGGCGCTTTATCCCGAATTATGCCGAGGTGGCCAAAGGATTCACTCGTTTGTTAAAGCAGAATGTTCCCTTTCACTGGGACGAAATTGCTCAGGAATCCTTTGAGAAGATGAAGACATTGCTAGTCAATGCTCCGTTGCTTCGTCCTCCGGACTACCACCGCGACTTTACTTTGTATCTAGCCGCCGCATTTAGCACCATCGCCATGGTCTTGGTGCAGGATGACGATAACGGTGATGAACATGTTGTTTATTACCTGTCTCGGAACCTTCTCGACCCGGAAACACGTTACGCACATGTCGAGAAGTTGGCCTTAGCAGCAGTACACGCCGTACAACGCTTTCGCCATTACATCCTTTTGCGCACGATAACAGTGGTTTCAGACTGCAACCCTATGACATATATTCTTTCTAGACAATTACTAGGGGGAAAGTACTCCAAATGGATCGTCATCCTGCAGGAGTTTGACTTGGAGTTCACCACTGCCAAGTCAACTAAATCACTGGTCTTCGCGGATTTGATATGCTCTCTCCCTACAGACTCTATTCCTTCACACTCAGAAGATCATATACCGGACGAAACGCTGTTTCTTATCGATACTCGCGATCCTTGGTATGGTGACATTATAGTGTATCTTCAGACCGCGACATTTCGGTCTGAGTTGGATAAAACTGCCCGCCGTCGGATTCGGCACCAGTCCCAACCCTACCGTATCGTAGGAGATACCTTATATCGCATTGGAGTAGATTCGCTGCTCCGACGATGCCTTACCTTGGAAGAGGCTGAGAAAGTCTTGAATGACTGCCACAGTGGCGCCTGTGGCGGACACATGTCCGGGTATGCTACTGCCCAGAAGATTCTGCAGGCAGGTTATTTCTGGCCTTCCATATTCAAGGATTGTATCACTGCAGTCCGTAAATGTCATCCATGCCAGATTTTTCAGCGCAAGATGCGCGCGCCGCCATTGCCTTTGCATCCCGTTATTACCGTCGGCCCTTTTGCGAAATGGGGCGTGGATTTTATGACGTGTAACCCTCACTCGACCGGGGGGCATGCGTATATCATTGTCGCCGTCGACTACTTCACTAAGTGGGCCGAGGCGATGCCTACACTAGCTGCTGACGGGAAAACGACTGCTTCATTTTTATTCAACCACGTTATTGCACGGTTCGGGGTTCCTCAAGCCATCGTCACTGATCACGGTACTCATTTCCGTGATTACATGATGGCGGAGCTGACTTCAACGTTGGGCTTGCGTCATGACAGCTCAACACCATACTACCCTCAAGCGAATGGTCAGGTTGAAGCGGTGAACAAGGTTTTGGTCACCATGCTTCAGCGAATAGTTGGGATTCATAAATCCAATTGGCATCTCCAACTGTTCTCAGCTCTCTGGGCATACCGAACATCTGCTAAGAGTGCAACCGGGTTCACACCTTTCCAATTGGTGTACGGTCTGGAAGCTACTCTGCCGGTTGAATGTGAAATTCCTTCGCTTAAATTAGCTGTGGAGCTCTTACCGGATACTTCTCCTGAGGAAGAACGTCTTCTGTATCTCGAACGGTTGGATGAAACCCGTCGTCTAGCTGCTTTGATCATCAAAGCACAAAAGAAGAGGGTCAAATCTCATTTTGATCAATCTGTTTCTCCCCGTTCTTTCATCGAAGGAGACCTCGTTCTCTTGTACGATCAGGCACATGATAAGCTTGGAGCCGGTAAACTCCAGCCTATGTGGCACGGTCCCTATATAGTAAAATGCGTTTTGAAAAATGGGGCCTATGAGCTTATAGATTACGAAGGAGTTCCGCTGGCACAGCCCAGGAATGGGCTGTACCTTAAAAAGTACTACGCCTGAAGTGATTTCTTGGTGTGGTGTGTGTACATAGGTGTGTGATTGTCATTTGTGTGCATAGTGTGGTGTGCTTTGTAAACATCTTTCTGCTGATCGGGTCTTCCTGGTTGTGCAGATGTCTATTCATCCATTTGTTGGTTTCGTGGATGGTGCCTCCCACAGTACCAGGAATCTGTCTTCCGCAGCCTGGGTAATCTACGATCCTGCTGGTGAGTTGATTGACCTGCAAGGTGTGTGTTTAGGACGTACCACGAACAATATCGCGGAATATAGCGCCGTGTTGGAATTATTAACCGAGGCAGTAAGCCTTGGTATCCGTGAATTGCTCGTGTACCTAGATTCGCAACTTGTAGTGTTACAGCTGAACGGACACTATTCGGTAAGAAACCCGTCCATCTTACGTCTGTATTTGCGTATTCGATTACTGGAAAGAAATTTTGACTACATTACATATCATCATATACCCAGGCATTTGAATACATTAACAGATGCAGTAGCAAATTTGGTATTAGACAGACATTTGCGCAATTTATAAATCATCATCATATGTAAAGAAAGACTCATCCAGAAATAGATATGTATATATATAGATATCGAAATGTTTACATAGAGTGTGTCACATAAAACTCAAAAAATATACATAGTCGTCTTAGTACATCCAGAGACGCTATGTCTCTCAAAAAATAGGTGTGGTATAAATCCTAAGGACTAATCCGCATGGTGCTCATGGTAGCACGTCACTGCACGCACTAGGCGCCTCAGGATTCGGTGGATCCGGTTCGGAACTCCCACCGTGTGGCGCTGGTATGCCATCGGTACGTCTGCTAGCCGGGCATAGTCGGGGATCCCATGGGCAATCCCCTCGAGGTTCTGGATCAGTTCCTCTCCTCCGGTGCCTTCCCCCTGGATCTCAGGGGCAAGTTGTGTCCTCCGGGAGATTGGAGACATCCCGGCTGGTCTCTCAGGTCCTACATCTGCATGCATATATAATTGTGTTAAGACGAATGTGTATTAACAAAAAAAAAACATATAAACATAAAATCAAAAAATATGAGGTCTTACCCAGCTCCTCGTCCCAGTCATCTCCTTCTGGTAGTGGGAGATCTGGGTCCCCGGTAAAGTCAGTTCCCGAATAGGGCCAATCTTCCACGACGATCAGCTGGCGCCGTAACCACCTAAAGAACTCTGGCCTCCAGGACATTTGTTGGCCACCTCCAGATCTGGGCATCAGTGCTACCCAGCGAGCCATTCGTGGCTCTCGTGGTATCGGACTCGCCACTGCGGCCCCTTGGCCCTGGAAGATTGGTATGCGTTCCAGAATGAACGATACCAAGATGGAACCATATCCGAACTGTTTCAGTTTTCCCTGTTTGCACTTTGTGAGCTGCCTTTTCATGTTGATGGTTACTGCTTCTGCCCAGTTGAACAGTAGGGGACCCATGCATTCTGAGGCCAACAGGAGTTGAGTCTTCGTGGCCTCGTGCGGAGCCTGCGACCCAGCAGCCCGCGTAATGGTATGGAGAACTACTCTCAGTGCTAGATCAGGGATGGTGTGGATATCCACTTTCTTGCTTCCTGATCCTGTTTGTGCCCCTCGACACACCCGTGCCATTACCTGTTCCATCTTTTCCCCGGATGGTCTGCTTCCAGTCAGTACAGGGATTGGACCTCTGCGGGACAATCCAGTGATGAAATAAACATCGGTGACCTCCAGTTCTAACACCTGGTCTCGTAACCTGAACACCTGTTCATTTTCATCCCAGATGCTGATTAGATATTGGAGGAGCTCGGGCTGAGCTCGTAAACATGGCGTGAGGAAGAACTTTTTTAATCCACAGCCTCTAAGTGCATTCATGCAAGCTTGGCTTTGCATGGCCTGTTCATCCTCTTCTCCGTGCTCTCGTTCCTTCCATTCGATTGCCATTTTGAGTGATTATCTGCATTCACATGGTCAAAAACCCTTAGTTAGATCTTTGATGAGCTTCAAATTCCAAGCAATTTGGTCTAAATGTCGAAATTTTGGGCGGAATTTAAGGTTCGGCCGCTGGCGCGGCTGTTTTGCGAACAGTCGCGCCACGTGGCGCGAGCCCTTTACAAAAAAGAGCTCATTGGCGCGGGTCCGTGCTCGATACCCGCGCCAATGGGCCCGGCCCTAAAATTTAAAAAATGGCCACACAAAACTGATTTCTAAGGGAAAGCTATTAAAAAATGAATGGAAATGAAGAGCAAAAGAGCGCCTCTTACCTGTGACAGACGAGAAGCTGAATGGTCGACTGGATTTGTCGCAATCACCGTCAGAAGTTTCTGCTCCAAAAGGACCACTGTTGCTTTCCACCAAGGTAAATAGTAAAAAGTAATTTTGTTTTTACCAATTTGACATATTTATAACTTTTTCGACGTTAAAAGAGTTTTAAAAGTTATTTTTATCAAATATTTGCATATGTTATGTCGAAAATGGATTTTACGCTTGTTTGGTATGTGCAGCAGCAGGTTTTTGCGACTTAAAAGATGGAAACGAGTTGTATTTTATACTTTTTCGGACTCGGTAAATACACGAAAAATTCACTCTGGAGTCATCTTTCAGCTCTTTTCTGACTCTCTAAATATGAAAAGATCGCCGAGGCCCTTGTCGTTTCGATCTCGTTAAAATGGATACGAATCGACATCCACCCAGTATAAGTTTAACCCTTTTTCGGGCTGGGATGGATTGATTACGAAAAAGGAATACCCTAGCCTATTGCGACTAGGAGGCTTTCCCGGATATTGTTTTCTACCTTTTCGGATCTGGGGAACTATTTACGAAAAGGGACCTGTGGAGTTTTCTTTTCCGCTGTCTTTTCAAACTCTCTAAACATGAAAAGACGCCGAGTTCTTCCTTTGTCAGACTCGTTAAACCCTGATGACATCGGATTTAGTCGAAATGACGTTCTCCGAGTTTCTCCTTCCTAGGACTCGTTAAATGCACTAGGATGGATTCGCCTGAAGGGCGGACTTATATCGCAAGCATATGCTATCCCCTTCAAGCTTGTTATCAAAAATAATTGGGGTACTCGCCAGAAATGGTGGGGGAAAATGGAACCATCATCGTTGTCGTCGGCAGTATGTCGCTCTTGAACATGGCACTTGTCTGCATTCGTGTCGGGTTGGGGACATCTCATCTCGCTGCTTCACTTTGCTTCCATGGGTTTGGGTAATCTCTTTTGACCTCTCATCTGTTCACTGCCTCGTCGCCATGACCTTTGATTCGTTGATGTCAAATACTGCCAAGTCCATTATCGTGCCGTTCATATGTTCAAGAGAAGTTGGCCTCTGCAAATATCAACCTTCCTCTGTTTCTCATATGGTCCTAATTCACAATACCCTTTATACCACTCGTTCCTCCAGGAGGAGTCAACTTTCAGCTCTTTTCTGACTCTGTAAAGATGAAAAGATTGCCGAGGCCCTTGTCGTTTCGATCTCGTTAAAATGGACACGAATCGACATCCACCCAGTATAAGTTTAACCCTTTTTCGGGCTGGGATGGATTGATTACGAAAAAGGAATACCCTAGCCTTTCGCGACTAGGAGGTTTTCCCGGATATTGTTTTCTACCTTTTCGGATCTGGGGAACTATTTACGAAAAGGGACCTGTGGAGTTTTCTTTTCTGCTGTCTTTTCAAACTCTCTAAACGTGAAAAGACGCCGAGTTCTTCCTTTGTCAGACTCGTTAAACCCTGATGACATCGGATTCAGTCGAAATGACGTTCTCTGAGTTCCTCCTTCCTAGGGCTCGTTAAATGTACTAGGATGGATCCGTCCGAAGGACGGGTTTATATGACAAGCATATGGTATCCTCTTCAAGCTTGTGTAAAAATAAAGAGGTACTCACCGAAATGGTGGGGAAAATGGAACCATCGTCGTTGTCGTCGGCAGTATGTCGCTCTTGAACATGGCACTTGTCTGCATTCGTGTCGGGTTGGGGACATCTCATCTCGCCGCTTCACTTTGCTTCCATGGGTTTGGGTAATCTCTTTTGACCTCTCATCTGTTCACTGCCTCGTCGCCATGACCTTTGATCCGTTGATGTCAAATACTGCCAAGTCCATTGTCGTGCCGTTCGTATGTTCAAGAGAAGTTGACCTCTGCAAATATCAACCTTCCTCTGTTTCTCATATGGTCCTAATTCACAACAAAACATTATGTTCCTCTGTCTCGTGTCGATGATGTGGGAATCATTATGGCCCACCTTCGATCAAGGTCACTTCCTGTTGACTTCAACTCATTATCCAGGAAGTTGGTCTAGAGACTCCTGATGGTACCTTGGAGCCTGCATGCCTCAATGGCAGGTTCGTCGCATTCGACGTGAAGTTTACATCATTGACTTTCGATCGAATGATTCTGCGGGTGTTCGACGTCAACTCATTTATTCGCACGCCGTAGATTGTACCTGTAGTACCTTGAGGACCATTGTCATTATTGGTGGTTTCTCTCGCGTCCGTTAACAGCTTTCATCATTGGCTGGTAATCAGACGATGTTCTTGCATGTTCGACTTCAGCTCACATATTCACATGCTTGAACTTGTACTTTGTTGGGTCGAGATGGAGCGCAAGACCTTGGATTGTGTCTGTTGTAATCCAGGCTGCGATTGTGGATTATTATCATTATGTACATGACTCACTGATTGGATGGCTGCGACCATACCTGAGTCTATTTGTTTGATCTTAGTTGGATGGCTGCGCCCATACCCCGGATCCGGATTATAGCATACTCTGTTCGGATGGCTGCGTCCATACCATATATATACATCATGTACTTGAGATATCAGTTGTATCTTTCTGCGCAGGTTTTCCGACGGCGGGCCTTCAGTTGGACATGTTCTCGTAAAGCATTTCACCCCTCTCTCTCGGGCCTCATGCTTTAGGGGGCATCTGTTACACAGTAATTTGTCACCGTCCCTACCATTCCCCGTCCCGCACAATGGAGGACCCATTATGTGACCTGTGAGCAATGTCAAGCCTTGAAAATACCTTCATTGCATCCCTTTCCACGAGGACAACATTCCTTCTGTTAATCATTTCCTGAGAAGACCCCTAAAAACACCTGTTTTTGCCTTGGCGCTTGTAGTACGTTATGTACTCGCGCCAATGGCGGAAAATTAACACTGAGCCCGCGCCAATTGGCGCTCTGTCCCAGTGTTGCACCCGCGCCACTCTGTTTATGGAAAGTTTTTTAAAAAAGGAGGCGAAGTTTCGATTACAACAACTTCGTGGATGAGTCATCAGGAGTGGTTTCGCCTGAATAACCACGGCCTTCCTCCTTTGGCCTCTTGTTTCCACCATATGGGGGACCTCCCAAAGGATAAGGCCTCCCTTCCACTATTGTAGGGATCCCAACCTCCTCCTCTCCTCTATAAATATAGCCTTCATCCATTGATGAAGGGGCTGAAAGGTTGAAAGGCTGATAGTCTTGAAGTGCTGAAGCTTTGCATCTCCCTATTCCCAAGCGCCTTTGTGCTGTAAAGAATCCCTTCTTTCCCTTAAGGCCCATTCAAGCGAGGAGACCATTGTTACGAGACTCTGGAGAGGTTCCCCTTTCCTTGGCGAGCTTTGTGAGACGTGGACAACCGGAGACCCGTTCGAAGGAAGCTGCGACGTCAGAACTTGGTTGTAACTTCTATTCGTTTATCACTTTAATAGATGACTATGATTATGGTTCCACTCCTGTTTCTATCATGTTAATGTGAGTAATATCTTTTCTGACCGATGTTTAGTTACGTATGCCGGTTCCTATGCATGTATCTGTTCGTTTCTTCTGTGTGCAGGTGTTCATCCACGAAGATCGTGGAAGGATTGTGATCTGCCAGGGCTGAAGGAAGGGGACATCTTCTTCTTCAGATCTAGCGTTGGAATTCAGGTAGGCTCTTATCCCAAGTCTTTCATTCGTAACTAGGAGCTTGCGTCATAGCATTGTTTGTTTGTTGCTAGACCCCCGCTGGGCTAGTAAGGATCGCCTCTGTCCGCAGAGGGGATTTACCTCCTCAAGAATGGTAAAAGGCAGCCTTGATTTTGCTCTTCACCACACTAAGGAAAACTTTGAACAATGACCAAGTAATATATGGATGATTACTGTGGTTGAAATTAGGACCACTGTTTTATTTTTCAAACACTGAGTTTCTGTTTTAAAACAGTGCCTTCATCTTTTACCCTTGTTTTGAGGGCAGTATAATGGGCTTTTTACATCAATAAAAACTCACCATTCTCATTGTTTCACCTCTAGCAAACATAACCACAGCAAATCTTGAATTTTAAACAAAACTCTCAACCCTCCTAAGCACTATTTTTCTCCCTTACAAATGCTGACAGAGGTTGGCTTCATTTTATCATAGTAGGGTTACTTTCACACTTTTTACGAGCCCTTCACTACTGTGTATATTTGGACCTCCAGGTGTATGTTGATGCATTGTTCTGAGGGCAGTGTATAGGCTCTTTGAAGCTAGAATCAACCCTTCACTCTCAACCAACTATAACTCTCTTTCAAAACATTCACTTAAACTACCTGGATTTACACCAAGACTTTTACTGCTTCAAACACCATCTAGCAGTTTGAATTTAGCAAGGGGACAAAAAAAAATAACTTGGAACACAATGGCAGCCTTGCTCGAGGAGTTTGATCAGCTTTAAGATTGGTTGGGAGGCATTTTGGTCGCTTGGACATGCGCGGCATGTTTAGAACGAGAGAGCGCCGCGCAAAACCAACTGTCGGTCACTTGTTGGGCCGACGTGACCAACACCTAAAGGCGTGCCGCATGCTCCTACAGGCGCGCCGCGCGCTCCTACAGGCGCATTGTGCGGCTTTGTATTCTTGTGGAAAAAGTGTGCCTAAACGCACCGCGCAGGTGTACAGACGCGCCGCGCGGTCTTTAAGCCCGAAAAATCGATGAATTTGCCCAAAACTTCCTTCTTCGACCTGGTTGACCAGCAAAGGGGAGTTTTCTTTGTGTATGGAGAAATTTAAAAGAGCTTACAACGGTCAAACTACCCTTGTATTTGAAAAGAGAATAAAAAACCCTATGAAGTGTTTGATGAAGGTTTTGAAAATGTTTGAAAAGGCCTTTGGGTTAAAACCAAAACCTGAAGCTCGTACCCTTTCCAAAACACAAATGAGACTCCCTTTTGTTCAAACAGAACTTATAGTGGCAAATGATCATTTCCTTTGTGAGCCTCACCCCTTTTTTGAAGTAAAACAAATTTCTTCAAGAAATTATAAAAAAAATTCACTGCTTCTCATTTAGGAAAGAAAAGTTTTCTTCCTTTTCTGATACCTGCACTGTGGAAGGAAAATCTTCTCTGAATCATATGAAATATCATAGATGTGCCCTTTGAGTGCAACTGCCTTTTTACTGGATAAGGAGCTCAACTGCATTTTTAATATCCCTTTCCCACCTCTTGTCTTTGTATGGCTCATCTGCTGTGACTTGTGCTATTTGAGCTTCTCTTTGACTGTGGGTAAAAAACTTGTTGGACACTGTAAGTGCAAATCCTGTTTACAAAAGGCCCTCAATCCCAAAAACATTAACTTATCTTCAAATTGTTAAAATGATCCAGTTTTCATTTTTTTTGAGGAGATAAGACAGGGGATGATGTTCTAGATTTGAAAATTGAACAAGGGAGAACTGCCTTTTAGTTTCTTCTGTGAAGGAGGTCTGCAAGAAGCTTGGGCTTTCATTTATTTCACCTCTTTTTGAGAGCAGTCCCTTTAGAATCTTTGGCATATGCCATGATTGCTTTTCATCTTCAAACCATGATGAGCTCCTTTACTTTTCTTATGAAGGAGGCCTTCTTTGACAGACGCCTGTTTTCCTTTTGAATAGATGGCAGAGGTTACTCTGAGACCAAGACCCCTTTGACTCCTTTGACTATCTGCTTTCACAATCTTTCCTCAATGATGATGAACCTGTTAGCTTTACATTGTAATTCAACTAATAGTGAACTTATGAAAATCATTTTTAAAGCCCACTGTTTTTCCTCTACCTTTAATCATCATTTTACTTCAGAAAACCTTAGTTATTGTTTCACTGTTCATCAAAAAATTTGTCTTACAGTCAATGTAACTCCTAAAATCAAACTTTGTCCATTTTCCCTCTGCTTATAGATGAAGGAGGCGCTCCTAACCCTCTTCTTGTGAAATGAAGGAGGTTCTTCAGTATTCAAACCCTCTGCTTATAGATGAAGGAGGTTTTTTTAGTCATGTCATATCATCAGCCCTTTGACAATGTTATTTTTCCTTTCACTGTCCTTTCAGGCTTTGAATGTGATTACAAGAGCTTAATGAAAAACTCTATGCTTTGTGGCTACATCCCAGGCTCAAGATCACATTGAGAAGCAGCTGTCTTCTCATATGGAGGCAAAAATTGTCTTCTGAGATGCTGGTAGGCCTCTGTCCTTGAAAGATCCATTTAAAACATTGTAAAAACACCTAAAATCAGTTTGACTTATGGTACATGAATCGCTGAGACTTGAGGGTGTATTAGTAGCGTGACCTAGGGTTGTAACCAACTTTATTTGTAGAATGGGGAGGTCTGTTATGACTGGTCTATAGAAAATGGAGGTTATTTGGCTTTAGGATATTTCGCCAAGGGAGAAATGCCTAAAGCGCCACTTCCTAACTTAGTGGAGACTTTTTGGACAGATTTGGATTGTTTCTTTAGAGCCTATGGGAAAACTAGTATGGCTGAGGCTAGGTAGCATTTGATAATAAGGTTTCATCTCGTCATGGGCGGGTTGAAAGGTAAGAGGGAAAAAAAAATTATGGGTGTTTTCCAGCTGGAAAATTTGACAAATTTTTAGATCAACTGCTAGAAAACTTGGCTGTTACAACTAGTCATCACCAACAAGTGAAAAATATTGATGACTAACATACTCCTCTTCCTACTCCTAGTCGACCTTGGGAATCCATATCCATGGATTACATGTCAGACCTTCCTTCTACTAAGAATAGCAATGACTGATTTTTTGTGGTCGTCGACAGATTCTCTAAGATGGCCATTTTGGCGGCCTACAAGAAGATTCATTAGGGGAATTTTAAGGTCTAAAATGGGCCTCTTAAGGAAATTATAAAATAATAGTGGAAATAATAAAATAATATTTGATTGCATCATCAAATTTTAGAGGGAAAAAAAGAAAAAACTACTTTTTCAACTCGTATTTTCAACTGATCTACCAAATTTTTTACTCAAATTTCGAGCAGGAGTACTTGTTGGATGCAAAATTTAATTCTTCATCCAAGGAGTACCCATGTTGCATAGTTTTGATAGATACTGCTACATGAAAATTGAGAAATACATGAAAAACATGATTTCATTCACTTTCATGTATTTCTCATTTTTCGTGTAGCATGGTCCATCAAAAGTATGCAACATGGATACTACTTGGATGAGGAATTAAAGTTTTCATCCAATAAGTACTCCCGCTTGAAATTTGAGTAAAAACTTTGGGAGATAAGTTGAAAATACGAGTTGAAAAATTAGTTTTATTATTTTATTATTTTTTAATCTTTTTACCCTTTTACTTAAAAAATTGTGAATCATTCCCCATGGTTGACATCATCATCTTGAAGCATATTAGTTCTTATAAAGTTTATTTTGGTTGTACATTTTTCTTAGGAGACCCATTTTAGACCTCAAAATTCCCCTAATCACAACATAATCCATTGTTAAGCTCTTCTTTGAACGAGTGTGGGTACACTTTTGGACCCCATAGGCCATCATCTCAAATCGGGACAACAGGTTCCTAATTACATTTTGGTCAAGCCTCTAGTTGATAATGGATACTAAGTTCACTAAGTTCATGACTTTCCACCCTAAAATTGATGGCCAAATGGAGGTCGTCAACACGATGATCATACACATTATGTGCATGTACAACTCGAAACATCCATGCAAATGGGATGAAAGCCTCCCCTATGTCCAACATAGCTACAACAAAGCTCTCCTTAGCTCAACTTGCCACAGCCCCTTTTAGGTGGGGTTGGGATTCTAGCCACTATGTCCGATTGATGTGTCCATACCATTTGCAGCTACTTAGGGAAAATTCGGCCCATGATCAGTCCGAAGTTGACACGATAACAACTTCATTGAGTGCATTAATCACATCCACCATCTTGTCCATGACATATTGGAAAAATCCAATGCTAAGTACAAGAAGCGTCATGATCAACATCGGGTGCCACACAAGTCCCAGATGGGAGATAAAGTTTGGTTGCATTTGCAGAAGGAGTGTCTCGTTGGGCCCCACTGCAAGCTTCACTTACTCCAATATGGGTCGTACACCATCACCAAGCCTGCAGGAGAGAATCCATTTGAGCTAAGCATTCCACCATTCCCTGGCCTATACCCAGTGTTCAATGTGGATTGCCTTCTACCATACTTTCCACCATTACTGGACACATTAGACATTGCAAAATAGCTCACACCAACAGAGCTAAACCTAGACTACATGGAACATGCCACAACTGATTGGATAATGGATAGTAAAATCAAGAACACTCGCCAACAGAAGATCCAACTATATTGGTTTTTCAAAGTTGGTCAACTTCTGCACCAAGTCAAGTGGCTCTCCAGGGACCAAGTTCAACATACGTTTCCTTCTCTCATGGAGGCACTCAACGCAATGGGGACCATTTCTTCCTAAGGGGGGAGGAATGATCCAGGTGAATATTCGTGGCCACCCACCTATTCCACTTGGACCCACACCAATGTTTCTTTCAATTTTTTAGTTTCCTTAAATGTAGCACAGTTTACTAGTTTTGGTAGTTTTTTGGGTTCTGAAATTTCGGAGCCGTTTTGAGGCCCTAAATGATGCTTTTTTGGAATACGGACAAATGTAAGTCTTTGATTAACATTTGCAGTCGTAATTTTTAGTCCTCAGATAGATATTTCAAATAGGGTATTGTGCGTGTCAAACAAAGATCGTATGTGTTAAAATTAGCAACTAGGTCCGAACTCCACCTTGGACTGACCATATGATGGAGATGATATTTTTGTTGGATTATTGATCTAAATATCATCTTGTTTGGATGAGAAGAAGTGAGATTTTGAATTTATTCTCTCACACATGTGAAAATGTCAAGGTCAACCAGAAGTCTAATGTAGGCTCATAAGCCCCAATGGATGTGTCTCCACCCTCAACGCATGGTATAAATAAGAGAGACATATTCCTCATTTTCGACATCATCATATAAACACATATATCTCTCTCTCATCTCCTCATTGGTTCGTACAACACTTGGAATCTCTCTCTCTTCCTCATATGTGTGGCAAAGTGATTGGGCAAGCCTGTAATTTTTGGATATGTTTTAGGGTTGTTTTACATAGTGTTGACCAACGTTGAGTTTGGGTCAAACTCCATCCAATTGCTGTGTTTTTTAGGTTGTAACTTCGATCTCCTTAGGCTACATCCTTTGGCAGAGAAATCAAGGATTTTTTTCAGTTTGACCAGCGTTGACCGCAATGTTGACTTTTTTGTTGACTGAGTTTGACTGGATTTTTCAGATCTATTTTGGGCTGATTTGGATTTACTGCTAGAGGCGACTTGAATGAAGTTGACCGAGCTAATTTAGAGGTGTATTTTTTCTTATTTGACCTGCATTGACTTTATGGTTAGGGCATCTTGTTGACTTTTGTTTGACTTAAGTTTTGGGTAAGAGAATTTTGTATATTGTACTCTCTCTCTGCTAAAATTTTGAAGAATAATAAGCAGATTTGATCAAAGGGTTTTCCCCACATTGGGGTTTTTCCCTGGCATATGAAAAATATTGTGTCCTCTTGTCTTCGCTTGTCTTATACTTATATTTTATGTTCTATCAGTATTTACTGTCAAATATTAATGTGATTGCTAATCTGGAAATTGATATTGGGCTAATAAGAAAATATTGATGTAAACTACACTAAAACATAGAACATACCATTGTTAACTAAAATTAGCATGGTATCAGATCTCAAGTGAAGACAAATCCCAAGAAAGAGTGAGAAGATAAATCAATGATATTTTTTGGACAAGGACTAAGGTCAATGGCTTCCTCATCATACTTCAAATATGATGACATGCTCAATAATAAATATGATTATCATGCACGGAAAATTTCCTTGGACTTGACCTTGGAGGAGCATGATGTTATGGACTATGTGTAAGGAAATATTGTTGATCCTCCTTCAAATGCATCGGTTGCCACTAAGACAAATTACAAGAAATGAGAGGTCAAAGCTAAGAAGATCATCAAGGCTTCTATTCACAAGCATTTGGTTGCTTACATCTCTAAGTTGGGCACATCTAAGGAGATGTATGACAAGTTGGTTAGCATGTTCAAGGGTAGCAATGCAAATAAAATCCTTTTTCTCAAGAACAAGTTGACAGACATCAAGATGGATAGAGGAGAATCCATCCAATCCTATTTCATGAGGATTACCAAAATCAAAAATGAATTTATATCTATTGGAGAGGTTATTTCCGACTAGGAGCTCAATCTTATTTCCCTTGGAGGTCTTCCCCGAGTATGGTATGTATTCAATACCACTATTCTCAATAATGACAATATTCTAGATTTTGATGAATGTTGACTAGATGCACCAAGAGGAGACAAGGATAATGGAGAGACACGTGCCTTCAAATAGGAATGAGCCTATTGCATTCTCTGCTCAAGCTAAAAGAAGGAAAAAATTTGGTCCAAGAAATCAAGGACAAGGATTATCAGGATTCAAAGATGGAAGGAAGGGTAGATGTTTCAATTGTAACAGGTTTGGCCATTATGCTATAGAGTGCCCCAATAAAAGGGATACACCATGAGATGATGATTACAACAACACCAATTTCAAGGGAAATGGAAATCAAAGGAACAACAAGTCCAACAACAAAGGAAAGTGAAAGGCTCCCGCTACTTGAAATGAAAATGGTAAACCTTCCCAGAGATCGAGAAACTCTAGGTTAGATGAGTCTAACGTTGTATATAACAAGAAAAAGTAATTTCTTCTTATGTCTTCCCTCTCTACTGCCTCTCCTCCCGACACCTTGGATAATTGGTTGATTGATAGAGGTGCCTCAAGGCACTTCACTGGATACAAATAGGCCCTCTCACATTTGATTGAAAAGGAAAAAAAATTGTAGATTATACTTTGAGACAATACCACCTATCCCGTGAAAGGGATAGGGACTGTTACTCTTCATCTAAATCAAGGTTAAATCCTTTGTCTACAATATGTGTTATATGTACCTGACTTGAAGAATAATTTAGTGTGTATTTCGGCAATGGAAGATAAAGGATTCAAGGTGGCATTCATTGATGGAAATGTATGTGTTTGGAAGAGGAATTTCAAAGAATCATTCACTCCTGGTTTCAGGGTTGATACTCTTTATCGGGTTGGAGGAAGTCTGTTGGGAGCCATGACATGCAACACTACTCTTCAATCTGAATTATGGCATCGGAGGATTTCTCACCTTCATTATAAAGCTCTTCCCAAAGCTAGGAAGATGGTCACAAGTATGCCCGATTTCAAATTTGATCATGAAGGTGTTTGTCAAGGTTGTGCCACAGGGAAGCATACAAGGGGACCATTCCTCTCAAGTGAAAGTATTACTACCAACATTATTCAATTGATTCATTCTAATTTATCTGGTAAGTTGTATGTCACATCTTTAGGAGGATATTTATACTATGCTATTTGTGTGGATGACTTCTCTCACAAAACTTGGATCTATTTCTTGCAGAATAAGGATGAAGTGTTCAAGTGGTTCCGCTCTTTCAAAACCTTGGTTGAAAAACAAACAGGGAAGAAGATCAAAATATTGAGGACTGATAATGGAACCAAGTATGAGTCAAATGAGTTCAATGACTATTGTATGGAAGCTGACATTAAGAGGAAGACCACTACTGTTTATACTCCCAAACAAAATGGAGTTGCTAAAAGGAAGAACAGAACCATCATTGAAGCTACTTGTCTCATGCTTCATGACCAAGGCCTACCGAAGTACCTATGGAGAGAAGCTGCCAACACTATCGTGTATGTTCAAAATAGATGCCCACATCAAGCTTTGGACCCCAAAACTCCCGAAGAAATATTCACCGGTAAGAAACCTAATGTTTCTTATTTTATAATTTTTGGAAGTCTCGTATATTTTCATGTGCCGAAAGAAAAGAGAAGAAATTTGGATGATTTTGGAAAGAAGGGAACATTTTTGGGCTACAGTGAAACTTATAAGGCATATAGAATTTATGTTCCTGGTCAAAGCGAAGTGGAGATAAGTCATGATGTCACTTTCGATGAATATATTTCCCTTGGGAAGGTTAGAGATCTTCCTATCACAAAGATGAAGATATAGGAAAGCAGGAAGAACCGAAGGATGAACCGATGCCCGATGTTGATGGTTCGATGGATCCCATTGATCCACCTCCTAGTGATGCTTCTTCTTCTAAAAGAAGACCCTCGTGGCTTATAGATACTCTTGAAGATGTCAAGAGACATATTGCACCAAGGGGGACATTCCGTGAAAGTAAGAATCCAAACAAGTACCAAGTGTACTTAGTAGCCATGAGCACCATTGTTCAATCTAAGCCTGGAACGTTTGAAGAAGTCGTGAAGCACCAAGTTTGGAAGGATGCTATGAACGAAGAATATGAGTCGATCATGAAGAATGATTTCTGGGATGTAGTCCCTAGACCAAATGACACGTTTGTTGTCACCTCGAATGGCTTTACAAAATCAAACATGGAGCTGATGAGAATGTTGAAAAGTTCAAGGCCAAGTTCGTTGCCCTAGGCTTCTCGAAAAAGGAAATTATAGACTATGACGAGATATTTTCATTGGTTGCCCGATATACCACCATCCATACGATTATTTCCCATGTTTCCTCACACGGATGGAATATACATAAAATGGACATCAAGACCGCTTTCTTGCATGGCTTGCTTAAGGAAGAGGTCTATGTGGAGCAACCTATGGGGTTGGAAGTTTGAGATCGAGATACACATGTATGCAAGTTGAAGAAAACCCTCCATGGGCTGAAGCAAGCCCCCAAGGCTTGGTATGAGAGGATAAATAGATATTTTATGAAGTGGAGCTTTACATGAAGTGAAGTTGATATGAACCTTTACTTTAAGGTTGATAATGAAAAGCCTCTCATTTTGGTGCTCTATGTGGACGATCTATTTCTGACAGGTGTGGAACCTCTCATTCATCAATGTAAGAGGAAGTTGCTTTCAGAATTTGAGATGAAAGACCTAGGACTAATGCACTACTTACTAGGCTTGGAGGTCTAGCAAAAGCTAGGTGATGTTTTCATTTTTGAAGGAAAATATATTGTGAAGTTGCTTGAAAGGTTTGGGATGGTGGACTGCAAGTGTGTGACTACTTTGATGGAACTAAACTTTAAGAAGCTATGTGGAAGTGTTGTTGGGCCCAATTTTGGAAATACTTTTGATTATCGTAAACTCGTGGGGGCCCTTATGTTCTTAGTGAACTCCCATCTGGGCATATGTTTTGCAGTGAATACGTTGAGTCAATTTATGGTTGAGCCTCATCACATACACTAGATTGCTGCCAAGAATATTTTGAGATATATTTGGGGCAAAATCAACTATGGATTGAGATACACAACAAGAAATTTGAGGCTCCATGGATATACTGATGTTGATTGGGTTGGAATCGTGGTGGATCGTAAGAGCACATATCTATTTTTCTTCTCTCTAGGTTCTGCTTCGATATCTTAGATGAGAAAGAAGCAGAAATTGGTTGCTTTGAGCACCGCCGAGGCCAAATACATTGCAACAAGTATGGCCTGTTGTGAAACTGTTTGGTTGAGGAAGCTCTTTAGTGAGTTGTTTGGGCATGTGTTGGATACCATCGTGATCTATTCAGACAACCAAAGTGGGATTCAACTTTTAGAGAATCATGTGTTCCACGACCACTCCAAGCATATTGATATCAGGTACCACTTTATCTGAGATATGGTAAAACGGGGCGCTGTAAGGCTCCATCACATTGGGACTGATTAGTAGGTCGTTGATATTCTCGCTAAGCCCCTGGGGAAGGTCAAATTCGTAGCCTTTCATGAGAGACTTGGATTCATGGATAGACCCTCCTATGAGGGTGTCGCTTGAGTTGGACATTGAGCTCTAGAGAGATCTATGAGCGAACATAGGGTGAGGATTGCCTTCCCCTATTGGTGTGCTATGTACATGGTGAATGGTTCACCTTCCCCTATGATACCCCATTTTTGGATATATGAGCAAGTTCACCCTCTCTTGTTGATGCCCCAACATACATCCTACCCATGTAGTCTAAGACTCATGGGAAGTACTTCTAATTTGGCCAATGAGTTGGGAAATGAGGATAGAGACCATAGCACTACCGATGGATGTATCGTGTACTATTGTACTTTCTATTCTAGGATGCATGGTGTCCAACAACTTGATCCAGGATCAAGTCTGGTTGAGGTTTTTACCTCTAGACTGACTTTGGGTCTGTGTAGAGTTGCAAGGTCTTGTGACTCACTCTCAATCAAATTATTTTTCATTATTTCTTCATAGTTCAGCAGAGTAGAGTAGTGCAAGGATGATTGGATGGTACAGGTTGAAAAAATGGCCTAGGTTGACAGATGGATTTGCAGGAGCATTTCTCCCTAGTTGAGAGGGAGTGTTAAAATTGGAAACTAGGGCAAAACTCCACCTTGGACTGCTCATATCATGGAGATGATATTTTTGTTGGATTCCTCTTTTCTAAAGGTGAAATATTGATCTAAAGATGATCTTGTTTGGATGAGAAGAAGTGATATTTTGAATTTATTCTCTCACACGTGCAAATTGTCAAGGTTGGCCAAAAGTCTAATGTAGGCTCATAAGCCCCAATGGATGTGTCTCCACCCTAAATGCATGGTATAAATAAGAGACGCCTATTCCTCATTTTGGACATCATCATCTAAACACATATATCTCTCTCTCCTCTCGTCATTGGTGCGTAAAAAACTTGGATTCTCGCTCTCTTCCTCACACGTGTGGCAAAGTGATTAGGCAAGTCAGCAATTTTTGGATATGTTTTAGGGCTATTTTACCGAGCATTGACCGGCGTGAAATTTGGGTCAAAATCCATCCAATTGTTGTGTTTTTTAGGTTGGAACTTCAATCTCCTTAGCCCACATCCTTGCATTGACCGCAACACTCTGACCACACTATTGACTTTTATGTTGACCAAGTTTGACTAGATTTTTCGAATCTATTTTGGGATGATTTGGATTATTGTTGGAGGCCGCATTGACTGAAGTTGACTAAGCTGATTTGGAGGTGTCTTCATGTTGGATTTAACTTGCATTGAATTTCTGGTTAGGGCATCTTGTTAACTGTTGTTTGACTAAAGTTTTGGGCAGGTGAACTTTGTATATTGTACTCTCTCTCTGTGCTGAAATTTTGAAGAATAATAAGAAGAATTGATCAAAGGGTTTTCCCCATAATGGGGTTTGTCCCTGGAATCCAAAAAATAT
Source organism: Pinus albicaulis (assembly GCA_034641835.2). Lineage (NCBI taxonomy): Eukaryota > Viridiplantae > Streptophyta > Pinopsida > Pinales > Pinaceae > Pinus > Pinus albicaulis. The sequence goes on along the minus strand of CM076582.1, from coordinate 544,270,209 downwards.
TGTGTCCCCTTGTCTTGGCTTGTCTTGTGCTTATTGTTTATGTTCTATCAACATTTACTGTCAAATATTAATGTGATTGCTAATCTAGAAATTGATATTGGGCTAATAAGAAAATATTGAAGTAAACTCCACTAAATCATAGAGCATACCATTGTTAACTAAAATTAATAGTATGCCAAAGTTACGACCCCTGGAATTTAATGTACCAATTTACCCCAACGGGGCCACAGTTTTGTCGCTTCATCTCCTAGGGTTAGTTTTTTGGATGTTTAGGGTTTTCCATTATTTCTTAATAATAAATAGGCCTTTGAGCTTCATTGTAACACATTTCAGAGACACATAACCACCATATCTCTTCTCATAGATAGGCTACCATAACTTGAGCTAGTTTATTTCCATTTTGTAAGTAAACATATTTAAGTTCTTTGATATTAATGAAATGAAGTTTTATTTCTACTGCATCTCCGTGCTTATGGCTATATCTACATTATGTTGCATTCTTGTATAAATTCAGATTAGAAATCAAAGGAAAGAATTTCCCATCTCTTTCTCTTATGCTCGTTCTCTAGATTTGTTTGGTCCCTAGCTCTCAGCCCCCTATTCCCTAGAACCAATTGGCCTTCTGATCTTAACTCCTTCTTTTCCTCTTGGCCCAAATTATACGCGGTCTCCCTTTAGGCCAAAAGCTCATTTAAATAATTATGGATCACCCTCCCTAAATATGTTTGTTGGCATATTTGGTTATCTCAAAATAAGGCAATCTTTCGTTCTTCTCATCTCCCAGCCAGGATCACCGCCCTGAAATATCTTTCGTCCTATTTTGAGTTCATCCGCCTTGTTGTTGATCCTTCTCTTGATTCGGAAGAATTGTCTTGGATCAATCCTTGGACCGTTCCCACCCCTTCCCCTCCCCTGTGAACCATCCTTCTCTTTGCCCTCTTTGGACCCATCGCCTTACCCCAGAAAAGTTTACTAAATGGAAGCATAGATCTCAAACTTGGATTCTCTAGTTTGACGATGCCTCAAAAAGAAACCCAACGGTGGTAGAAGGGAGAGGGATTCTCACTAATCTCGAAGGAATACTTTTCGATTAGTATGCTTGGGGCTTGGGAAAGAAGCCCAACAACCAAGATGAAGTTGATGGCTTCTACCTAGGGCTCCTTTTGGCCCACTAAAGGGGAGTTACAAATGTCACAATTTTAGGAGATTCCTTCCTATTCATAAAGCACATGCACTCCAACTCTTCTACCCAGAACAATAAGTTAACTCAATTGCTTCAACGAGCCTGCTACACACCACTTCATGGGTGATATCCCTAGGAAAAAAAAATTCTCGACGATGGACCTCAACTGGTAGCTAGCAACCCCTTGCAACCCCCAACTAACTCATTGTGCCATTTCTCTGCCACATGAGCCAACCATGTGGTCCCTACCCATCTAAATTGATCGTATGTTTGAAGGTGTGCCTCCTAAACTTAATGGTATGTCATATCATTTGGTAATTGAGTATTGGGTTTTTGTATCATGGACACTTTTGTGCATGGATTGGTGGGGGGGGGGGGGGGTGTTGGCAGAAAGAGTGGGCTTAGTTTGTTCTTTTTTCCCCTTGACCTCTTTTGGATGTTACCCTTGGATTTTAGTCCCATGGGATCTCCTTTACTGGCCATTTGGTTTTGGGGTGGTCTTACTTGGGAAACCCTGACTTTGGTTGTGTGGTCCCGCTCCCTTGTCCGCATATACTAATCCTCTTCCATTAATTATACACCCATTCGTCATCTCTCCCACTTGGGTCCACACTACCTCTCTGGGTCCACATAGGGTTAGCCTCCCCATTCCCTCGCCCCCACCTTGGGTAAGGCTTGGAATGATGCCACAGAGGTTGAAGCAACTAAAAATAAAATTAAAAGCATAAATGGCCACATTAAATAGGAAAATTTACCACAAGATGCAAAAGATAGTCGAGACAAGCATAATTAGCACATCGGAACAATATAATACATGAGCTCTACCCATACCCATGGCCATCACTCTGGTTCAATAGGCCCTAGATGAGCCTCCTTTATCATTCAGGAACCCATGATTGTCCCAATCCCTAGAGGGAAATGAACCACCCTACCAAAAGGGGGTAATCACTACTATATCTTACACATCATGCTCTTATCCTTTGAACCCCGAGCAGTTAATCAAAGAAAAATCATAAAAGGAAAAAGGTATATAAAGAAGGGTGGAAAAAACAAGGTTGGGGCACCTCATGTACCACAATCACTCCCTCCTACACATTATATACCCAGTTGTGGGCCCCCCTTTTTCTAGCTACCCTTATGCCCCAATATGTGACCCAGGGTCGCCCCTCACATTCTCTATTCCATTTCACCTCTTTATCACATGCCACCACCATTTGAGAGATGTAACTTAGACATACTATCCCCTCTAAAGGTAGAAACCACCTATAAGGGACTTAGCTAACCCTCTTTGGAGATTGGAGACATTAGCACATGCCAAAGCCCATTATGGAAGGGCATGCCATTATGAAGTGTCCACTTTTTTTCCATGGTTTGTAAGATCTTTTACCCAATTAATTTAATGACTTCTTATACTAGAAGGCTAGGGGACACATTGGATCTTATGCAGAATTTCATATGGTGTCCATTTGGGTTTGGTCTCCCTATACGGGGTCCTAACCTTCCAAAGGGATATATTGGCACATATAGGGTGTGTGTAGAGATTCATGGGCTTCCACAACAGTAGACAACACTCCATGTATCCCCAGAGATGTTCAAATATTGCTAGAGATCCACCATTTGGACAAAGAAGATGCATTTGGACCACTATGCCCAGTTAGCCCCACAGGTGCACTACACACTTGGCAAGTGTCTCAGGACTTTTACGATGACATGGTAGAATTCATTGCATCATTCAAGCACTTACATATGGTCTACATGAATCTTTGACTCATATGGAGACCCATGAGGTCATGCATGTGCCCCCACACCCACTGGGAGCACCACAGGTTTATTGTTTGGAGAACAATTGGCCACCCCCTTGTCCATAATTTTTGAGGATTCTATCCATCATCATGGCACTTATGGACCTCATCAAGCCTCTTGGAGGATCCTACGACATTCATAGATTTTTATTTCATTTTTGAGGTAGTTTGGTGGACTTGTCTCCAAAATTCAGTTAATTTTCACATTATTTTGTGTTTAGGGGCTAATGTAGATCCATTAGGTAATTCAAACTCCTAATTGGTGTATAAATAGGAGTTGTATAGATTCATCTGTATCATCACTTGGATTGGGATCTCTCTCTCATTAGAGAATTTCACATTTTTTCCTTGGTGGATATTTTCGGACGATGAATGAATTTTGATGTATGGATTGGATTATTTTCTATCTGGGATCTTCTTATATTGCAAATGTGATGTTGGTTGGATATATTCTCTAACATGTAAGTGCAAGTTTAACATTATTTTTCATTTTGCTGCATACATTGGAACCTCGCTATTATTATGGATAATCATTGCATGCATTTAGTGTGGAATTATATGTTTATTTAGCTTATTTATATTTATAGGCCATATTGGATGAATGAAATCTCTAGTAGAGATAGTGTTATATTGATAAGCCTTCACCATTTGTAATGAAGTATAAATGATTTAAATTCACTTTTCTTCTCTTGCCTTTAACATTAGACAAAGTCGACTTTTGGAGCCTCCTTGAACAAGAAACAAAATTTGTCTTCACAATTCTCCTTGACTCCATATCCCCAAGAGGAATTAGGCACTATTCCATAAAAGGGTGACTATTTCAACCCCATTTTTCACCTTCCCCTCCTCTCCTATGTCTAACCTGTTGAGATTCAACAAGATGATGAGCTTAGTGAAAAGAGTCGCCTTCACTAAGTGGGCCCGTAGGCTATTTTTGGCGCAAGTCTATTTTTAGACTATGTCTATTTTTAGACATGTCGATCATATTTCAGAAGTTGCAGGATGTTATTTTTGGATGGTTGATCAAGTTTGAAAAATAGATGAAATCCTATTTTTAGAATATTGGGCGAAGTCTATTTATAGATCGTCAATCTAAAAATAGATGCATGTCGATTATTATTAGCTCTTAATAATAATCAGACTCTAAACAACAACTTATTCTCTTGGAGCACTTCGCCCAAAGGTACGATTGTGGCAATAAATAGTTTATTTAAGGAATTATGCTATTCCCAAGGGTTTACTGGAGCTAATGCATGGAGGACTCAATTAGAATTCAAGTGGCAGAGTTATGACACAGTTGGAAGAAGTAGTTATGGAGTTGTATTCAGTTTAACTCAGTTAAACTTAGTTGAGCTAGTTGTATCTAGTCTAACCGATTGATACACTAGTGAGAGTGGAGTGAATTAATTAGTTAATTAATTCACAAATAATAACTCATTAATCAACTGAACAATACAGCAGTTAACTACAGTTCATGGTAGTTTCAGTGGAGACTAGTGGAGAGATAGGTGAAAGGGCAAGATAGACTATCTATTGTGACTATAGTGATGCATTGATTGCATCCAACACTCAGTGGAGATGCCAATGAGGATTGCGCATTCAAGGATGGAGTAATCAAAATTCATTCAAAGCTATTCTTCATCAGAGATTGCGCAGTGGAGGCAAGCTAGCAGGTGGAAAAGATCGGTGCATGGATTTGCAAGATTGGGCCTGATTAGTGTATGACGATTGTAGTGTACTGAGAGCTTGTGATAAGCTTTGTATGTTTGTATGAGATTGTCATATGATCTCCATGTTACATAATATATAGTTGGGGTTTTCAGCTTCAGGCTTTCCCAGTTAAAAACTGTGTTATGTGTGATTATTTTTTTTATGCTTCACATGTGTGTGCAATTAATTTTTCCACAAAAGATTAACAAGTGGACTAGATTCAATATCTTGCATAAAGTTAAATAGTGTGAGATCAGGTGGATCTTGGACATATGCATGCTTAATGCATATAATTTCTACATGGTATCGGAGCATTGTTGATTGAAGATTGCAATTGTGAAGTGATTTTGTGCTGGTGGACAATTCGAATTTGCTACAGAAGATTCTTGGTGCAGAAATCGAGTATACATTGAAATGTCTTTCAACGGGTTGAGATTGGAGTATGCCCTTGATGGGAGCTCGAATTACATAGCATGGAAGGACAAGATGGAGGTGGTGCTAGAGGATAATGCGCTGAAGGAGTTCATCGATCTCGATGTTCCTAAGCTGGGATCTAGCGATGTTGCATTACTTGATGCATGGCAAAAGAAGACTGCAAAGACGAGGAGGATTTTGTTGGAAGGTGTGAAGGACCATATTGTGGCCAGCCTTCACAGGAAAGCCACTCCATTCTTAATGTGGAAGGCTTTGACAGATTTTTTCCAAAGCAGAAGTGATCAGAGGAAGTTGGCGCTTAAAGACGAGCTCAGAAAAATAAAAATGGAGAAAGGCGACAATATTCCAAAATACCTCACAAAGTTTTTCCACTGCAAGGATGAGCTGGGAAGTGTGGGGGTTACTGTTGATGAAGAATACTTGGTGAGCTTGGCTTTCCTTTGGATTCCGAAGAGTTGGCATAGATACAAAGACTCTGTCAATGGACGGGAGAAACTGCCAGGATGGGAGCGACTTTGGTTAGATCTTGTGCAGGAGGAGATAAGGCGGGGTACCAGGGATGGATCTTCATCGAAGAATGAAGATGAAGAAAATTTCACTTTGGCTGCCAAAGCAAGGAAAGGGAAGGGGAAGAAAAATCCTTCTAAATCCGGTGCAAAAGGCAAGAAGCCAGACTTGTCCAAAGTGAAGTGTTTTCATTGTCACGAGCATGGACATTTCACCACTAACTGTCCACAAAAGAAGAAGAATAAGCAGGCTACTAGATCTGTAGCTGGAGAGGCCTTAGCTTCGCAATTTGAGCTGAATTTTTCCTTGATGGCATGCTTGGTTTCAAGCTACATGGGATCGATGTGGTATCTTGACAGTGGTGCGTCTTTCCATATGACGGGAGACAAAGAGTTGTTCAGTGACTTGGAGGAGAAGGACCTCCAGATGCATATAGAGATGGGCGACGATGGTCGGTACAGTGCGACTGGCATTGGGACCATTAAATTTGAGAGGGAGTCTAGTAATCCATTCTTGTTGAAGAATGTCATGCATGTTCTAGGTCAGAAGAAGAACTTGGTCTCAGTCGTAATGTTGGAAGACAAGGGTTATGATGTTGTTTTCAGTGAGGGAAAAGCCTTCCTTCGACATAAAACAACGGGTCAAACCAAGAAGATAGGGGTTCGAATTAAGAACCTCTACAAGCTAGAGGTAGATGGTTGCGCTGCAATGGTAGGAAAAGCAGAAGAAGTGGTGAGCCAGGATGAGGGAGAATTATGGCACAGGAGATTGGGCCATCTTCACCATGGTGCTTTGAAAATTCTGCAGCAAATTTCTACTGGACTTCTTAAGGGTACTCATGTGCAGTCAGATCAGTGCAAAGGATGTACAATGGGTAAGTTTGTGAAGACCACCTTTCATGAGAAGGAGAACCGTGCTTCGGTGATCCTAGAGAGAATTCACACAGACGTGTGTGGACCATTCTTGGTTGCTTCAACAGTGAAACATAGGTATTATGTGATATTTGTTGATGAATTTTCTCGTAGACGTTGGATCTTCTTCATGCAGAAGAAGAGTGAAACGTTCTCAAAGTTTTGTGAGTTCAAGGCATTGGTGGAGAAGGAGTCGGGGAAGCAGGTGAAAGCTCTAAGGAGTGATAATGGTGGTGAATACATCTCTGGCGAATTCAAAGACTTCTGTAGCAAAGAAGGAATTCGAAGAGAACTCATAGCGCCTCATAACCCACAGCAGAATGGGGTCGCGGAGAGAAAGAACATAACGATCGTGGGTGTTGCACGAGTGATGTTGCATGATCAGGGCCTACCGATGCACTTGTGGGCGGAAGCATGCAACACTGTGGTTTATGTGCAAAACCGTTGTCCTCATAGAGTACTTGGAATGAGTACACCCGAGGAAGCTTTTACTGGTAAGAAGCCTGATATTTCTCATTTGAAGATTTTTGGCTCTCCTGTTTACATTCATGTGACGAAGGACGCCAGGAAGAAGCTGGAGCTGACTGCAAAAGTTGGGATATTTTTGGGGTACACAGAAACACCCCATAACTATCATGTGTATTTGCCAAATAGTCGGATGACTGTTATGTGATGGGATATAAAATTCAATGAGGTGAAAGCCATGAAGTTGTCGCTTGAGAGGGAGCTACACTTGCATGTGGAGGAGGAACTTCTTGTTCCCAAAGATGAGCCTCTGGATGTGGATCAGCCGTAGGAGGAGATTCATGGAGTGGAGGAGTCCACTCATGCAGAACCAAACATCAGACAAGGCAGAAAGCGTACCATAGAAGCTGAGAGACTGAAGGTGGATGCGGCACAGAATGTAGGAGTCCCTACATCACAGCGCAAACAAAGACAGTCACTTGATCGATATACTGGATACATGGCTCTTATGAGCAAGTGTATTGTGACAGAGCCATCTTCTTTTGAAGAAGCAGCGTAGGAGCCCACATGGGTATATGCCATGGTGGAGGAGTATGACTCCATTGTCAGAAACAGTGCTTGGGAGATTGTTCCAAGGCTGATGGGGAAATCAATTGTAGGATCAAGATGGATCTACAAGGTAAAGCAAGCTGCTGATGGGAGCGTCGAGAAGTATAAGGAAAGATTTGTTTCCTGGGGCTTCTCATATATTGAGGGGATTGACTATGAAGAAACCTTTGCACCTGTCACATGATATTCTTCTATACAGACCATCCTTGCTCTCTCAGCACAGTTGGGTTGGCACATTCATCGGACGGATGTGAAGACTGTGTTCCTTAATGGGATCATTGAGGAAGAGGTGTACATTGAACAGCCTGAAGGATTTGAGATCTTCAGCAGCAAGTCGCATGTGTGCAGGCTCAAAAGAGCGTTGTATGGGCTGAAACAAGCACCCCGTGCTTGGTACACTCGGATCAACAGCTATTTCACCGGACTTGGCTTCACCAAGAGTGAGGCGGATGCAAACCTGTACCAAATTGTGGTGGAGGGTAAGCTTTTAATCATTGTTCTTTATGTTGATGATTTAATACTAACGGGTGATGAGTAATTGATACACTCATGCAAGGCAGATCTTGCAAAGGAGTTTGAGATGAAGGATTTGGGCCTCCTTCATTATTTCCTTGGATTGGAAATATGGTAGCGGGAAGGTGAATTGTTTGTGTCTTAAGGCAAGTATGCCCGAGAGATGACTGACAGTTTCACATGCAAGGCTACAAGCCTATCGAGACTCCTCTTCTAGGAAATTGGAAGAAAGAGGATGCTACATTGGCAGAGGTAGTGGATGCCACTGTTGATCGACGGTTGGTGGGGTCGCTTATGTATTTATTCAATACAAGACCAAACATATGCTATGCGGTGAACCAGCTTTCACAAGCGATGGTTAAGCCTACCAAGCTCTTTTGGAAGGCGGGAAAGCATGTCCTGAGATATCTCAGGGGCACATCTGAGTATGGTTTATGGTACAGAAAGACAGATGAGGTGAAGTTGCATGGCTTCACGGATGCAGATTGGGCAGGAAGCCCAACAGACAGAAAGAGAACATCAGGAGGGATTTTCAGTATCGGATCTACGGCAGTTTCTTGGTACAACAGGAAACAAAGATCTGTGGCACTCATTTCAGTGGAAGCGGAATACATGGCAGCAAGTTTAGCTACATGTGAGGCTATCTGGATGAGGAAGATCTTGGTTGGTTTGTTCAGTTCACATTTAGATCCCACGGTGATTCATTGTGATAATCAGAGTTGCATTAAAATCTCGGTTAATCCTATGTTTCATGATAGATCTAAACATATTGATATCCGGTATCATCAAATCAGAGATTGTGTGTAGCGGAAGATCTTGTTGCTTCAATACATTCCTACAGAGGATCAAGATGCAGACATTCTGACGAAGCTCCAGCAGAGCAAATTCTAATACTATAGCAGTATCGGGGTGAAGGTTAATCCTATCTTGTTGAGAGGGAGTGTTGAGATTCAACAAGATGATGAGCTTAGTGAAAAGAGTCGTCTTCACTAGAAGTGAGCCATGAGGCTATTTTTGGCACAAGTCTATTTTTAGACATGTCGATCATATTTCGAAGTTGCGGGATGCTATTTGTGGATGGTTGATCAAGTTGGAAAAATAGATGAAATTCTATTTTTATAATATTGGGCAAAGTCTATTTATAGATCGTCGATCTAAAAATAGATGCATGTCGATTATTATTAGCTCTTAATAATAACCAGACTCTAAACAACAAATTATTCTCTTGGAGCACTTTGTTTCAGTGCACAGATGTGGCACATCAGTGGATTGAGGGAATTACACAATTCCCAAGGGTTTACTGGAGCTAATGCATGGAGGACTCAGTTAGAACTCAAGTGGCGAAGTTATGACACAGTTGGAAGAGTAGTTGATGGAGTTGTATTTAGTTTAACTCGGTTAGACTCAGTTGAGCTAGTTGTATCTAGTCTAACTGAATGATACACTAGTGAGAGTGGAGTGAATTAATTAGTTAATTAATTCATAAATAATAACTCATTAATCAACTGAAAAATACATCAGTTAACTACAGTGCATGGCAGTTTCAGTGGAGACCAGTGGAGAGATAGGTTAAAGGGAAAGATAGAATATCTGTTGTGAATATAGTGATGCATTGATTACATCAAACACTCAGTGGAGATGCCAATGAGGATTTCATAGTCAAGAATGGAGTAATTTGAATTCATTCAGAGCTATTCTTCAGCAGAGATTGCACAATGGAGGCAGGCTAGCAGGTGGCATAGATCGATGCATGGATTTGCAAGATTAGGCCTGATTAGTGTATGGCGATTGTACTGTATTGAGGGCTTGTGATAAGCTTTGTATTATTGTATGAGATTTTCATATGATCTCCATGTTACATAATATATATTTGGGGTTTTTATATTCAGGCTTTCCCAGTTAAAAACTGTGTTATGTGCAATTGATAATTTTTGTTTATGTTTCACATGTGTGTGCAATTAATTTTTCCGCAAAAGATTAACAAGTGGAATAGATTAAGTATCTTGCATAAAGTTAAATAGTTGGGTCAATTGGATCTTGGACATATGCATGCTTAGTGCATATAGCCTAGGTCTAGCCTAATTAGGTCACCTAGGGCATCAATTTCTTGGGAAATTGACCATAGAAAAACTTGGATCTCCTAAGATCTATTGCATTAGTGGGTACCCTAGCTCTCCTCCGAATTTGAAGGAAATCTGACGGTGGAATTTTCGGATATCCCAAGCCCTAGGTCTAGGATCAAGTTTTTCCCTGGTGTTCCCAAGAGTAGAACCTAACAGGATCAATTTGACATCTTTTGATGAAAATCCTTGTTTGATCCTTTCCCCTCACCTTGGCCAAGTTAAGAATACCATTGGTTGCCAAAATCCATCCCCTAACCTAGGCTTCGTCCACTTGGCCTCGTGTGGTCCCATTTTTCGCCAGAGACTATTTATCAAGGTCTACCCGTGAATCCAAGTTCCCTAAGGGATTTTCGGGATTGGGAAACTCCTTTATAAGCCATATTCTTCTCCCTCAACCCTCAAATCCTCATCTCCTCTCCTTAGGAAATCAAGTCCCTTGCTTAAAAAGCAAGCAAGTTCCCTTCTTCATCCTATGTTAGGGAAAGGGTCCAAGGGGTCACTTCTCATATATTTGTTGATATATCCTCTATAAGTGGCTTCCTAAAATATGGAGTCTCCTCCCATTGGTGAAAGTCTGTAAAGGGCAGGGAGCCTTAGTTGTGGTAACAGTGGGCTAAGTCTCCATCGTTTCCCTTAACCAAGTAGTTGCCGTCTTAGGAACACGTTTTAGGTCCCCTGCTGGTTTGAGTGGTAACATTTATGGTGCCGTTGTCAGGGACGATACGTGTGTCTTATTCCCCATACGACAATACTGATATATCATTCTTGGTGACTCCATTGGAAGAACGAAGCCCTAGTTCTTCATTGATCTCTAAGGTTAATGCTTGTAGGGTGAAGCAAGCATTTGTCAAGGAAATTTCATTCACCCTGGCAGCTCCCATGTCATTGAGGACCCAACGACATGTTGACCACATATATTCCCGCCATAGATATAAAAAGGATCTCGAGATATCCCTCATCGAAATCCGCGAAGAATATGCCAACGTTCGATGTGGATCCACATTCTGCAACCAATCACGTGGTAAGGTTCATGAGGTATCTTTCAAAGCAAAATATAATTCAACCTTGTGATCAAATGGAATTGTTTTTCCAATCTATTGCCCCCAATACCAATTGCCTTGAGTCATGTAAACCTAAAAGCATTCCTTCTCTTCCGATGTTGACTATGCACTTCTTGTTACATGAAGGGTCGGGTTTCCAATCTCATGAAGACATATGCCAAATGTTGGATGTGGCCCTTCGAGTTGAGAAAGTTATTGAATATGGTTTTGTGCTTGAGGAAGAAACTCTTGATCCTCCTCCAAATCATCATGATCAACTGATTGAAGTGTACCTTGAGGATAGTGCCGAAAAAGAGACTCATGAATTGGAAAGCATGTCCTCTAAGGATAATGATAACGAAGATCTGGATCTCGAGAGCCCTTCGGTCTTGCAAGAATGGATGATGGAATATGAGAAGTCTTACAAGCTGTTAGTGGCTACATATAACTCCCAAGATATTTTCTCCTACTATTGTGAGAAATCGAAAAAGCTTCGTAACATGAAGTGTGAAAATAAAAAGAGTCCTACCAATGACCTTCTTCTTGAAGCATTCTTTCAAAATCATTAGTAAATACCTTAGATATCATTCTTCGAGAACGGATGAAGGAAGAAAAGTCCTCCATATCAAAAGAAGAGAATGAATGGCATCATAACCAACACCAAATATATAGTGAAGAATGAGGTTGTTCTGAGGAGGATCATGATAGTCAAATAAATGAAGAATCTACAAAGCGACTTTTGGGTTGTTGATTGGGGAATTGGGTATGACTATAAAAATGAAGACCCCATAGTCTCTCAAATCCATCAGAATGAACTCAAGAAAGAAGAAGACACTCTGACCTTTCGGAACAATAGTGTTGGCCCTTATGAACCCCTCCCTAGTGATTAGAAGGGTCTCTTATTTATGTTCCAAGATGATTCAATTAGAGAAAAGCCTTCTAAAATTGTGGGTAATTCTGACGACTCTAATGTGAAAGAAACTGAGGAAGAAGCTTCCTTTAGACATGCCACCAATACAGGGTTTTTCTTCATGTTTAAGCATTCCTCCACATGTTGTGTCCCTGCCCTAGAGATGGATGTTTGTGACAAGGTTTGTTCCCCTAGTTTTGATGAAGAGCTAGTTTCCATTGCGAAAAAACAAGAATAATGGTTTTTCCCCAAATACAATGATGAGTCCACTTCTTGTTTTCCCAACGACCAAAATAGTATCATCCTAAATATGTCTAAGTCATTTACTCATTACCCTAAGGATGATAGGCCCGATATTTTTCTTCATCAAAGGTTCATTAGTCGTTGACATTTCATCTCTTGGTTGGAGGATCAAATTAAATCCTCTCGGTTGTGATGTCTATTCTTTCTTCCAGTTCTCCTTTCTATGACATATGGGTCTCTTGTTTTCCTGCCTCCCACCCTTGCAACCCCTCATATCCTCATTCCCATTTGTATTGTCAGGTTCATTGCAAAAATAATCATTGAAGCATGCATTATTGTATTGATCAATTGATATGTTGGTTGCATTGGGTCTATGATTATACCTAGTACTTGACATTGTATGTTATGCATGTTAGAGTAGGATGCATTGCATGTTGATTGTCCGCGTTAGAACTAATCTCGTATGATATTTTTCATGATAGATTAGTTGCATTTAGATTAAAAATTGCATATTTTATTACTTGAGTTTATGTCCTGACATTAAGCACGGGTGATCATAAGACACTATGAAAAATATGTTGCCCCATGGTTTTGGTCATTGATATGTGCAAATAACAGGTCTACGATGACCAAGATATTGCTAGAGTTCTCGTGACCTCTCGTTCGAGTAGTTTTGCCCACTTCTTTGAGAGATCACGTCCCAGTTGGAGCCAGATGTTACCCACCACTTCGTGGGTGATATCCCTAGGATAAATTTTTTCTACATGATGAACCTCAATCAGCAGCCAACAGCCCCTTGAAGCCCTCAACTAGTTCGTTGTGCCATTTCTCCGCCACCTGAGCTAACCATGTGGTCCCTCACCCATCTGTATTGATTGTATGTTTGAAGGTGGGCCTCCCGAACCTAAAGGTATGTCTTGTCATTTGGTAATTGAGTATTGGGTATACTTATCATGGACATTTTTCGGCATGGATTGATGGGGGGATTTGGTGGAAAGAGTGGGCTTAGTTTGTGCTTCTGTCCCCTTGACCTCTTTTGGATGTCACCATTGGATCTTAGTCCTGTGGGATCTCCTTTACTGACCATTTGGTTTTAGGGTGGTTCTACTTGGGAAACCCCGACTTTGGTTGCATGGTCCCGCTCCCTTATCCACGTATACCACTCCCTTTCCCTTCACTATACCCTCATTCATCATCTCTTTCGCTTGGGTCCACATTGCCTCTCTGGGTCCACATAAGGTTAGCCTCCCCATTCCATTGTCCCCACCTTGGGTCAGGCTTGGAATGATGCCCCGGATGTTGAGGGATCTAAAAATAAAAGTAAAAGCATAAATGGTCACATTCAACAGGAAAATGTACCACAAGATGAAAAACATGGACGAGACAAGCATAATTAGTGTTGGATGGTGTTTTCATTGATGTCAACCCATGGAGTTGACTGGGTTTGAATTTGACCAAAACACCAGTCATTGATGTCAAATTGTTAATGAATGTTTCCTATTAATTGTAGAATTACATCAAGATGGCAGCTATATTGTTTGATGGTTGAAAACCTAAGTCCTAGGGTTTGGGTTCCCTGGACTCAGGATGTACCCTGACATTGTCGAGGGTTTTTGGTAGGTTAAATCATTGAGTTTGAGTTGGATATCTATGTCATTAGATTCTCATCGTCAAGATGTTTCCGTTGAGATAAGGTACACCTTGTCGTTTCTTCTGGTTTGAGAGAAATTTGAATTTAAAGTTGAAGACCCAGATTTGTGGGCTAAAACCCCGGGGGTAGAGACATGACACCTTATTCACCAACTCTTTTCAATATATGACAGGGGTTCTCACCGTAATCTCACCACGTATAAGTTGAATAATTTCAAGAACTAAATACAATAAATCAATCATTGACTTACTGCACTCATGTGTCACCTACAAAATACAACAAAAATGGTTAGTTATTATTATTTAATTAACATTAATGAAATTATATTATTTTGATAAATTATTTTTACGAATAAAATGAATTACCATTATCTTAATGGATAAATTTCTCCAATAATTTTCATGGAGCCCCTCCTATTCATCCAAAATTTCTCTAATGGAGCCCCTTTATTCAATGACATACCCCCAAAGATATTATTCACTCACTAAAATCCTAGCGGCTTCTTTACTTGGGCTGCAAGGCATAACTTTATTAAAATTAAAAAATTATTTTAAAAATTCCTAAAATCCTCACTGTATGAAGCCCCTCCTTAGCCCACAAACATGTCTATAAAAAAAGTGACCTTAAAGCCTCTTAGAACACATCAAAATTCAACAAAATCTCTCATTATTTTAGCTCAGAAATTCTCACTAACCAAGGGAAGCAACGAAGAGATCATTACCAGGTTTAAGTCTTATTTGAACTTTGGACCTAAGGTAATTAAGTGTGTTGTGCAATTTCGGTTGGTCTTTTCTTAAGAACTTGCCTATGTTGTCTCAAGATTTCATTGTATTTGGGGATTTGTTTCTCTTATTTTTGCCTTAATGTTTTGGGTTAGCTTGGTATTTTTCTCTTGTAAGTGAATAAAGTTTCATATTAGCTTGGTATTGTTCTCTTGTAAGTGAATAAAAGTGTTCTTTTAGTATTAGGTGATATTTTTTATGCTTTAAATTTGCTAGAGAAAAATGATGAGCACAACGTGTTGTTGATACACACTTTTTGCAATTAATTTAGAAAAAAGAAGTCTTGCACTAGTTTTCTAGTTAGGTATAACTAAGATTCATTGGAATTTATGGTCTTGGGTTTTGTTGTTCAAATGATGATACAAGGGTTTCGTTGGAAATTACATCTCTGGTTCAGGTCAACAAAGGTACAAGATTTCATGAAGCAATAAACTTCATCCACAATCTAGAACTAAACCAACTCTAAAGGGAAACTATCTGTCAAGGCCGAAGATTGTGCTAAATTTCTATAGCATGAATATTGACAAGAAGTTTTTTTAGAAAGTAATCCTTGATATAGCAATTTGACATTGAATTGATATGCCATAGACATTATCACACTGATCTGGCTTGTGACTTTAAGATTGACTTGGCTTTTTAATAATTGTATCCTTGTATCCTAAGATAACAAGTTGTTGTAATGAATTTCTTTTTAGGATTGCTAATTGACTAAAAAATCCTTGACAATTCAGTGAGGTGATAAAGACACTATGTTGATATGATAAGACAACAACACTATGACAAACAACTGAGACAGTGACAACTGTATACTTAGAAAGTTGATTGATATAGTGTGCTTACAATGTTGTGACAAATGATGAAGCTATATATTGGCATGACTTGTTGATTTACTTAACCTAACTTGACCATAAGTTGACATCTCAATTACCTTAATCACATTGGCTTGACATAACAAGTATCATGACAACTATTGTGACCTTGACTCATTCATAATTGTTTTGATATCTTATATAACATGACAATTAGGAACTATTGTATTGACCTTGTATTTACTTATGATTGTCAAATGGTTTGGTACATGGAAAGGTCCTAATAACTCATCATTTATTTGGCGTGACTTTATTTGGTAACAATTAAGTTGACTTTGAGTGAACTTGACATCTAGACACAAACAATATGTTTTTAGACCTAGCAATGCTCATTCAACCATTGACCTTGTGTCAGCTTGACCTACTCAGTAATATATCCATGGTGAGTGACAATTGTCTTGGTACATGGAACTTGACTGTCGATAGTAGAATTGAAAATCTACATGCAACATGATGTTTGACTAACATAACAATTTATTGATATCTTGACATTGTCTAGTAGAACCTTGAGTTGACTCTAACTATAATGACTATGATAACCTAGGATAAGTTGAGTAACATAATTGTGACCTAACAGAGTAACAAGTTTTTGATGACACGTCACCTTGTTGCATAGCTTATTGAAGTAACGATGGGTAGCATATTGTGAGCAATGCTCAGTAATGTATGAGCATATGATTGTAGATCTTTGTAAGTAGAGCTTGAGAGCAGTGGTAGTGGGTCATAGGAATGACCTGTGGCATCTTGGTATATGCCAATAACATGTGTTTGGGTTTAGAGTTTGCAGTAGTACATGGAGTTTGGGTCATTGATGTGATTTCTTGCATATGAGCTTTGATTTTTATTCGTGAGCAATGCAGTGTAGTGATGTGCAGTTGCTAGCTAGTTTGTGAACTCGTGAATGTTCATCTATTCATGTGCAGTTAAGAAATGATAGTGGCGTGCAGTTGAGCAATGGCAATGATTAGTGATAACAGGTTGTAAAATGGTCAGCTTATGGAGTGGTTAGTTGAATTTACAGCGTTAGTAGTGAGGCCTTAATGTTCAGCTTTGTGCAGTGCTCTGTTTGTGGGAACAGTGATCAGTAGCTACCAGGGTTCGACATTTATTTTACATATCTCTTACAACTATTCTACGTTGATTCAGAGTGCAGGAGTTCTAGTGTGAAAATTGTGAAACATGATCTACCGACTCTTCTAAGTGATTGGATTCACCTTCAGGTTGTGACCTAAGAACACTTCAGGGTGGCAAGGTAGTGCTAGGGAAATTTGTGGCTTGCATAGGCCATTGAGGTGCCTATTTAGTTGTGGCTAATAAATTAACAAGGCAGCGAAGCATCCTTTCTAACAGTAGCTAATAAACAGATTTTTGGGGCACTCATCAGGTTGTGGCTTGATCTACATGGTGTTGGGGCGTCCTTCTGGTTGTAATAGGATATTAGGATTTAGTAGCGTCCTACAAGTTGTGGCATGTGAATTAGGGGGTTGACACGTCCCTCAGTTGTAGCTGTAATATTGATGTAATTAATATTCCTTTTAAAGAAAGAAGAAGACAATTACTACAAAAGTGTTCTTATTAATAGTAAACATTAATGAAATTATATTATTTTGATAAATTATTTTTACGAATAAAATGAATTACCATTATCTTAATGGATAAATTTCTCCAATAATTTTCATGGAGCCCCTCCTATTCATCCAACATTTCTCTAATGGAGACCCTTTATTCAATGACATACCCCCAAAGATATTATTCACTCACTAAAATCATAGCAGCTTCTTTACTTGGGCTGCAAGGCATAACTTTATTAAAATTAAAAAATTATTTTAAAAATTCCTAAAATCCTCACCGTATGAAGCCCCTCCTTAGCCCACAAACATGTCTATAAAAAAAGAGACCTTAAAGCCTCTCAGAACACATCAGAATTCAACAACTCTCTCATTATTTTAGCTCTGAAATTCTCGCTAACCAAAGGAAGAAACGAAGAGATCATTACCAAGTTTAAGTCTTATTTGAACTTTGGACCTAAGGTAATTAAGTGTGTTGTGCAATTTCGGTTGGTCTTTTCTTAAGAACTTGCCTATGTTGTCTCAATATTTCATTGTATTTGGGGATTCGTTTCTCTTATTTTTGCCTTAAAGTTCTGGGTTAGCTTGGTACTTTTCTCTTGTAAGTGAATAAAGTTTCAGATTGGCTTGGTATTGTTCTCTTGTAAGTGAATAAAAGTATTCTTTTAGTATTAGGTGATATTTTTGATGCTTTAAATTTTCTAGAGAAAAATGATGAGCACAACGTGTTGTTGATACACACTTTTTGCAATTCATTTAGAACACAGAAGCCTTGCACTAGTTTTTTAGTTAGGTATAACTAAGATTCATTGGAATTTATGGTCTTGGGTTTTGTTGTTTCAAATGATGATACAAGGGTTTCATTGGAAATTACATCTCTGGTTCAAGTCAACAAAGGTACAAGATTTCATGAGCAATAAACTTCATCCACAGCCCAAAACTAAACAAACTCTAAAGGGAAACTATTTGTCAAGGTCAAAGATTGTGCTAAATTTCTATAGCATGGAGATTGACAAGAAGTTTTTTTAGAAAGTAATCCTTGATATAGCAGTTTGACATTGAATTGATATGTCATATACATTATCACACTGATCTGGCTTGTGACTTTAAGATTGACGTGGCTTTTTAATAATTGTATCCTTGTATCCTAAGATAACAAGTTGTTGTAATGAATTTCTTTTTATGATTACTAATTGACTCAAAAATCCTTGACAATTCAGTGAGGTGACAAAGACACTATGTTGATATGATAAGACAACAACACTATGAGAAACAACTAGAACAATAACAACTATATACTTAGAAAGTTGACTGATATTGTGTGCTTACAATGTTTTGACAAATGATGAAGCAATATATTGGCATGACTTGTTGATTTACTTAACCTAACTTGACCATAAGTTGACATCTCAATTACCTTAATCACATTGGCTTGACATAACAAGTATCATGACAACTATTGTGACCTTGAATCATTCATAATTGTTTTGATATCTTATACAACATGACAATTAGGAACTATTGTATTGACCTTGTACTAACTTATGATTGTCAAATGGTTTGGTACATGGAAAGGTCCTAATAACTCATCATTTATTTGGCGTGACTTTATTTGGTAACAATTAAGTTGACTTTGAGTGAACTTGACATCTAGAAACAAAAAATATGTTTTTAGACATAAGAATGATCATTCAACCATTGACCTTGTGTTGGCTTGACCTACTCAGTAATATATCCATGGTGAGTGACAATTTTCTTGGTACATGGAACTTGACTATCGATAGTATAATTGAAAATCTACATGCAACATGATGTTTGACTAACATAACAATTTATTGATATATTGACATTGTCTAGTAGAACCTTGAGTTGACTCTAACTATAATGACTATGATAACCTAGGATAAGTTGAGTAACATAATTGTGACTTAACAGGGTAATAAGTTTTTGAGGACACGTCACCTTGTTGTATAGCTTATTGAAGTAACGATGGATAGCAGATTGTGAGCAATGCTCAGTAATGTATGAACATATGATTTTAGATCTTTGTAAGAAGAGCTTGAGAGCAGTGGTAGTGGGTCATAGGAATGACCTGTGGCATCTTGGTATATGCCAATAACAGGTGTTTGGGTTTAGCGTTTGCAGTAGTACATGGAGTTTGGGTCATTGATGTGGTTTCTTGCATATGAGCTTTGATTTTTATTCATGAGCAATGCAGTGTAGTGACATGCAGTTGCTAGCTAGTTTGTGAACTCGTGAATGTTCATCTGTTCATGTGCAGTTAATAAATGATAGTGATGTGCAGTTGAGCAATGGCAGTGATTAGTGATAACATGCTGTACAATGGTCAGCATATGGAGAGGTTAGTTGAATTTACAGTGTTAGTAGTGAGGCCTTAATGTTCAGGTATTTGCAATGCTCTGTTCATGAGAACGGTGATCAGCGGCTACCAGCGTTTGACATTTATTTTACATATCTCTTACAACTATTCTACATTGATTCAGAGTGTAGGAGGTCTAGTGTGAAAATTGTGAAACATGATCTACCGACTCTTCTAGGTGATTGGATTCACCTTCAGGTTGTGACCTAAGAACACTTCAGGGCAGCAAGGTGGTGCTAGGGAAATTTGTGGCTTTCATAGGCCATTGAGGTGCCCATTTAGTTGTGGCTGATAAATTAACAAGGCAGCAAAGCATCCTTTCCGACAGCAGCTGGTAAACAGATTTTTGGGGCACTCATCAGGTTGTGGCTTGATCTACATGGCGTTGGGGCATCCTTCTGGTTGTAGTATGATATTAGGGTTTAGTAGCGTCCTACAAGTTGTGGCATGTGAATTAGGGGGTTGACACGTCCCTCAGTTGTAGCTGTAATATTGTTGTAATTAATATTCCTTTTAAAGAAAGAAGAAGACAATTACTATAGAAGTGTTCTTACTAATGCTCTGAAAAGAATTAAAAAGTGCTAATTTCTAAGAAAATATTGATTCACCCCAATCCCCCCCCCTGCCCCCTCTCAGTATTTCGAACAATTGGTATCATAGCTTGGTTCCTTCAGTAACATCTTAACCATTGGAAGGCAATTTTCAGAGCATAGAGATGGGAAAGTCAAAGAAGCAGGTAGCTAGGATTTCAAAGGAAGGTACAAGAACAACAAAATATGAAGAAAGTGGGTATTGTGTACCAACCCCTTATTTTGAAATAGATAATTACTGGATATGGGAATTGATGATGGAAGTACATTTACAGTCACATAGAGTATGGGAATCAGTTGGTTCTGGAGACACATCTATCAACGAAGCTAAAAGGTACAATTCAAAGGCCATGAATGTAATATTAAATGTTCTTCCATATTTTGTGAAAACAAAAGTTGGTCAATGTTCAACAGCTAAATCTCTTTGGAAAAAGCTTTATAGTCTCGATGCAACAAAGCAATCAAGTCAATATGTTATTGAAAATTAGGATCCTTCAGATTATGATGAATAAATTGGAGAAATGAGTAAGACAAAGTTTCAAAATCAAGCGATCAAGGTGATAAAAGAACTCAAAAGCCAAAAGGAAAGGGCAAGACTTTTGGGGAAAAAATTGAAGATAGAAAAAGAACTCATCAAGGAAAATGAAGAGTCTGATAAGATGATTAGCAGTTGTAGAAATCAATTGGAAGAAGTCAAGAATATAGAGAC
Source organism: Pinus albicaulis (assembly GCA_034641835.2). Lineage (NCBI taxonomy): Eukaryota > Viridiplantae > Streptophyta > Pinopsida > Pinales > Pinaceae > Pinus > Pinus albicaulis. Next base: position 544,249,209 of record CM076582.1, on the reverse strand, counting down.
ACAAGACCTCAAGAGAGAAATCTAACAGAAGCAACAAGAACTCAACACAGCCTTTGCAGATATTAGCAGGCTCAAATAATAGATACAAGAACAAGAAATTGAAAGGAAGGAATCTAATTAAAGATACATATTCGTAGTTGACCAAAAGAAACAGGAATTGGAAACATCTTCAGCTGAAGTAAGCAGGTTTAGGATTGAAAATAAGGAGCAGAAGGAACAGATAAAGGTTCTCAACATAGAATTACAGAAGACCACTCTTCTCAAGCTACAGGCTAGGGAGGAAGAAAAAAGAAGGGAGATCTTGAAAAGATGGTTTCAACAAGATCTTGCTCAAAAGCAAGAAGAACTTGATGCGGCGCTTGATGAGATCATCAAACTCAAGGGATCACAAAAATAAGACTTACAAGATAAGACAAGTGAAGAAGCAAAAATGAAGGAAATTAAAGTTGGTAGAGCTCCAGAGTATGAAGGTACAATCTCCACATCTTTGCAAGATGATCCTAAGAAGGAAGCTGATCAGAGTGAAAAGCCAAAGAAGAATGTTGCAACTCCAAAAAACAATACCAAAATAGTTAAGAACAATGGACAACAATGGACTACAACATTTCCTCCAAAGAAGAATGAAAAAACTTCAAGGTATGTTTGTTTATTTAATGGTTATTATTTTTCGTGTGCTAGCTATGGACATATGATCAGGGATTGTAAAGTTGTTGACAGGTACAACTATCAAGCATAAGAGAACTTTTGAGGTCCAAAATGGGCCTCCTAAGAAAAATGTACAACCAAAATAAAATTTATAATAACCAATAGGATTCAAGATGATGATGTCAAACATGGGAGATGATTCACCATTTTTGCGATAAATAAGTAAAAAGATTAAAAATTAATAAAATAATAAAACTACCTTTTCAACTTGTATTTTTGACTTATCTCCCTAACGTTTAACTCAAATTTCGAGCAGGAGTACTCATTTGATGAAAAATTTAATTCCTAATCCAAGGAGTACCTATGTTGCATACTTTTCATGGGCCCTACTACACGAAAAATGAGAAATACATGAAAAAATATCATTGCAATCATGTTGTTCATGTATTTCTCATTTTTCGTGTAGCAGGGTCCATCAAAAGTATACAACATGAGTACTCCTTGGATGAGGAATCACATTCTACATCCAACAAGTGGTTCCGCTCAAAATTTCAGTAAACCCATAGTGAGATAAGTTGAAAATACGAGTTGAAAAAGTAGTTTTTTTCTTTTTTCCCTCTAAAATTTGATGATGTAATCTAATATTATTTTATTATTTCCACTATTATTTTATAATTTCCTTAGGAGGCCCATTTTAGACCTCAAAATTCCCCTAATGGACCATTGCATCTGAATGAACCATTGAGGTACGCACATTTATTTAATGGTTATTATTTTTTATATGCTAATTTTGGACATATCGCTAGGGAATGTGAAGTTAAGTACAATCATTATCCGCAAAAACCTAGAAGCAAGTTTGCAAGATCACAAGACAGATACCAAACAGAATCTTCTATGGATGACATTGAATATTTCAAATTTCATAATTATGGACACATAGTTGATTACTACATGTATGAGAAGAATGAAAAGCTTGACGACGAGAATAAGAAGGTTTGGAAAAGAAAACAAATACAAGATGAATAGGTACATGATAAGCAAGAAAAGAAGGAAGGAGAGAAGGTTTTAGCAATTATGCTTTCAAGATTCATAACAGGTTGTAAGAAATCAGTAGTTGCTTCAGTTAATGACTCGAGTCAAGATGGTATGTTAAATGATACACTATTTTGAACAACTCAGCTCGTCGATTCCTTGAAATTTGAAGAGGGGGAGTATTACAACATGTGGCACAGGTCTACCATTGACAGATAGTTTGAGCAAGATGGTAGCTTTATAACAGGTTCAGGAGGAGCAAAACAATTGAAGGACTACAAGTTCACAAAGGAAGGCTTCTCTTCAAGGGAAGCACATACAAGACACAGGTCCAGAGGAATCATCATTAAAAAACTATTACAAGAAGGCTTCTCTTCAAGGGGAGCACAGGAAGATAACAAGTCCACATGAAGCATGCAAATTCTCATGCGGAGTAACCCTTTGCCATTGATGTCAAAGGGGGAGAGAAAAACCTGAGAATGAGATTGAAATCTCGAGAAGGAGGTGAAGCATGATGTCAAGGGGATTTGTACTCATAGGAGGAGTACGTGTGTTGCCTTCAATGAGAAAGGGGGATATTTTTGGATGGTGTTGTCATTGGTTTCAACCCATGAAGTTGATTGGGCTTGAATTTGACCAAAACACCAGTCATTGATATCAAATGGTTAATGAACACTTCTTAGTAATTGTCGGATTACATGAAGATGGTAGCTATATTGTTCAATGGTTGAAAACCCAAGTCCTAGGGTTTGGGTTCCTTGGACTCAGGATGTACCCTGACTTTGTCGAGGGTTTTTGGTAGGTATAATAATTGAGTTTGGGTAGGATATATATGTCATTAGATTTTCCTCATCAAGATGTTTCTATTGATATATGGTTCATCCCATCATTCCTTACGGTTTGAGAGAAAATTGAGTTTAAAGTTGAAGGTCCGGTTTTGTGGGCTAAAACCCCAAGGGGTAGAGACATGACACCTTATTTACCATCAGTTTTCAATATATGACGGAGATTCTCACTGTAATCTCACCACATATAAGTTGAATAATTTCAAGAATCAAAGACATTAAATCAATCATTGACTTACTGCACTCATGTGTCACCTACAAAATACACCAAAGAGGGTTAGTTATTATTATTTAATTAAAAATAATGAAATTATATTATTTTGATAAATTATTTTACTTATCAAATGAATTACCATTATCTTAAGGGATAAATTTCTCCAATGATTTTCATAGAGACCCTCTTATCCATCCAAAGTTTCTCTAATGGAGCCCCTGTATTCAATGAAATGCCCCTAAGATCTTATTCACTCATTAAAAGCCTAACGGTTTCTTTATTTGGGCTACAAGGCATAACTTTATTAAAATTAAAAATTTATTTTTAAAATTTGTAAAATCCTCACCATATGAAGCCCCTCCTTAGCCCACAAACATGTCTATAAAAAAAGAGACCTTAAAGCCTCTCAAAACACATCAAAATTCAACAACTCTCTCATTATTTTAGTTCTGAAATTCTTGCTAACCTAAGGAAGCAACGAAGATATCATTAGAAGGTTTAAGTCTTATTTGAACTTTGGACATGAGGAAATTAAGTGTGATGTGCAATTTCGGTTGTTCTCTTTCTTGGAATCTACCTATGTTGTCTTAAGATTTCATTATATTTGGGGATTCATTTGTCTTCTTTTTTCTTTAAAGTTCTAGGTTAGCTTGGTATTGTTCTCTTGTAAGTGAATAAATTTATGGGTTAGATTGGTATTGTTCTCTTGTAAGTGAATAAAAGTATTATTTTAGTATTAGGTGATATGTTTGATGCTTTAAATTCACTAGAGAAAAATGATATTGCAGGTCCTCATCTAGGGCATCAATTCTGAGCACAACGTGTTGTTAACACACCCTTTTTTCCTTTCATTTAGAACACCGAAGTCTTTCACCAGTTTTTTATTTTGGCATAACTGGGATCCATTGCAATTTATGGTCTTGGGTTTTGTTTTTTCAAATGTTGATACAAGGGTTTCACTGGAAATTACATCTCTGGTTCAGGTCAACAAAGGTACAAGATTCCCGAAGTAATAAAATTGATCCACAATCTAGAACTAAACCAACTCTAAACGGAAACTATCTATCAAGGTTGAATATTGTGCTAACTTTCTATACCATGAAGATTCACAACAGGTTTTTGCAGAAAGTAATCCCTGGTATAGCATTTTGATATTAACTTGATATGTCCTAGACATTATCACACTGATATGACTTGTGACTTTAAGATTGACTTGGATTTTCAATAAATGCATCCTTGTGAGTATCCTAAGAAAAAAAGTTATTGTAGTGACTTTATTTTTTAGGATTGTTAATTGACTCAAAACTCCTTGACAATTCAGTGAGGTGACAGAGACAATATGTTGATATGATAAGACAACAACGCTATGAGAAACAACTGAGACAAAGAAAATTGTATACTTAGAAATTTGGCCGATAGTGTGTGCTTACATTGTTGTGACAAATGATGAAGCTATATATTGGCATGACTTGTTGATTTACTTAACCTAACTTGACCATAAGTTGACATCTCAAATACCTTAATCACATTGGCTTGACATGGCAAGTATCATGACAACTACTATGACCTTGACTCATTGAGAATTGTTTTGATATAATATATAACATGACAGTTAGGCACTATTGTATTGACCTTGTATTGACTTATGATTTTCAAATGGCTTGGTACATGGAAAGGTCCTAATAGCTCATCATTGATTTGACGTGACTTGATTTTATAAAAATTAAGTTGACTTTGAGTGGACTTGAGATCTAGACATAAACAATATTCTTTTAGACATAAAAATTATCATTCAACCATTGACCTTGTGTTGGCTTGACCTACTGAATGCCTATATCCTTGGTGAGTCACAATTGGCTTGGTACATGGAACTTGATTGTTGATAGTAGAATTGACAAGCTACATGCAACATGATGTTTGACTGACATAACAAGTTATTGATATGTTGACCTTGTCTAGTAGAACCTTGAGTTGACTCTAACTATAATGACTATGATAACCTAGGATCAGTTGAGTAACACAATTGTGACCTAACAAGGTAACAAGTTTCTGAGGACACATAACCTTGTTGTATATCTTATTGAAGTAACAATGGATAGCATATTGTGATCAGCAGTGTAGGAACATATGCTTATAGCTCTCTATAGGCAGAGCTTGAGAGCAGTGGTAGAAGGTCATGGGAATGACCTGTGGCATCTTGGTATATGCCATTATCATGTGTTTGGGTTTAGCATTTGCAGTAGTATAGGGAGTTTGGGTCACTGATTTGGTTGCTTGCATATGAGCTTTGATGTTTATTCGTGAGTAGTGTAGTGCAATGATGTGTAGTTGGTAGCTAGTTTGTGAGCTCGTGAATGTTCATATATTCATGTTAAGTAGTGATAGTGATGTGCAGTTGAGTAGTGGCACTGATCAGTAATAACAGGTTGTGCAGTGGTCAGCTTATGGAGTGGTTAATTGGCTTGGAAGAGTTATCAGTGAGGTCTTGATGTGAAGCTATGTGCAATGATCAGTTTGTGGGAATAGTGATCAGTGGCTACCAGGGTTTGACATTTATTTTACATCTTTCTTACAAATATTCTACATTGATTCAGAGTACAGGAGACAGGGAAAATTTTAAGGATGGAAATTTATCTTAAAGTTTAGAAACCTTGGCGAATCTTACAAGTACATAATATGCATACTGTAAAAATTTTGGTGATATTTTTTTAAATATATTCAAATTTCTAATAACTTTATATAGTCTCTATAATTTTTTGGCGATTTTTAGGATAACATAATTTTATACTATAAAATTTGGGCGAATCACTTTTAGAAGAAAATGGAAATTGGCGAATCCTTTTTTTGGAAAAACCATGGAATATTAGCCCACACGCGAATATTAGCCCACCTGTAAATATTAGCCCCTAAAATTTTCCATGACACGAGATCCAGTGTGAAAATTGTGAAACATGATCTACCAACTCTTCTAGGTGATTGGAGTCACCTTCAGGTTGTGGCCTGAGAACACTTCAGGGTGGTCGGTTGGTGCTAAGGCAAGTTGTGACTTGCACAGGGAATTGTGGCATCCATTCAGTAGTGGCTAATAAACTAACAGGGCGGCGAAGCATCCTTTCTGACAATAGTTGGTAAACAGAGTGTTGGGGCACTCATCAGGTCGTGGCCTGATCTACAGGGCATTGGGGCGTCCTTCTGGTTGCAACAGGATATTAGGGCTTAGTAGTGTCCTACAAGTTGTGTGTTGTGAATTAGGGGGTTGACGCATCCCTTAGTTGTAGCTGAAATCTTGATGTAATTAATATTTCCTTTAAAGAGAGAAGAAGACAATTACTACAAAAGTGTTCAGTGGTTTTTGACTCAGAGGGGGTTTTCCACCTAAAAATATTTGTGTCTACTCTTTTATCTTTCTACATTGTTGAATGGTGTCGTCTACTGTTGATTATTGTTTATAATTGTTGAATAAAAGCACTAATAATAACTGAAGAATAACTAATGCTCTGAAAATGATTAAAAAGTGTTAATTGCTAAGAAATATTGATTCACCCCCCCTCTCAGTATTTCCAACAATTAGCACGTGGGAAAAATCCAATACATCATCTCTGCCCCACTATCGCATTGGTTCCATAGGCCCTAGATGAGCCTCCTTTATCATTCAGGAACCCATGATTGTCCCAACCCCTAGAGGGAAATGAACCACCCTACCAAAAGGGGGTAATATCTGCGATATATTACACATAATGCTCTTATCCTTTGAGCCCCGAGTAGTTATTCAAAGAAAAATCATAAAAGGAAAAAGGTATATAAAGAAGGGTGGAAAAATCAAGGTCAAGGCACCTCATGTACATTGATTTCTCCCTCCTACACATTATATACCCATGTTTGGGCCTCCCCTTTTATAGCTATTCTTATGCCCCGATATGTGACCCAAGGTTGCCCCTCTCATTCCCTATACCATTTCACCTCTTTATCACATGCCACCACCATTTGAGGGATGTACCTTGGACATACTATCCCCTATAAAGGTAGAAACCACCAAATAAGGTACCTGGCTAACCCCCTTTGGAGCTTGGAGAAATTAGCACATGCCAAAGCCCACTATAGAAGGGCATGCAATTATAAAGTGTCCACGTGTTGTCCATGGTTTGTAACCTCTTTTACCTGATTAATTTAATGACTTGTTGCACTGGAAGGCTAGGGGCTGTTGGAAAATGCATCTAGGATCAGTCTTCATATTGACTATGCAGTTATGTATTTATGTAATGAAGAAGACAAAGATAATAAAATGTACTTTTTTTATGCTTGCTCCATGGGTTTCATGAGCAAGGTTTTATTATAGGTCAAAAGACTTCCTCTTGATGTCTTTTATGGATTTGTCATATTGTCATAAATGTACTAATTAAGAGTCATGTATATGAGGAGTCTAGTCAAATAAGTATGCTCAAGACCTTGTCACATAAGTCTTGAAGACACCGCTCCATATGATGCTCAAGACCAGTGTTAAACATCTCCTAAGAACAACAAATAAGTAGTGAAAAAAGTCGGCCTACTTACAGATTGGAAGGTCAACCTAAAATGAAGAAAGGATGCCATTACATATGTATGGGTCTATGGTTCATTTGAACAACACACTTAGGACAAGTCTGCAACTAAAAGGTGTGGATCACAAAGATTAAGTATGGGGAATAAAGCGAAGATACCTTCTAAGTAATGCGAGGTCAGCTCATTGCAATTATGAAGTAAATATATGTGATAACGCTTCCTGTGATCACAAAGAAATCCAAGAACAGTTTCTTAGGACTAATGCTACTTGGTGCAAGGGTAGAACAGGGTTGGTGTTGCTCGGTGCAAGTGAAAACAGAAGTTGAAAAATGAGTATTATAGAATGCGAAAAGGAACATTGTTGAAGAAATAAATTACTAAGTTATGTGTTGCTAAATAGAGACTGAGTTTCTCTATAGTGCATATCACTACATAAAGGAAGGTCTAAAGATAACATAGTGTGATCAAAGTGCTTAAGTATATCTACAAGACAGAGACTAGAAGAAGATACTACAAGGTGTTGAAGAATCTCTAGGAGGACTAAAGGAAGTCACTAAGAACCGAATTTCTTAGTATTGGTGCAGAGCAGTGTTGAAGGGAGGATAAACAAAAGGAAGTCAAGAAGAAAGTAGTGACAAGGTCTTGAAAGCATATATAGGTTAAGGGTCTGAATCATGGTCATGGTACTTGTCGATTGAAATTTTATAAGAATAATTCCTTGCGGTTTTTCCTCTCCAAGAAGGAGAGGTTTTGGCCCTGGCTTGAAGAGACTATATTTGTGTCTCGTGTGTTTTGGTAATTGACTCGATGAAAGACATAATAAGCTAAGAAGAGAATACATAAGTAAGAAAATTAAGCTCACAAGTAATTATCAAGAAGAAAATTTGTATTAATCACTACCATCCAAATTCTCAACATCGTATCAGAGCTAAGGTGTTGAATGTGAGGGCTACTTCACAAAGAGACACTCAAAGAAGAAAGAATCAAAGTCTACATTGAAAGATCAATTCAGTTTGCAAGGAAGATTATAAAGGATTCACTCATTAGGAAAACAATCTTTGCCATCAAATATTTATATTGAAAACATTTTTAGAAGTGATATCATCCTTCTGAAGATATCCTTTATCATCAAAGATCCAAGGTCACCTACATTGGAGAAGTCAATCTAAGAGGAAGTTCATAACTTGATCATCATCAAAGAAGATGTTGGAAGGAGAAAGTCACCATACTCAAGTAAGTGTCTATGACCTTATCTAATCCTGTCAAAATGACTTATTGTATAGAAATCAACAAATTGGTTGGGTCATCAAACCTTAGCGCATGAAAGAAGAGGACAAATTTGAATCTAGTTGAAAACGAAGTTATGGGCTACATCAAAGGATCTACAATTCAACCTTCAAAGGAAGACATTCTAGCATATATCACATACATGAAGGGAGACATAAGAGCCTGAAGGATTCTTATAGAATCCATAAAGGACTCTCTCATTCCCTATGTATCAAATCTAGAATCCTCAAAAGAAATATATGATAAAAAATGGTGGAACTATTCTCGAAAGTTTCTACAAAGGAAATAATATCCCTGAGATAAAAATTATACAAATTAAGAAACTCAAGAAAGGAAGGAATTATTCCATATCTAATGGATATTTTCGCTATACGAGATCAACTGCAGAAATTGGGGGAAGTAATGTCCGATGAAGAAATTCTCACTATAATACAAAATGCTCCACCTAAAGAATCTGAAAGTTTCACTTCCGGCATCAATGGGAAAGAAGAAGAAATACCATTCCAAGATCTATGTAAGATAGAAAAAACAAGATTGAAAGCCAGATTTGATAAAGGATCAAATGAAGGGAATCAAGTCGTTGCAACCTTGTCCGGGAAGATAGGAAGATTCAGTAAATTTGGTCCTCATAATAAAAGAAGAAATATGGACAAAGCATGACGCTTTGGGTGTAATGAACTTAGGCATTATAAAATGGATTGTCCTAAATCTAGGAAGGACAAGAGGAAAAAGGAAGCAGCACATGTCACAGATGAAAGGGAAGAACCTGATGCAAAGAAACCTAAGAAAGAAGAAGCGAAAGATCTTTATTATGATTGAGATCATCTTCCTCTTTCAGTGATTTCTATTGGATAGTATGATAGGAAGCAATGTATATTAATAGCATCATTATAGAAGCATGGAAGGAGCACTTCAAGAAATAGCTCCTGGAAACTGATAACAACATTGATGGAAGATAGTCATCAAAATAAAGGGTCAACATTCAATAATCAATATGGAAACAAGTGCTGACATTTTTTTGGGAGTTCTCCATGGATTCAATGGTTAGAAAGAAAGAAAAGGGTTTCATCGAGAATTCTATTTTACAAAATTATGGGATTAGGATATGATGACATACTATTGAATCGGGTCAAGGGAATGAAGTTCTTCATTCTAGTATAATTGCTACAAGAAGACTCAAAAGGAAAAGGATGAGATACATATATCTATATGCTGGCACTGGACGTTGTGAAGTCATGTCATGTGATTGCAAGTGATGGACTTATATGATCTATGGAAGAAAGATCTCTATTGGTGCACAGGTTGCCACTAACAAATAAAATTAAATATGTCCTCATATGGAATATGAGGTAGTTGTATACAAGCAAGGAACTAAATACTGGAAGTTCCTAGGAATGAAGTTGTGCGGAGAAAGAAAGGAATAGATCATGAAGTGCAAACATATCAGGAGGTTGTTATCATCCGGAAGCCAAGAAGACTTGACTAGGAGATCTCATGGGAAGATATGTTGACTCTGACAGAAGTATGGTAAACAAGAAGACCCTTGAAAATACATATCTTTAGGAGATGTGTCAATCTGAAAAGAGGATGTCGATGCCTACAAGAAGATTTCATAGTGAAATATCATCACCGAGGTAGCTTTTAATTTAAAAGGTTCTTATGTATATGTTTATTTGGATAAGTTTGTACAGGGTTTCCAATCATGTGACAAGATGTAACATCCTTGGGACATGGTTCAAAGGAAAGCAACATGGCATAAAGGTGGACCAAATGAGAAGGAGTGATGAATCACTTTCAGGTGGATGAGATGACTCGTGGATGAAAGTGATGGATGATATGTGCCCTATGAAGCCAAAAGTTGAAGATTCCTCAATATCAAAATCCATGACATCGAGGGGAGGAATTGTTCATGAGAAGCTGGGTGTCTCACTATTGCTACTGCAGGTCCTTGGTTGAGAGGGAGCCTAGTGGTAAGTTTCTTACTTGGAAGAAACTTGAAGTATGTCCTTACTAAGTTAAGATGGAGTGACATATATGATTCTCTAATTCATGTGTCATGCACTAGACCAAGACTAACAACCATAAGTCTTAGTGAAGGCCACGAGGAGAGAATGGATAGACTCATCATTCTGGTCTTCACCTAGGAAGACAGAATGTAGGATTGGCTAATCATCTGGAATCTGATACTCTTTGAGAATGAGATAGGACATTTGTAAATTTTTGTAGATCTTCTATGCTTGATGCAACTTTACTTTTTATCCCCAATATCAAACAGGAATCACATAAACAAGAAATTAAAATGCTGATAGAACATACCAGTAGATCGACAGAATACAAGCCAAAAATATATGTGTGTTGGTGCGTTACAACGATCAACAGGATGCTTCAACCAGCAAAGTCTAAATACGGTCCGTGAACCAGAAGTGTCACACAACCCTCTAGGACAACAATATCATTCAACCCAAATTCAACGAAAGTTAGCGTTGTCACAGTCAATGGTCAATGCCAAACAACAGTAGCAAAAAGTCAACGCAACCTAGTCAAAGTCAACGGTCAACTTCGATTTTTGTGCCAGAAAATGTGGATTGCAGAAATTGAAATTTTGACCAAGATTTGGGTCAGTTTGACCATGCATTGACCAAAGTCAACACTGGTCAACTCTACGTGGAAACCCTAGGTCGAAAGCAAAAAATTCTCTTTGTTGTGTTTCCCACGTGTGGATAAAGAAGAGACTCCAATAGATGATCGAACCAATAATATGAGGAGAGAGAATGTGTGATGATGGATGAGTGAAAATAACCTCCAACGTTAACCTATTTATATCCATCAGGGAGGGTCTGTGACACAACTGCTGGGGCTTCAAGCCTACATTTCATTTTAGGCCGACCTGCACATATTTTGAATAAATTCAAAATAAATGTTCTGCTCATTGGATCAAGATGATCTTTAGATCGATCTTTCACCTCTCCGAAAGAGGAACCCAATAAAAATATTGGCATCTCCATCTGAGCATCACAACATGGAGTTTGGACCTAGTTGTCCAAAATTAACACTCCCTCTCAACTAGGGAGAACTCCATCCACCTGTGCCATCCAAACATTGTGCATCGTCCTGTCGTAACTTGCTTTGCTGGCTTCTTTATTTCAGAAAAAAAGTGGGTCAGTCACAAAGACATCATTCCCGGCTGAAAAATTCAGCCCAGAGGTCTGAAACCTCTATAGGACTCCAAAAGAGTCTCATACCAACCTGAAGTTGGTTTACCTGACCCGAAGTCAGTTGGAGGTCTGAAACCTCACTAGACTTGATCCCAAATCAAGAGGTTGGACACGTGCCATCCTAGACATAGAGAGTACGACAATATCTAATGTGTCCATCAGTGTTTGCTACTAGTCTCTAGCTTTTCCCACCTCATTGGCCAAATGAGAGGTACTTCCCATGAGTCCGAGACTCAATGGGTAGGATTCATATGGGGCACAGATCATGAGAGGTGAACCAACTCAACATCATAACGGTGGGGATGAAGCACCAAAGGATTTGGCAAGCCTAGCCCCGTGAGTGCTTATAGCTCCGAGGAGCTATCCCCAAGGCCCCCAGAACTCCCAGAGCTCATCGTTCAACATGACCCTCAACATAGGCTTGTTCCACGATTCCAAGATTCTCATGGAAGGTTAGGAACTTGACCTTCCCCAGGGGCTTTGTGAGAATATCCATGACCTGTTCATTAGTTCCTATATGATCGAGCCTTACAGCGCCTCATTATACCATATCCCGGATAAAGTGGTACCTGATATCAATATGCTTGGATCAATCGTGGAACATAGGATTCTAGGACAACCAAATCCCACTCTGGTTATCAAAGAGTATCACGGTGGTATCTAACACATGCCCAAATAGCTCACTGAAGAGCTTTCACAACCAAACTACTTCACAACAAGCCATATTCACTGCAATGTATTCAGCTTTCGCGGTGCTCAAAGCCACCAACTTCTACTTCCTACTCATCCATGATATCAAAGCAGAACCAAGTGTGAAGCAGCAACCTAATGTGCTCTTACGATCCACCACACTGCCAACCCAATCGACATCAGTATATCCATGGAGTTTCATGCTCCCGGTAGTGTATCTCAACCCATGGTTTATCGTGCCCCGAAGATATCTCAATAGATTCTTGGCACCAACCCACTGAATGTGATGAGGATCAACCATGTGTTGACTCAAAGTGTTCACTGCAAAACATACATCTAAACAGGTGTTCACTAATAACATCAGGGCCCCTACGAGTTGACGATAATCAGTAGGATTTGCTAGTACGGGCCTAGCAGTGTTGCCACTCAACTTCTTAAAGTTGAGCTCCATCGGTGTTGACGCAGACTTACAATCCACCATTCCAAATATTTCCAAAAGCTTCACAATATGTTTTCCTTGAGAAAGGAAAATCCCCCCAGGTCTCTGCCAAACCTCCAGGCCTAGGAAGTAATGCATAAGTCCTAGGTCCTTCATCTCGAACTCAACAACGAGCTCCCTCTTTAACTCATGAATGAGAGGGTTAGCACCTGTCAGAAAGAGGTCATCCACATACAGCACTAGAATGAGAGGATTTTCTTTATCAACCTTGAAGTAAAGGTTCAGATCAGCATTACTATGAGTGAAGCCTAGCTTCATCAGGTAGTTATCTATCCTCTCATACCAAGCTCTGGGTGCTTGCTTCAACCCATAAAGGGCTTTCTTCAACCTGCAGACATGGGTGTCCTGATCTTGGACTTCGAAACCTAGAGGTTGCTCCACATACACCTCTTCCTTAATCGCACCTTGCATAAAAATGGTCTTCACATCCATCTGATAAAGATTCCATCCTTGCATAGAAGCAAGGGCTATGATAGATTGAATGGTGGTATATTGGCCCACAGGTGAAAATATATCATCACAATCTATGCCTTCCTTTTGAGAGAAGCCACGAGCAACGAATCTTTCCTTGAACTTTTCAGCACTACCATCAGATCCATGCTTGATCTTATAGAGCCATTTCAAGGTGACAACTGTTTTGTCCTCCAGTCTTGGAACCACATCTCTGACCTCATTCTTCATAATGGACTCATATTCTTCATGCATAACATCCTTCCATACTTGATGCTTGACATATTCTTCAAAATATCCAAGCTCAGATTGTACGATTGTACTCATGGCTGCTAGATACCCTTGGTATCTATTCAGCTTCTTGCTTTCACGGAATTTCCCCCTTGGGGCCATATGATTCTTGGCATCCTCGAGTGTGTCCCTAAGCCATGATGGTCTTTTCCTCATTGAAGGACGTGGATCAATAGGGTCCATCGTTCCTTCAACATCATGCATCGTCTCATCCTTCAGTTTGTTGAACCCTTAGTTAAACTGAGAAGGGGGGGTGAATCAGTTTAACACATTCATGGACTTTTAAAACTTTTCATTAAAACTTATTTACACCTTCATTTCATGTCCAACTTAATATGTGAGTAATCTTAGAATGTGAGCAACAAGTATTAATATAATATAACAGTAGACTTAATATGAGAGCAGCAGGTATTAAGCAGAAGATATAAATCAGATCAACACATAAACATCATGCACAGAGACACCAGATATAAGTGGAAACCCCTAAAGGGAGAAAACCACATCTTATTATTGTTGTGATGCAAAGGAAAGCTCCAACTCCCTCTCACCACTGTTTTTTCTGCAGGCACCAGCCTACAAGAGGCTCCAACCCTCAATTTTGCAAGCTACAACTTGCAAGGAAGCACCAACTCCCTTCAATTTTCTACAGGCACCAACCTACAGGAGGCTCCGACCTCAGTCAGCTACAACTGACAGCTATCAAGCTGCAACTTGATATGGAAGCTCCAACTTCCTCAATTTATCAAACTGAATGTTTGCTGATTTACCTCAGATATCAGCTCTGTTCTGTAGCTTCTCTTTCTGCTTTTCTTTTCTTAATATTCTCTGCCTCACTCTTCTATACTCTGCCTTCTCTATATTTACTCTCTCTAACACTCCTTATGCATATCCAGTTGATATTATATATAGAGTTCCTCACATGACTGTTTGTATTTCACAAAGAATTTGGAGTGAACAGTCATGACTCTTTGGCTTATGTCTTCTCATTCCTTTTATCTGCTCATTCAGTAAATATAACTGTAGGTATCAATTTAACATTATAGTGGGATATTTTTTCTCTTCTGGAGACTTGCCAATGCATCACAACAATATAAATTTAAAATTATTTTCATTCAATTACAATGAGAACTCCAGCTCACTCATTCAGCCTCTTGGCTAGCTGCGCATTTGTCTTTTCTTTGACTGTGTCTTTGTCCCTTTTAGCTCTGTTTGTTTCCTTATTCTCTGTCGCAGGGTAACGGCCATATGCCATACATTTGTAACTGTGCTTTTTATATCAGCGCTTTTTATCTATATATGTAACTGTTGGCTTTAAATATGGGCAAATTCCAACGCTTTACACACAGCAAGTGTCTTGTTGATGTGGTGAGTTACACAAGCGGAACATACATACACACCGGCTTTTGTTTTATGGCCCGATGCGATTGCACACATCACAATTGCCTTACATTAACAATCGCCCTCCACCTTAAGCCGAGTCCCGTGGGTCCTCAGACCACGCAGCACATTTCAATACAATCGCAACAACATTTTATAAATATAACAACGCCTTTTATATATATAACCCAATTTCATTTCTCAGCATAATTATACAGAGTTTAATCATACATGCTTCCTTTTTAATACGCCTTAAATCAACTCTCGGCGTAAATAATAAAACCTGTTTAAACATATAAAAACCCCTTTCGGGCCCACCTGCCACGTTTTCCAATGCGATATACTACTCCTCCAGCGATTTCTGATTGCGATTGATCACAATCGCAAACTTCATTAACTTGCTCCACTGTGCTGCATTGCTCCAATGCAATTGCTTTGATGCGATGCGATTACTCCGATTGCGATCAATCGCAATCGCAACTTTTAGTTGCAAGTCCCGCTGCCCTGCTTTCACTCCGACACGATTGACCAATGTTAAGTTCTTCCGATTGCGATTAATCGCAATCGCAACTTGTGTTTGCATGTTACGATGCCCATACTCCGATACTCCGATGCGATTAGGCTGGAATTCAAATACATTTGAATCATAGTTCATATATCCATCAGGTCTAGAACTCAATCGGAACTCTCGTCGATATGTTCCGCTGCTCAGTTTTTCTCCGATGCGATTGGGAAAGGGTCCCACCATATAAAACTTCATTTGTTTTAAAACCAAGCGTTAAGACCTTTGGTTCTTTGTCCACAAAGCGCTCCATATATATATATATATATATATATATAAGCTTTGAGTCGATGCAATTAAGCCGGAATTCAAACCTATCAAGACAGTTTATATGCCCATCGGGTCCGGGCTTCAATCGCAATCGCAACTTTCTGTTGATAACCTGTTCTGCTACCCTTATATTCTCCGATGCGATTGGGTGAGGGTCCCACCTTATGGTACTTTGATTCTTTGTTAAAAAAAGGCGCTCCATATAGATTAATATATATGCTTTGGACCTTTGTGCATAAGGTGCAATATATGTAATGTGCTGCATATATACTCCAGCGTGGGTAACGATTCCTGGAATGATATTTATATATATATATATATATATATACTTTCTGCTTGGGTTATACGATTCCCGGAATTGTGTTTATGTATCCTCCAGCTGGGGTAGCGAATCTCGGAAAAAATGGCTCTGCCTCTGCTTGTGATAACGGCTCTGCCTCTGCCTCTGCCTCTGATAACGGCTCTGCCTCTGTATTTTCTGCCTCTGCCTTTGATAACGGCTCTGCCTCTGTATTTTCTGCCTCTGCCTCTGCCTCTGCCTCTACCTTAGCTGCTTCTGCTGCTCGACCTCTGCCTCTGCCTTCGCTGTACATATTACCTGCTGTTGTTCTTTGCCTATCTTTGAATCTGCTACCTTCTTTGTCTGTCTCCATCTTTGCTACCTCCATTGCCATCAATGACAGTATTTCCAACACAGTTCTTCTTGATTTCCAGGCCTTGCTTCATGATCTTCCTCAGATCTCGAAAGATTGATTACTTTCCTCAGGGAAGCATCTTCATCAAAGGTAACATCGTGCCATATCTCCACTTCCCTTTGACCAAGCACGTAGACTCTATAGGACTTTGAAGTTTCGTTGTAGCCCACAAACATTCCCTTCTTTCCAGAAGCATCTAGCTTGCTTCTCTTCTCCTTCGGTACATGAAAATAAATGGGAAATCCAAAAACTCTAAAATGTGAGACGTCAGGTTTCTTACCAATGAAAACCTCTTCGGGAGTTTTTGAGTCCAAAGCGGAATGTGGGCATCAATTTTGTATGTACACAATAGTGTTCATAGCTTCTCCCCACATAAACTTCAGAAGACCTTGGTCACATAGCATGGCACGGGAAACTTCTACAATGGTCCTATTCTTTCTTTTAGCAATGCCATTATGCTCAGGGGTATAGACAGTTGTGGTCTCCCTCTTGATGCTAGCTTCTCTGCAAAATTTCTTGAACTCGTTCGTCTCATATTCAGTGGCATTATCAGTCCTAAATATCTTCATCTTCTTCCTTGTTAGATTTTCCACCAAGGCTTCGAAGGTACGGAACCACATGAAAGCCTCATCCTTATTTTTCAAGAAGTATATCCAGGCTTTGCGAGAAAATTCATCTATGAACGTGATATAATAATAACATCCTCCCAAGGATGTCATGGGCAGAATCCCAGACCGATCATAATGTATCAATTGCAAGACATTAGTTGTCTTTGTGACACTTGAGGGGAAAGGTCCCCTTGTATGCTTTCCTTCGACACAACCCTGACATACACCTTATTGATCATTTGTGACCTCGAGCATCCTCATCACCACCTTCATTGCTTTGGGAAGGAATTTATAGTGAAGGTGTCCAAACCTTCAGTGCCATAGTTCAGTCTGTCGGATAGTATCACATGTCATCGCTTCTAGTGGACTTCCTCCACCTGGTAGAGTGTATCAACTCTAAACCCAATCGAGATAGCTTCCTTGAAACTCTTCTTCCAGATATGTACCTTCCCATCAATGAATGCCACATTGAAACCTTTGTCTTCCATGGCTGAAATAGACACAAGGTTCTTCTTCAAATCAGGTACATATAGTACATCTTGCAGGCGAAGGACTTGAACTTGCGACAAGTGGAGGGTCAAAGTCCATGTCCCTTTCACAGGATATGTGGCATTATCTCCAAGGATAATTTTCAGATTAACATCCTTCTCAACCATGTCAGAAAGTACTTCTTTGAACCCAGTGATGTGCCTTGAGGCACCACTATCTACCAACCAGACATCCATAGCATCGGGTGGAGATGCAGCAGAGAGGGCAGATACAAGAATGAATTCATTTCTTTTGTCATCAACAACATTAGATTCTTCATACCTAGAATTTCTCAACCTTTTGTAAGGTTTCCCATTTCCACCAAAGGGAGCCTTCCTCTTTCCTTAGAACCTGTTGTTCCTTTTATGCCATTCCTTCGGTTGTTGTTGTTGTCATCATCATCAGGAGAATCCTTCTTGAAAGGGCATTCTCTAGCATAGTGGTCGGTCTTGTGACATGTGTAAAATTTACCTTTCTTCCCTTGGGCCCCTGCTCTTCCTTTGTTCCTCGGACCACCAAAGTTCTTCTTCTTACAACGAGAAGTGAAGGCAACATTTCCTTCATTTTCATATTCCTTCATCCTTGTCTCTTCTTGTACGCATCTCAATAGTACTTTGTCAAAATCAGGTATCACATTGTTATTGAGAATGGTAGTGTTGAATACATGCCATTCAGATGAGAGACCTCTAAGTTCGGTAAGAACCATCTCTCGATCAACTATTGTCTCCCCAATAGCTAGAAGATTATTTCTGATTTCAGTCAACTTCAGAAAATAGGATTGAACGGATTCATCCCTGCCTTTATTCAAATTCTTTAGTTGATTCTTAAAGAATAGGACTTGATTTGCATTGTTGGCCTTGAACATGTTGACCAACTTATCATACATATCCTTGGATGAGCCCAGCTCAGAGATGTAGGCAACCAGACTCTTATGAATTGAGTCCTTGATCATCAACTTTGCTTTTTTTTTCGCCCTTCTTATACTTTGACTTGGTGGCAACAAGTGCAGTGGATGGAGGCTCTTGGATTTTACCCTGCACATAGTCCATGACATCTTGGTCTTCCAACATAAGATCCAATGTCATCTTCCAGGCATGGGAGTCTTCCTTCCCAATCAATTTGTCATCAGCTTTAAAGCCATTGTAGTTTGAGGCACCCATGCTCTTCTTCGGTGATTGCCACAAACTTGGGCTTTGTCTTCACCTCAGCTCTGATTCCATGTAAATTTTTGTAGATGTTGTATGCTTGATGCAACTTTACTTTTTATCCTCAATATCAAATAGGAATCACATAAACAAGAAAGTAAAATGTTGATAAAACATACCAGTAGATCGACATATGACAAGCCAAAAAATATATGTGTTGGTGCGTTACGACAATCAACAGGTTGCTTCAACTAGCAAAGTCTCAATACTGTCAGCCAATCAGAAGTGTCACACAACCCTCTAGGACACCAATATCATTCAAACAAAATTCAATGAAAGTCAACGCTGTCATAGTCAACAATCAATGTAAAACAGCAACAACAAAAAGTCAACGCAGCCCAGTCAAATTCAACGATCAACCTCGATTTTTGTGCCAGAAAATGCAGACTGCAAAAATCAGAATTTTGACCAAGATTTGGGTCAGTTTGACCATGTGTTGACCAAAGTCAATGCTGGTCAACTCTACGATTAAACCCTAGGTCGAAAAAAGAAAATTCTCTTTGCTGTGTTTCCCACATGTGGAAGAAGAAGAGACTCCAATAGATGATCGAACCAATCAGATGAGGATAGAGAATGTGTGATGATGGATGAGTGAAAATGACCTCCAACGTTGACCTATTTATATCCATCAGTGAGGGTCTGTGACACAACTACTAGGGCTTCAAGTCTACATTTCATTTCAGGCCGACCTGCATATATTTTGAATAAATTCAAAATAAATGTTCTGTTCATTAGACCAAGATGATCTTTAGATCGATCTTGCACCTCTTCGAAAGAGGAATCCAATAAAAATATTGGCATCTTCATCTGAGCATCACAACATGGAGCTTGGACCTAGTTGTCCAAAATTAACAACATTCAAGATAAGAGTAGTCGAGGATCGATATTCTTTGAGGGTTGGCTACCCAAGAGAAGAATATTCGAAGAAGGTCATACCCTGGGAACACCTGGGTGGAGTATGTACCTTAGAGAATCAATAACTATGGTGTCTATAAGTCATGTGTCTCGCCATCATTGTAGCCAATTGTCTCCCTGAGAGATGGGACTGTTAGTCAAGGCCTTGCACTAGGACAATGCTGGTTGATGTGATGTTATACAGATGTGATTACCAATCTGATTCTTCTTATGAGATTCTTCATATTAAAAGTGACCATGTACCATTATGAATACCTCCCTAGTTAAGAGGGAGTGTTGGAAAATGTAACTAGGATCGGTCTTCATATTGACTATGTAATTATGTATTTATGTAATGAAGAAGACAAAGATAATAAAATGTATTTTTGTTATGCTTGCTCCATGGGTTTCATGAGCAAGGTTTTATTACAGGTCAAAAGACTTCTTCTTGATGTCTTTTAGGTATTTGTCATATTGTCATAAATGTACTAATTAAGAGTCATGTATATGACGAGTTTAGTCAAAGAAGTATGATCAAGACCTTGTCACATAAGTCTTGAAGACACCGCTCCATATGATGCGCAAGACCAGCATTTAACATCTCCTAAGAACATAAAATAAGTAGTGGAAAAAGTCGGCCTACCAACAGATTGGAAGGTCGGCCTAAAATGAAGAAAGGATGCCACTATATATGTATGGATCTGCGGTTCATTTGAACAACACACTTCAGACAAGTCTGCAACTAAAAGGTGCAAATCACAGAGATTAAGTATAGGGAATAAAGCGAAGATACCTTCTAAGTAATATGAGGTCAGCTCACTGCAATTCTGAAGTAAATATCTGTGATACGTTTCCTGTGATTACAGAGAAGTCCGAGAACAGTTTCTCAGGACTAATGTTACTTGGTGCAAGGGTAGAACAGAGTTGGTGCTGCTCAGTGCAAGTGCAAACAGAATTTGAAAAATGAGTATGATATAATGCGAAAAGGAAGGCTGTTGAAGAAATAAATAACTAAGTTATTTGTTGCTAAATAGAGACCGAGTTTCTTTATAGTGCAGATCACTCCATAAAGGAAGGTCGAAAGATAAGACAATGTGATCAAAGTGCTGAAGCATATCTAGAAGACCAAGACTATAAGAAGATACTACAAGGTGCTGAAGAATCTCTAAGAGGACTAAAGGAAGTCACTAAGAACCGAGTTTCTTAGTATTGGTGTAGAGAAGTGTTGAAGGGAGGATCAACAAAAGGAAGTCAATAAGAACAACAAAAAGGTTTTCAAAGCATATATAGGTTAAGGGTCTGAATCATGGTCATGATACTTGTCCTTGCGGGTTTTCCTCTCTAAGAGGGAGAGGTTTTGGCCCTGGCTTGAAGAGCCTATATTTGTGTCTCATGTGTTTTGGTAATTGACTTGATGAAAGACATAATAATCTAAGAAGAGAATAAATAAGTAAGAAAAGTAAGTTGACTATTAATTGTCAAGAAGAGAATTTGTATTAATCACTGCCCTCCAAATTCACAACAAGGGTTGCATTTGAACTTATCCAGGATTGCAGATGGTGTCCATTTGCGTTTGGTCTCCCTATACGCGGTCCTAACCTTCCAGAGGCCTACATTGGCACATATAGAGTGTGTGTAGAGATTCATGGGCCTCGACAATAGTAGAAGTCCATGGATCCCTAGAGATGTTCATAGATTGCTAGAGATCCACCTTTGGGATGAAGAAGATACATTTGGTACACTATGCCCAGTTGGTCCCATAGGTGCACCACACACTTTCTAGGTGTCCTAGGACTTTCATGATGACATGGAAGCATTAATTCCATCATCTAATCCCTTACAAATGGTCTACAGGCATATTCGACTCATATGGAGACCCATGAGGTCATTCGTGTGCCCCCACACCCACTGGGAGCACCACAAATTTATTGTTTGGAGAAAAAGGGGCCACCCCCTTTTCCATCATATTTGAGGATTATATTCATCATCATGGCACTTATGGACCTCATCAGGCCTCATAGATTATTATTTGACCTCTTGAGAGGCTTATTATTTCATTTGTGAGCTAGTCTAGTGGGCTTGTCACCAAAAGTCAGTTTATTTGCACATTACTTTATGTTTAGGTGCTAATGTAGGCCCATTAGGTAATTTGAACTCCTAATTGGTGTATAAATAGGAGTTGGATGGATTCATTTGTATCATCACTTGGATTAGGATCTCTCTCTCATTAGATAACTTTTTATTTTCTCCTTGGTGGATGTTTACGGAAGATGGATGAATTTTGATGTATGGATTGGATTATTTTCTAGCTTGGAGTGTCTTATATTGCAATTGTGATGTTTTTTGGATATAGTCTCTAACATGTAAATGCAATTTTAACGCTATTTTTAACTTTGCTTCATACATTGTAACCTCTCTATTATTAGGGCTAATTCCTACATGTGTTTAATATGGAATTATGTGTGTGTTTAGATTATTTCTATGTATGGGCCATGTCAGATGAATGAATTTTCCTAGAGATCATGTTATCTTGATTATCCTTCACCATTTATAACGAGGTATAAATTATTTAAAGTCACTTTTCTTCTCTTACCTTTAACAATGGACGATGTCTACTTTTGGAGCCTCCTTGAACAAGAAACAAAATCTATCTTCACAATTCTCCCTGACTCCATGTCCCCAAGAGGAATTAGGCACTGGTCCATCAAAGGGTGATCATTTCAAACCCATTTTTCACCATTCCCCCCCTCTCCTAGGTCTAACCTTATTAGGTCACAGGAGATCAATTTCCTAGGAAACTGACCATAGAAAAACTTCAATCTCCTAAGCACTACTGCCCTAGTGGGTCCCCTAGGTCTCCTCCAAATTTGAAGGAAATCTGACAGTGGTATATTAGGATATCCCAAGCCCTAGGTCTAGGATCAATTTTTTCCTCGGTGTTTCCAAGGCTAGTACCTAATAAGATCAATTTGACATATGTAGGTGAAAATTATTGTTTGATCCTTTCCCCTCACATTGGTTAGGTTAAGAATATATTAAATTCCCTTAACCTAGGTTGGGTCCACTTGGCCCTATGTGGTATCATTTCTTTCCAAAGACAATTCATCGAGGATAACTTGGGAATCCAAGTTCTATAAGGATTTTAGGGATTGTGAAATTCCTTTTCAAGCCATATTCTTCTCCCTCAACCCTCAAATCTCCATCTCCTCTCCCCAGAAATCAAGTCCCTTGCTTAAAAATCAAGCAAGTTCCATTCTTCATCTTATCCTAGGGAAAGGGTATAAGGGGCCACTTCTCATATATTTATTGATATATCCTCTATAAGCGGCTTCCTAAAACATCAGGTCTGCTCCCTGTTAGAGTCAGAATATGCATTCTGCAATCAATGATCAATATCATTCCTTCATTTCTCATTTTAGGTCTCTCATTCTGAAATTTTTATATCATTCCATTAGGTCATGCTAAAAATTCTTTCACTGATGGTAGCCTTCCTCAATAAAACTTCACTCTCCTTCAGAGAACCATATTTACTAACTCACTCCCATGTCTTCTTGAGCATAATAACACCTATGAAAATTCTCATTTCACCATGTCTTGTCTCAGTGAAAGTCAGTCATGGAGATCAAGTTTTAAAGTCTCATTATATCATTAGGGTTTTGTCTTTCAAGGTCCAAAATGCATTACTCCATCAAAATAAAGTCAGAAAACGTATGAGAGTGACTCAAAGACATTCTATCTTCCTCTACAGAAGATCATCACTATGTAACTACTATATTTTTCAAGTTGTAATATTGATTTCTATGATTTTAATATCAAATGTCATTTTGAAATAAAATAAAAATGTAATTTATTTTCTATTTTCTATTTTCAAACATAATTTTATGTTTTTATTATGTAATAATTCATTCCCTAAGATGCCAACTCAAGCACTCTTGAAAAACTGAAGCAAAGAAAGTCAAACTCCATCAGTTGATCAACCTGCAAAGCAAAAAGTCAGAAAAGTCAAAGAGTATCAGTGTCAAAGTTTGAAAAATGAAAAGTGAAAATAAGCAAAGTGGGTTATTCAAATTATCAATCAAATCCACTAGACTATAAAAGCCCTCAACACCTCAAGACAAAGCTCATTTGTTTTATTCAACCTTCATCAATCCTCAACAAAGGAGAAAATTTGGAATTTCAAGGTGTAACTGAGCGAAATTTGCTGGTCGTTGCGCATTCAGGAGGGACCCTATGTGTTTGGGGAGGACGTTGCACGTTTGGTCAAGCTTTTCATTGCAACTTTTAACTGGCATTGTGCGTTTGGAGAGGTCGCTACGTGTTTGGAAGGGACGTTGTGGTTCACTCAGAAAGTGTCAAAAACCCTCTCACAACTTGTCACTCCACCAAATGATTCCAAATCTCTGCAAAATCGTTCTTCAAAGCTTCATTTATCAGTAAGTAACCCAACCATTATCTCATTGATGTATTTTTGTTCTTCATAGTCATTCAAACTTATTTCTAAAGCAAGAAACCCTAATTATTATTTAAACCTAATCCCTAAACTGTTATATACTTCTCTTCACATTCCTATAAACATTTTCCCATTTCCCTATATCCCCATTCCCTAAAACAATATCATCCCTAATAGCCATAACTCTTAGGGTATTCACTAACCTAGGCTCCCTTCACATTACCATTCACTCCATTTCCCAACACTTCCTTTCACTTCACATTCCTCCATTTCATTCCATAACCCTAGGGTTTTTGACATCAACTATGGCTGAAGAGGAGAACAAAAGTTCTAGTGAGGAAGCGAGACAGAAGAAAAATCCATATAAGAAGGGAGGGAAAGTCATTAGACATGAACCATCAACTATTAGAGAGCTTATGGCATCTCTCCTCACTGTTTCATGCTTTAAGCAAGTAGGTTGTTTCTAATTTTGTGAAAAAGTGCAAAGAATCTAGTACCATCCTATGTTGACAAGATTGTTAAACTCTAACCTTCATGAAAAATAGGTCACTCTTGCCGGGGTCAATTCCATTATGTCCACTGATATCATTGCAATTGCTACAGGGATCCCAAATGTAGGAGAAAGATGGTTTAAACAAGGAAACCTCAATCATTATTATTATGAGCCATATCTTAAACCAAGGTACAATAATGATAAAAAGACAATTTTTCCTTTCTCCCACCTCCTTGAGAGATATGTCCCCATGATGAAAATCTTCATGAAATACTTCACCTATGAGGGAAGGTTTTCTAGACTCTATTCCTATTATATTCGGCTCCTCATGAATTTTACTAGGGTTTTAATTCTTCACATACCCTATTATCTCTCCCGTGCATTGATAAAATGGCATTTATTGCCCAAAAGAGAGATTATGATCATCAAATGCAGAGTCTCTTCCATCACTCCCTCATCAAAATGATAGTCATGTATCAAATTGATCGGTTAAACATTCCATGGGACACCTTCATATCCAATGAGATTTTCACTGCCCCACCTAGTTAGCATGGCCAGAATGCAGCTTCATCATCTCATCTTCCCTCATCTATCCCTCCATATTAGCCTACTATTCATAAATCATCACCAGATCAGTTCCATTCACCTCATTCACCTCACGTAGATCCTTCTTCTTCACCTTTTTTATAACCCTACATCATCATCACATCATGATTCTGAGTCATCAAGCAATCATGAGGACATTGAGGCAAAATGGGCTAGTTTGGCTGAGGTTGAGCCATTGCCAAAAAATTACCAAACAGGTTATAGGCATGTGTCTGCTACACTTGGAGTGAAAGGGGCCATGCCTTTTTCATCAACACAACAGGTAAATAAAGGTAAGGAACAAATGATAGAACCAGTCATGCATGAGGAGGAAGACAATCATGAAATAGAGCATGAATTTCAGTTGATTGACCCAGGTGAGGAAGATGAGGAAAAAAACACAAATGCAACAATCAAAGGAAAAGAGGCTGAGATTAATGAGCTCCAAATTAATCTTGAGAGGGCTAAATATGTGATTCACTTCCTTGAGCAAGAAAATTAGTAGTTCAAGACCAAGCAGGTCATCAATGAGGTGAAATGCATCAAAGCACAAAGAGAGGCAGAGAAGGCTAAAGCCTTGCTTGAGGAAACATTGGAAAAGTTTGGTGAACTTGATGATGATGAGGATCAGCCTCAAAGATAGAGACCTAGGACTAGAGGGTTGAAAAGAGCTCTAGCCCTAGAGAGAAAGGGAAGCTGAGCTAGCAAACCAACTTACCCTAAATGAACAGCTTGCCATAGAAATCAATGAGCACAAATAAGCATGGCTTGAGAGATTCAACCAACACTTGGAGCAGCTCTTGGACAAGGCTCAAAAGGATAATGACATTCAGAGAAAAATGGTAAAGCATTACGCCACGAGGAACAAAATTGTAAGGGCCAAGCTCAAACGAGCCCAAGCAAAAATTCAAGCCTTGGCCAAGAAAGAAGAGAAAGAGAAGTTAGACATACTTGTTGAGGTGTCACTCCATGCCTCAAACACTTGATGAGAAAGTACCCTCACAATTTTGACAAAATTTGGCAAACTTAGCATTTTGTACATTTCTGTGTTTTTTAGGATATGTTGCACACAGAAAATTTGCTAAACGCGTAGTGACTTGGATACTACGCTCTTTTTGGAGCATCTAAATGAAAAATGGCCACCACCAGTAGGTTTGTATTGATGAGGACATCAACTCTATGAAGTTTCATAGTTTTTGGAGGAGAATTGGTCCATCAAAAAGTCAAAAAACCATCAACATTTCATGTTTATGCCTCAAAATATGCTTGGTCGCTACGCGTTTACCAATCTTGGGAGAAGAGGTTTTTGATCAGGCAAATGAGCACCATTTTGAAAAATGGAGGTGGTTATGGAAAGCGGACTCAAAGAGCTTTCCAACGAGCCATCATGGAGAATATTTGGATACCGGGAAGGCACTAAAATTAAACCTTGAACATAGGTCATTTTTTCTTCTTGGATGCTGCGTGTTTTACAAGGAAATTGTGTTTTTGCAGTCTTCAGAAATTTTCTGAGTTTCACTCCAGTTTTGACTTTTACCTTGGGAAATGATCGATTTACTTATGTAAATGATCAACATGAATGTAATTATCATGTTATTACTATTTACTAGGGTAAATTCATTAGGTAAATCAAGCATATGACGTGTAATGAATCAATTCACTTGAGATAGGAATGAGTCACTTTTCTCATCCTATACTCTAGCTATCAATTCAGCTTTTTGTGTAGTATCTCCCTCACCTCATGGATTCGACCCTTGAGGATGAGTGGAGGTGGTTTTCATGTCTATTTAGCTCAGTTCTTTACAAAAGTCAAAGGTTGGAGTTGGAATCGGTTTCATTTTTGCTACTTGATCAAGGAGATTTTGCACTCAGTTTGGCCATTAATACAAGAGGAGTTGCAGCTATATTTATGGGATACCTGTGGTATTAAATGTCTTCATTGTTTCTTCTTCAATGACATATGTGTGAATGTATTGTTCATTTCCTTTTCATGTCTATGATTGTGATCTTTTATAAGTGTGAAATTCAGAATACATGCTAGCCATGCTCTGTTTTGGGCATAGGGGCTTCACTGCAGGAGCAATACTATAGCATGTGGGTTCATATTGGGGAATATATAATGAGGAAAAAATGACATAATATATTCGGGGATATATAGGGGGTAGAGGGTTTTTATATTGGCTAGTATAAAAAATGGAGCTCAAAGTTAACGAAAAAATATAAAGGGGTATAAAAAATGTTAATGAAAAAATGGATACCTACAATATATAGTGAAAGTAGGGGCTTTTTAAATTGGGAAGGTGCATTGGGTTTATATTGGTAGGGGGTTAAATAATGTGATTTTTAGAGGCATTTTCCAATATGTACTCAAATTAAGGGTATTTTTTAATATGCTATGATCGCACATGATATGTTAGAGGTTCATTGAGTGAAGCCCCTGTGGTTTTGGGTAACTGATCACATTTTGTTTCATATCTTTTGTCTGAGAGAAATACATCTCTTATGATTCCCTCAGCCTCCTTACATTTTCTAAACCATTCCATTATCATTTCCCTCAATTGATTGACATTATACCTACCTTGCACCATTCATCCCTGCAACCCTAACTTTATAGCCCTGACCTAGTTTTCCTTGACCTAATTCCATTATCTGTTGATTTACTCAAACAAACCAAATCAAAACAACCCCTTGCACTCATTATCTAGCCTAAAACCCTAATTTCTCTAGTGCTCCTAGCTGTGACCCTTTTGGAGAGAGCCCTCTCCGGCTTGATAGGGCTAGCTATCAAGTCAAAAGCTTGGTTTGTGGTTACCTCTGTTGGGATTACTTCCTCAGCCTTGGGAATCTGGTGGAGTGATAACATACTAGCATCATTGTCAAGGAATGAAGAGACAAAATTTTCCCTAGGTGTATGAAAAAGATCATATCTGATTGTTGATGGTGAACAACGATCATGCACAAGAAGGTTGTGCATCATTCACTTGGCGACTCCAGTGTTGGAAAATCCCAAGATTCAGAATTCTCATGGTGACTCCGCTCTTCAAGAATCGGTAGCCTGAATAACTTCTTTGTGACTCATTGTTGTCAAAATGGATTTGATTGCTCGAAGGTATGCTCCTATGAATCGATCTCATATTCATGGTTTTCCAAACCGTATTCCTCGTATAGATTAGCAATCAGGACTGTCAAAGTTTAAGGGTCAAGATGGTGAAGATGCTAGTTTGCATTTGGTCAAATTTCATTTGCATATTCATAGACTAAAGATTGAGTTTCCTTAATATTGTCTGAAGAAGATGTTTAAGGATACCTTGGAGGAAAATGTGAGATCATGGTATGAGGATCTACCATCTGCTAGTTTATATTCTCTAAAGGGCTTTCATTCAGTTTTCCTTCAACAT
Organism: Pinus albicaulis; assembly: GCA_034641835.2. Classification (NCBI taxonomy): domain Eukaryota; kingdom Viridiplantae; phylum Streptophyta; class Pinopsida; order Pinales; family Pinaceae; genus Pinus; species Pinus albicaulis. Next base: position 544,220,437 of record CM076582.1, on the reverse strand, counting down.
TATCAAATCTCTAATTCTACCTTGTCGATGATTGATAGTTGTTGTGAGATCTCTGATAATTTCATTGAGTTTCTTGAAACGTTGTATGGGGATGAAGAATGTTTAGATGATGAGATCATAGAATCCCTTCATTATTTTTCCTCCCAACAAGAATCAACAGTTTCCTCCTTGGATGAAGAGATCCTTGAGCCTTTGCATGAGAACCCTTTTCATCACCAAAAAGAATCAATAGCTCCCTCCTTAGATGAGATAGACTAGCACCAAGAAAGAGAAGTGCCAACTCCCGATCCTAAAAATGAAAGTCAGCAAATCAATGTAAATTTCTTTAAAACTCAGTTTTCTCCTTTATGTGAAGATGAGATAGATGAGCTCCTGAACAATGATATTACAACCCAAGCGAATGTAGATTTGTAGCTCTTGTAGTGTTCATACGGTCAAGAATGTGTGATTGAAGCATCTTCCATTATTGAAAATGAAATTCTGGGTTTGAATGATGATATTCATGAGACTGATGAAGCCATATATGAATTTGTTGTGAGTAAACCGATTTGTGATGATGATTTCCTGCAAGGAGATCAGCTAGTAAATGTTGTTGTTTTTCATGAAGATGATAGGGCTATCATGTTTGGTAATCTTGAAGAAATTTTTTTTATCAAAGATGATTTAGAATATGAATTTGAGGAGTATGAGCCTAAAAGATATAGTATGCTAGATAAAGAATCAGAGTTGTTCATGCTTCAGGAATTTGCAGCCAACACTCAGATAGCAGAAAGTCATACTTCCCTATGCTCTCCTATGGATCAAAAACCAAGTGTTCTCTCAAATAAAAATGAAGAGTGTGCTTGTGTTTTTGCTAAGTCTCAAGACAAGTTAACATTTCATATTTTTGAAGATCCTTTCACTGATTTGCCACAGTTAGCATGGAAGATGTATTTTCTTGTTTTCATGGACCAGAAGCACATGTTGAATAGACACTTGGAGTGGCCTAGTTTTTGTTTTCCTTGCCTACTCGAGGAAAGTGAGAGCAGAATTCAAGCAAGTAATCATCTGCTTGATTGGTTACACTGGAAGGATCACTTCACATGATTGATATGTCTTCAGCAAGCAGGTGGTTGTCATCAAGATTTGAAGCCCTCAAGTCTCGGTAATATACTACCATCAATAAGTTTAGTAAGTTCAGTCTTTGAGTCTTGTTTCAGTGAAGTTAAGTCAAATTGAGTCAGTTCCATTCAGTTTGTGTCATTGAATTCTTAGAAAATCAATCCTACCTTTCAGCTTCAGTTATAAGTTTGATCGTATTTGGCCCAATGGAAAAAAGAATTGATGTGCTCAACTCAGAGATCTGCGGTACTTGACACCCCTAACAGAGCTTCCATCCCTAATAAGGCCAGTGTTAGAGTCAGAATATGCATTCTGCCATCAGTGATCAATATCATTCCTTCATTTCTCATTTTAGGTGTCTCATTATGAAATTTTTATATCATTCCATTAGGTCATGCCAAAAATTCTTTCATTGATAGTAGCCATCCTCAATAAAACTTCACTCTCCTTCAGAGAACCATATTTGCTTACTCACTCCCATGTCTTCTTGAGCATAATAACACCTATGAAAATGCTCATTTCATCATGTCTTGTCTCAACTAAAGTCAGTCATGGAGATTAGGTTTTTAAGTCTCATTAGGTCATTAGGGTTTTGTCTTTCAAGGTCCAAAATGCATTAATCCATCCAAATAAACAACAAACATATGAGAGTGACTGAAAGACATTCTATCTTCCTCTACAGAAAATCATCCCTATGTAACTATTATATTTTTCAAGTTGTAATTTTGATTTCTATGATTTTAATATCAAAATGTCATTTTGATATAAAATAAAAAATGTAATTTATTTTCTATTTTCTATTTTCAAATATAATTATATGTTTTTATTATGTAATAATCCATTCCCTAAGCTGCCAACTCAAGCACTCTTGCCAAACTGAAGCAAATAAATTCAAACTCCATCAAGAGATCAACCTACAAAACAAAAATTCAGAAAAGTCAAAGAGTATCAGTGTCAAAGTTTGAAAAAAAAAAAGTGAACATAAGAAAAGTGGGTTATTCAAATTATAAATCAAATCCACTAGAGTATAAAAGCCCTCAACACCTCAAGACAAACCTCATTTGTTTTATTCGGCCTTCAACAATCTTCAACAATGGAGAAAATTTGGAATTTCAGAGTGTAACTGAGTGAAATTTGTTGGTCTTTGTGTGTTCTCTAGGTCTTTGTGCATTCAGGAGGGACGTTGCGCGTTTGGTTAAGCTTTTCAGTGCAATTTTTAATTGGCGCTGCACGTTTGAAGAGGTCACTAAACGTTTGGAAGGGACGATGCACGTTGACTCAGCAAGTGCCAAAAACCATCTCACAGCTTGCCACTCCACCAAATGATGCCAAATCTCTGCAAAATCGTTCTTCAAAGCTTCATTTATCAGTAAGTAACCCGGTCTTTATCTCATTGATGTACTGTTGTGCTTCATAGTCATTCAAACTTATTTCTAAAGCAAGAAACCCTAATTCTTATTTAAACCTAATCCCTAAACTGTTATACACTTCCCCTCACATTCCTATAAATATTTTCCCATTTCCCTATATCCCTATTCCCTAAAACAATATCATCCATAATAGCCCTAAGTCCTAGGGTTTTCACTAACCTAGGCTCCCTTCACATTTCCATTCCCTTCATTTCCCAACATTTCCTTTCACTTCACATTCCTCCATTTCATTCCATCACCCTATGGTTTTTGACATCAACTATGGCTGAAGAGGAGAACAAAAGTTATAGTGAGGAAGAGAGACAGAAGAAAAAGCCATATAAGAAGGGAGGGAAAGTCATTAGACATGAACCAACAACTACTAGAGAGCTTATGGCATCTCCCCTCACTATGTCATGCTTTAAGCATGTAGGTTGTTTCGAATTTTGTGAGAAAGTGCAAATAATCCAGTACCATCCTATGTTGACAGGATTGTTCATCTCTAACCTTTATGACAAACAGGTCACTCTTGTCGAGATCAATTTCACTATGTCCATTGATATCATTGCAACTGCTACAGGGATCCCAAATGTAGGAGAGAGATGGTTTAAACAAGGAAACCTCATTCATTATTCTTATGAGCCATATATTAAACCAAGATACAATAATTATAAAAAGACAAATTTTCCTTTCTTCCACCTCCTTGACAGATATGTCCCCATGATGAAAATCATCATGAAATACTTCACCTGTGAGGGAAGGTTTTCTACACTATATTCCTATCATACCTAGCTCCTCATGCATTTTACTAGGGGTATAATTCTTCACATACCCTATTATCTCTCCCGGAGCATTCATAAAATGGCATTTATTGCCCAAAAGAGAGATTATGATCATCAAATGCAGAGTCTCTTCCACCACTCCCTCATCAAAATGATAGCCATGCATCAAATTGATCAGTTAAGCATTCCATGGGACACCTTCATATCCAATGAGATTTTCATTGCCCCACCTAGTCAACATGGCTAGAATGCACCTCCATCATCTCATCCTCCCTCACCTATCCCTCCATCTCAGCCTATTGTTCATACATCATTACCAGATCAGTTCCATTCACCTCATTCACCTCGCATAGAGCCTTCTTCTTCACCTTTTTATAACTCTACATCATCATTACATCATGATTCTGAGTCAGCAAGCAGTGATGAGGACATTGATGCAAAATGGGCTAGTTGGCTGAGGTTGAGGCATTGCCCAAAATTTATCAGAGAGGCTATAGGCATGTGTTTGCTTCACTTGGAGTGAAAGGGGCCATGCCTTTTTCATCAACACAACATGTAAATAAAGGTAAGGAATAGATGGTAGAACCAGTCATTCATGAGGAGGAAGACAATCATGAAACAAAGCATGAATTTCAGTTGATTGACCTAGGTGAGGAAGATGAGGAAAAAAACACAAATGCAGTAATCAAAGTCAAAGCGGCTGAGATTAATGAGCTCCAAATTAATCTTGAGAGGGCTAAATATGTGATTCACTTCCTTGAAAAAGAAAATTAGTAGCTGAAGACCAAGCAGGTCATTAATGAGGTGAAATGCATCAAGGCATAAAGAGAGGCAAAGAAGGTAAAGCCTTGCTTGAGGAAACAATGGAAAAGTTTGGTGAACTTGATGATGATGAGGATCAGCCTCAAAGATAGAGACCTGGGACTAGAGGGCTGAAAAGAGCTCTAGCCCTAGAGAGACAAAGGGAAGCTGAGGTAGCAGACCAGCTTACCCTAAATGAACAGCTTGCCATAAAAATCAATGAGCACAGAGAAGCATGGCTTGAGAGATTCAACCAACACTTGGAGCAGCTCTTGGACAAGGCTCAAAAGGACAATGACATTCAGAGAAAAATGGCAAAGCATTATGCCACAAGGAACAAAATTGTAAGGGCCAAGCTCAAACGAGCCCATGCAAAAAATTCAAGGCTTGGCCAAGCAAGAAGAGAAAGAGAAGTTAGACATACTTGCTAAGGTGTCACTCCATGCCTCAAACACTTGATTACAAAGTACCCTCACAATTTTGACAAAATTTTGGCAAACTTAGCATTTTGTACATTTCTGTGTTTTTTAAGATATGTTGCACACAGAAAATTTACTAAACATGTAGTGCCTTGGACGCTACGCTCTTTTTGGAGCATATAAATGCCAAACGGCCACCACCAGTAGGTTTGTATTGATGAGGACATCAACCCTATGAAGTTTCACAGTTTTTGGAGGAGAACTGGTCCATCAAAAAGTCAAAAAACCATCAACATTTCATGTTTATGCCTCAAAATCTTCGTGGTCGTTGTGTGTTTACCAGTATTGGGAGAAGAGGTTTTTGATAGGGAAAATGAGCACCGTTTTGAAAACTGGAGGTGGTTATGGAAAGAAGACTCAAAGAGCTTTTCAATGAGCCATCATGGAGAAGATTTGGATACCGGGAAGGCATTAAAATTAAACCTTGAACAGAGGTCATTTTTTCTTCTTGGACGCTGCGCGTTTTACAAGGAAATTGTGTTTTTGCAATCTTCAGAAAATTTCTGAGTTTCACTCCAGTTTTGAATTTTACCTTGGGAAATGATGGATTTACTTATGTAAATAATCAACATGAATGTAATTATCATGTTATTACTATTTACTAGGGTAAATGCATTAGGTAAATCAAGCATATGAGGTGTAATGAATCAATTCACTTGAGATAGGAATGAGTCACTTTTCTCATCCTATACTCTAGCTATCAGTTCAGCTTTTTGTGTAATATCTCCCTCACCTCATGGATTTGACCCTTGAGGATGAGTGGAGGTGGTTTTCATGTCTATTTAGCTCAATTCTTTACATAAGTCAAAGGTTGGAGTTGGAATCAGTTTCATTTTTGCTACTTGATCAAGGAGACTTTGTACTCAGTTTGGCCATTAATACAAGAGGAGTTGCAACTATATTTATGGGATACCTGTGGTATTAAATGTCTTCATTGTTTCTTCTTCAATGACATATGTGTGAATGTATTTTTCATTTCCTTTTCATGTCTATGATTATGATCTTTTATAAGTGTGAAATTCAAAATACATGTTATCCATGCTCTACATTAGGGGAATTTTGAGGTCTAAAATGAGCCTCCTAAGGAAATTATAAAATAATAGTGGAAATAATAAAATAAGATTTGATTACATCATCAAATTTTAGAGGGAAAAAAGAAAAAACTACTTATTCAACCCATATTTTGAACTTATCTCCCGAATTGTTTACTCAAATTTCGAGCAACAATACTCATTCGATGCAAAATTTAATTTCCCATCTAAGGAGTTCCCATGTTGCATACTTTTGATGGACTTTTCTACACTAAAAATGAGAAATACATGAAAAATGTGATTATAATCATGTTTTTTCATGTATTTCTCATTTTTCGTGTAGCAGGGTCCATCAAAAGTATGCAACATGGGTACTCCTTGGATGAAGAATTAATTTTTGCATCCAACGAGTACTCCCGCTCGAAATTTGTGTAAACCCTTAGGGAGATAAGTTGAAAATACGAGTTGAAAAAATAGTTTTATTATTTTATTATTGTTTAATATTTTTACTTTTTTACTCCAAAAATGGTGAATCATCCCCCATGGTTGACATCATCATCTTGAATCCTATTGGTTCTCATAAAGTTTATTTTGGTTGTACATTTTTCTTAGGAGGCCCATTTTAGACCTCAGAATTCCCCTAATGTTTTGGGTAACTGATCATATTTTGTTTCATATCTTATGTCTTAAAGAAATACATCTCTTATGCTTCCCTTAGCCTCCTTACATTTTCTAAACCATTCCATAATCATTTCCCTCAAGTGATTGACATTATACCTACCTTTCCCCATTCATCCCTGCAACCCTAACTCTATAGCCCTGACCTAGTTTTCCTTGACCTAATTCCATTATCTGCTTATTTACCCAGCCAAACGAAATCAAAACAACCCCTTTCACTCATTATCTAGCCTAAAACCCTAATTGCTGAAGCCCTCCTGCTTGTGAACCTTTTGGAGAAAGCCCTCACTGGCTTGATAGGGCTAGCTATCAAGTCAAAAGCTTGGTTTGTGGTTACCTCTGTTAGGATTCCTTCCTCAGCCTTGGGAATCTGGTGGAGTGACCACACTCCCATCGACGAAAGTTTGTAAAGATCAGGGAGCTTTAGTTGTGGTGACAGTAGACTAAGCCACCATCATTTCCCTTAACCTAGCAGTTTCCCTCCAAGAAACCCCTTTCAAGTCCCCTCCTGGTTTGAGTGGTAACAGAGCCCATGGTGTTATGCAGGATTTACGATTGCGAACAAAAGTATCTCCCCTAGGTTCGATGGCCAACCTAGAACAACAAAGAGACAAGGAACCCAATGCTTTCCTTAAAGTAAATAGATGATAGAATGAATCCTACCTGGAATTCATCACACACTTCTTTCCTTCTTCATCTTGAATGCTCCAATTTCAGCACTGATTGCCAAAATTAAAACCTGCACATTCAGATAACAGAAGCCAGGAAACTACGAGATATATGCAATATCATCTGAGTACTATATTCAATAGATCAACATGGTATTGAAATATATGAAATAATGACATCACATGTAGGAAAATAGAGAACTCTTTGCATTAATATAAATGGAAGGAGATCACAACTTCAAATAGGTGTTCATCTTGTAGAATATCTCCTCCAAGTTTTCTTGTCATTTCCTTTTCACAATATGCACCTCCAATCACCTTAATGCATGGAATGTTAACCTCTCACCTCAACAATATAAGGGTAGAATCACTCTCCAAAATCCAACCCCTTGCATATCCAAGGCAGTAAATAGATAGATGAGTGGGGTAAGTTGGGAGCTCCTATCCAATTATCAATCTAAGGTTTTAGATCCACCTTTGATGGGAGGATGGGATCAAAGGATAAGGGATGGAAACTCCAAAGAAGGATGAGATAGGATCTAAAAGTTTCATCCGAAGTAAATGGTTCTAACAAATTCTAGAAGCTTCTGGAAGAGGAAGCTTCCGGAAATTCTCTTTTTCCCGAATTCCTAGAACCAACGTAGGTGCAAAGGGGAGCACCCTGTAGGTGATCAACGCTGGCCACAATGGAGCAACCTATAGGTGATCAACGTTGGCCACAATGGAGAAACCTGTAGGTGAACGTTTTCCAGAGAAAGGCAAGGGAGCATTGGTACTAAAACTGGCAAATATGAGGTGGTTTCAAGCAGAAATTCTGGGAAATGAAGGAGGTTCACTTAGGGCTTTGTGAAATGATATTGACAAGAGGAAATAGGATGTTGATTGATCCCATTAGGAGGCTTAATGAAAGGATGTCACAAAATGGACTATAAAATATTTTCCCCTAAAGCACAAAGTCTGAAATGATGACTGATGACAAAAGTGCTTTACCTTGTGATAAGTCAGGATCAAAAACAACCAGTGAGTTTCATCTATTCCAATGCATTTATATCATGACATCCTTTCTTTTTTTTGTTGAGGGAGGAATATACATACTGAGCACATAAGCTAACATAACATTCATAATGATCAAAATATGCGTCCACAGATGCAATTGGTTTACCCATGACTCGATGAATATCTATATGATCATACCCATTATACATTGTGATCTATGTATAACTCCTGAAATCGCAGCCCAGAGGGATGAAACTAGATTCAGGGTTTTTTAGCTCATTCACATGACCAACCAACATACTAGTACAACCATGTGAATCAATGAGTTGAATTCGAACGTGGTAGACACCATCTGATTACTAGTCGATGATGTAAGCCATTAACAAATGCGAGAGAAACCACCGATGATGTTAATGGTTCTTAAGGTGCGACAGTACAATACGTATGGCGTGAGTAAATGATTTGATTTAGAACACCACATAGAGTCTTTCGGTCAAAGGCCAATAATGTAAACATGTCTTCGAGAGCGAGGAAACTTTCTATTGATGTATGCAAGCACCAAGGTACCAAAGGGGTGTTTCTAAGTCTACTTCCTGGATGAATGTTGATATCGACAGGAAGTGACCTGTCACAGGAGGGCCTTGAATTATCCCTCATCAACGACATGAAACGAGTATCATGATTGAGACAAAATAATACCGATACAAAGCTGGATAAGGAAAATGAAAACATGGAATGAAGGTTTAAGAGTATTGTAATGGATATAAACTTAATGACTTCTCTTAAACACGCCAACGACACTGAATGGACTTGGCAGCATTGACCCAAAACCGAAATGGAGGCTCTAAAAAGGTATGATGAACCGAATCATAAGCAGATTACCCCAACAACATCCAAAAAGATGAAATGGAAGAATGTCTTGTTCAAGAGCGACTTGTTATCATTAACAAATAAAGTACCATGTTTCCCCAATTTCCCCAACCATATTGATCAGTACCTATTTATTTTTTAACAACCTTGAGGAGGATAACATATGCTTGATCTATAAGTTCATCCTTCGGATGAATCCCTCGGAGTATTTTTAAGGAACCTTAAAAAGGAGTGGCTCAGCCTTGTCATGTTCGACAAGTCCATCGTTGTTTGATGTTTTAACAAGTCCAACGAAGGTAAAGCTAGACATATTTTTCATGTTTAGAGAGTTTGAAAAAGAGGTGAAAAATAAAACTCCAGATGCTCCTTTTCATAAACATACTTTCGAGTCCGAAAAGATAGAAAACAATACTCAAGAGAACCTCTTAGCCATGTTCAACTAAGGTATTCATTTTTGGTAAATAGCCCATCTCAGTTTGGAAAAGAGTTAAACTTATACTGAGTGGGCTTCTTTTCATTTATTTTAACGAGTTCGAAGAGACAAGTGCTCAATAATCTTTTCATTTTTTGGGAGTCTAAAAAGAGCTAAAAGAGGACTCTAAGGGGTTCCTTTTTCGTAGGTTTATAGAACTCGAAAAAGAGATAAAAATATACTCCTTCGTCAAAATAACCCTTTTAAAGCATGATAAAACACCATTAATGACTGTCGACCTGCTCAAAACACCACAAAAAGGATTAAGCATACTTGTTTCATAGTAAAAATGAAGCATATCTAGGTTAATGCATTAAATTTGAATAAAATAATGCAAGAAATCACCATAAATACTCAAAACGACTATTCATTTTTACCATTTCACATTTACCTTCAGCTATGAGAGTTTTGGAGCACTTTTTCCCTCAATCTTCTACAGCAGATTGCGGCCAATCCAGTGGATCATTTTGAGTATCGCCACTCCTAGGTAGGAGCTAAAACCCTTATATTTCTTTTGATGGTCCATTTTGTGATTTCATGGAAATTTTTTGAGGTTTCAAGGGCCCTAGGGTTCCAAAAACACGCCCTAGGACCAACGCACTCCCCTGTGTTGAAATATGTGTTGCACCTAGGCAGATTATCACTACTGGGAGAGGTGCAACACTTTGGTACGCACTACAGGGGTGCGTTGGGCACAAAATGCTCAATGGTTTATCAATTTTCTCTCAAACGTTGTCATATTTTATGCATGAAAATGAGCCTAATGAATCCTTTGTTGATGTTTTAGGTGTTCATTAGCACAAAATGGAATTCAATTGGCAAGAAAGAGAACATGAAGAACAAGGTTTAACTACAAAAAATGATCCTACTACCATCCACGCACTAAAAAATTGTGGATTGTTGAAATTCTTCTGGTTAACTAGCAGGAGGCAACAAATGGAATTGTTGAAATATGTCATTTGCTCATGGGATGTTCAGGTACATGCATTCAGATTTAGGGAACATCTTCTCGAGATAAAGGTAGAGGATATCTACTTTCTGACATGTTTATCCAAGAGGGGTGCCCCCATCTCTGTCCTAGGCGGGAGGAGTGGTGGGGAGACCACGAAAGACTATATCCATACCTATTGCAGGCCTCGAGCCCAACCTACTAGGGATGGAAAGATCAATATCAAAGATGTGACCCAGTTACCTTTCATAACAATCTTGTTTATCATTGCGAAATTGGAAGGTAGCTCGACACTCCATGTAGCGAGTAGATCGTACATGCAGTATGGGATAGAACATCTAGAGCCAACAGTGTTCAACTGAAGTCAGGGTGTCTTGGTCAATATGAAGGAACAACTGACTGAAGCGAAAGAGGGGAAGTTAAAGAACTTTGGTTATGGTTCGATCTTAGTCTCTTTTTCTCTAGAGAAGGTGCCACTACTTAAGCCTCAACAGGTTATAATCGAGCCTATCGATTTGAGGGTCCCATGGATGAAGAGGTGGACAGATCATATGGCCCGACATGCAAGTCCGTCGGTTATCAGTTTCTCCCCGGCATTTTTTGGATGGTTCCGCAGACAGTTCATCATGATCGATGATTATCCTTACACAAGGGTGGATTCCTGTGGCGATCCAGAGCTCATGCTTCCTGAGGGTGAGCAATGGGATGCTTCAAGAAAAAATATTTTGACCAAAGTGTTTTTGATGTTTCTGAGACTAAACTATTTGACGTTTCATGCACATATTGGATGAGTTCGACCAGTGGGTTCTTCATATCTCTGTCGTACATGAGTAAAGACACATGAGGAGGAAGAGGTACCAGTACAGGTCGCTACAGTAGAATGGGATGCACTACGAGATCTTGAGGTAGTCGAGATCCTATGATAGGTGGAGCGCCACATGGAGGGATTGACACACGGGGTTGATGAGACCATGGTCGATCAAGTTCCTATGCGACTTCAGTGACACACTATTGGAGTGCCTAGCCGTATTGGTTGATTACTGCGAAGATTGATCGCGTAGTGTCTTTTTATCATGAGCACCATGATTAGTCTACTTAGATATTTGCATGTACTTTTTGTATGGACGATCTAGCCATATGTGTCTCGGGGCACAAATTTTTGTAAAACCAAACTCTATATATATACATGTTTTCAGTGTTTCCTAATTTCTATTATGCTTTCAATATGATGTGATGTGAATTGAAACTTATTTACATTCGTCCCAAATGTCTATCTAAAATGTGATTAGCTAGGGAATCTGCTAATGTGTTTAGATTTCTAGAAATATGTTCATATTGTATGAAATCAAAATTTCTTTCTAGAAAACGCACTCTCAAAACCATGTGAATGATGGCGGGATTTCTAATTGAATAGACATTCGCAAGTTGTAGTACTACAAGTTGTGAGTCAAGTCTGATGACTAAACAGTGGATACCATGTGAAATAGCATCAGATATTAGCTCAACCACTGTGCTATACTTAGTGATGTTAATCGAGCAACCAATGAAAATCCCTTGCATACTCACCAGCTCGCCATTTGGAGCAAAGACAACCTATGTTGCGGAAGATAGGTTCTGAGTACTACGACTAGCACCATCGACATAACCAATGTATGACTCAAGAGATGTTGACATCTGCAAACCAAACGTAAACAGGATCAACATAAACCATGGGAAACTTTGAAAAGACACACTGCAAACACACCTATAAACAGTATGTACACAGTGTACTATGCATGAGATCAAGCATAGTAATTTTTTAGGTACAACCCATTTATAGGCCGTGCTAGTGGAACTCCATCGAAATATGCTAACTCATAGGCCCCTTTTGCAAGGATGCTTGATAATGTATGGACCCATCCACATAGGTTGGAACTTTCCTGGACCTAACTTATCGGCCACTTGGTCATATAAGAGAACCAGGTCTCCTTCTAGAAGACTCGAGGCTTAACATTTTTGTCATATTACACCTTGGCACATCTTTTATGAGCTTCATTGGCTAAAGTAGCATCGCGCCGGTTTTCATCCAAACGAGTCAAATGTAAAAGACGCTCCTCCTTTACGGAAGTGGTAGGAAGAAGTTCTACAGCTAGTTTCAATGGTAGAATTTCATACTCGATGGGGAGGATTTTTTCCAAACCATAGACCAACTGAAAGGGTGTGAATCTAGTAGAAATCATAACTAAGGTTTTGTGTGCCCACAAGGTGCGTAAATAAGAAAGTACCAGTCTGATTTACGGACCTCTAACATACATTGAAGCATAGTTTTAAGAAATTTATTGACAACCTCAACTTGTCCATTAGCATGTGGACAGTAGGGAGTGGAATTTTCATGCAAAATTCCTAACTTAGCAGCTAGTTCGGTCATCATATGATTTCAGAAATGATTTATGTGATCTGTAACTATCGATTGTGGTACACCAAACCTAGCAATAACGTGGTTGAAGAAAAAATATGCATTCGTTTCGCCAGTGTTGTTAAATGTAGGCATCGCCTCGCCCCACATAGTAAAGTAGTCAACAATGACAATAATATAGTCATGCCCACTGGTCGAGTGAGGGTTAAATGGCATAAAGTCAATGCCCAATTTTGCAAAAGGACCAACAATGACGATGGGATGCAAAGGAGCAGGCAAATCATGGATCTTGCGATCGTAGATCTGGCACACATGACATTTTTGGACAACGACAATGCAGTCGTGAAACATAGTGGGCCAAAATTAACCAATGTGTAAGTATTTTACGCGGTAGCATAACTAGATAGATGGCCACCACATGCCCCTGAATGGCATTCATTAAGGACTTTCTCAGCTTCCTTAAGGGTGAGGCACCTTTGTAATATCATATCAATACCACGACGGTAAAGGGTGTCGCATATAATGATGTAATTTCGGGATTGGTATCGAATATGTCGATGCTCGAAGCGAGAGGTATTAGGCTGGAAAGTATGGGTCTAGAGATAAATCAGAAAATATCCATACCATGAGTCACATGACGAAATCAGAAATAATGAATCATCAGGGATAGAATCTTCAAATGTAGATTCAAAATCAAGGGAAGGAAGTTCACACATAAGCTCGGCGAAAACTAAGGATTTCTTCGACTTGGATTTCATGAACTCTAAGTCGAACTCTTAGAGAATAATGATCCACTTAGAGTACTTGCCCCCAAACAATTAGTGTGACTGTATATACGTCATAGGGTTGTACTCTGAAACGACCATACTTTTCCTAACCAAGATGTAATGGTGAAACCTTTGGACAGCTTGAACGACCGTCATAGCCAACTATTCTACATGAATATATATGATTTCGGTGTCATTTAGGTTCCATCTCAGATAATAAATGGGATGTTATTAATTTTGGACAACTAGGTACAAACTCCATGTTGTGATGCTCAGATGAAGATACCAATATTTTTATTGGGTTCCTCTCTCAGAGAGGTGCAAGATCAATCTAAAGATCATCTTGATCTGATGAGCAGAACATTTATTTTGAATTTAATTTTAATCTATTTAAAATATGTGCAGGTCGGCTTTAAGGTTTTGTACCCCAACAGATGTGTCACACACTCTCACTGATGGATATAAATAAGGTCAACATTGGAGGACATTTCACTCATCTCATCCTCACACATCTCTCTCTCCTCATCTGATTGGTTCGAATCACTTGGAGTCTCTTCTCTCTCCACACGTGGGAAATCTGGCAGCAGCAATTTTCTGAATTCGGTTTTTAGTCTCTACAACAAGTTTGACTAGTGTTGACTTTGGTCAACGCAAGGTCAATTTGACCCAAAACTCTCCCAAAACTCTCCCAAAACTTCGATTTCCCTAATCTACATTTTTTGGTACTATTTTCAAGGCAAGATGTTGACTTTGAATTTTCAACATTGACTTGGCTACTGCTATTGTTTGCATTGACCGTTGACTAACATCGTTGAATTTTCTAGAGTTGACTTTTGAGTTGACCGTTTGGTTGTCCTGAGGGTTGTGTGACATTGCTGGTTAGCTAACCATATTGAGACTTTGTTGGTTGAAGCATCCCGTTGACCACCGTAACACACCAACACAAATATATATATTTTTGGCTTGTCTTTTGTCGATCTACTGGTATGTTCTATCAGCATTTTACTTTATTGTTTATGTGATTGTTGTCTGAAGTAGAAGAGAAAGTAAAGTTGCATCAAGCATAGAACATCTGCATAAATTTACATGGTATCAGAGCTAAGGTGAAGACAAAGCCCTAATTTGAAGTAATCACCGAAGAAGAGGATGGTTTCCTCAAACTACAATGGCTTCAAGGCTGATGAAAAATTGACTGGGAAAGATGACTTTCATGCTTGGAAGATGACATTGGATCTTATGCTAGAATACCAAGATGTCATGGACTATGTGCAGGGTAAAATCCAAGAGCCTCCATCCACTGCAACTGTTGCTGCCAAAACAAAGTATAAGAAGGGAGAGATCAAAGCAAAGCTGATGATCAGGGACTCAATTCACAAGAGTCTAGTTGCCTACATCTCTGAGCTGGGCACATCCAAAGAGATGTATGATAAGTTGGTCCATATTTTCAAGGCCAACAATGCAAATCAAGTCCTATTCTTCAAGAATCTGAAGAAAGGTAAGGATGATTCTATTCAATCATATTTTATGAAGCTGGCCGAGATCAGGAACAATCTACTGGCTATTGGGGAGACAATAGCTGATCGAGAGATGGTACTCACTACGCTTAGGGGTCTCCCATCCAAATGGCATGTGTTCAACACTACCATTCTCAATAAAAATGTGATACCTGACTTTGACGAAGTACTATAAAGATGCATTCAAGAAGAGACAAGGATGAAGGAGTATGAAAATGAAGCAAATGTTGCCTACACTGCTCATTCTTGAAAGAAGAAATTTGGTGGTCCAAAGAACAAAGGAAGAGCAGGGGCCCAAGGAAAGAAGGGAAAGTGTTACACTTGTCATAGGCCAGGTCACTATGCTAGAGAATTCCCTTTCAAGAAGGATTCTCCCGATAGTGATGACAACAACAACAACCAGAGGAATGGCAATCAAAGGAACAACGGGTTCAAGGGAAAGAGGAAGGCTCCCTCTGGCAGAAATGGTCAACCTTTCAAAAGGTCGAGAAATTCCAGGTATGAGGAATAAAATGTTGTTGATAAAAGAAATTAATTCATTCTTGTATCTGCCCTTTCTGTTGCATCTCCACCTGACACTATGGATGTTTGGTTGATAGATAGTGGTGCCTCAAGGCACATCACTGGGTTCAAGGAAGCACTCTCTGATATATTTGAGAAGGATACTAACCTGGAAATTATCCTTGGAGATAATGCTACATATCCCGTGAAAGGGACAGGGACTGTGACCCTCCACTTGTCTCAAGGTTAAGTCCTCCGCTTGCAAGATGTAATCTATGTACCTAATTTGAAGAAGAACCTTGTGTCTATATCAGCCATGAAAGACAAAGGTTTCAATGTGGAATTCATTGATGGAAATGTGCACATGTGGAAGAAGAGCTTCAAGGAAGCTATCACGATTGGGTTTAGAGTTGATACACTCTACCAAGTCAGAGGAAGTCCACTAGGAGAGATGACATGTGATACTATTCGACAGACTGAACTATGGCACCAGAGGTTTGGACACCTTCACTACAAAGCCCTTCCCAAAGCAAGGAAGGTGGTGACGGGGATGCTCGAGTTCTGAAATAATCATGAATTTGTATGTCAGGGTTGTGTCGAAGGAAAGCATACAAGGGGACTTTTCCCCTCAAGCATCACAAATACATCTGATGTCTTTCAATTAGTACATTCTGATTTGTCTGGTATGTTGCCCGTGACATCTTTGGGAGGATGTTCTTATTATATGACGTTCATAGATGACTTCTCTCGCAAAACCTGGATATACTTCTTGAAGAAGAAGGATAAGGCTTTCATGTGGTTCCGTACCTTCAAAGCCTTAATGGAAAATTTGACAGGGAAGAAGATCAAGATCTGAGGACCAATAATGGCACTAAATATGAGACGAACAAGTTCAAGAACTTTTGCAGAGAAGCTAGCATCAAGAGGGAGACCACAACTGTCTATACTCCTGAGCAGAATCGCGTTGTTGAATGAAAGAATAGGACCATTGTGGAAGCTGCCCGTGCCATGCTATGTGACCAGGGCCTACCGAAGTTTCTATGGGGAGACGCTGTGAACACTGTTATGTACATACAAAACCGATGCTCGCATTCCACTCTGGACTCCAAAACTCCCGAAGAGGTTTTCACTGGTACGAAACCTGACATCTCACATTTTATACTTTTTGGATGTCCTATTTATTTTCGTGTGCTGAAAGAGGAGAGGAGCAAGTTGGATGCTTCTGGGAAGAAGGGAATGTTTGTGGGCTACAATGAAACTTCGAAGGCCTATAGAGTCCATTAGTCTGGTCAAAGGGAAGTGGATATATGCCACGATGTCACTTTTGATGAAGATGCTTACCTAAGGAAAGTAGTCAATCTTCCAAGATCTGAGGAAGATCATGAAGCAAGGCCTGGAAATCAAGAAGAACCGAAGGATGAGACGATGCCCGATACTGAAGGACCGATGGACCCGATTGATCCACCTCCTTCACTGGGGAAGAGACCATCATGGCTCAGGGACACTCTCGAGGATTCCGAGGGACATATGGCCCCAAGGGGGACATTTCGTGAAAGCAAGAAGCTGAGTAGATACCAAGGGTATCTAGCAGCCATGAGTACTATTGTACAATCTGAGCCTGGATCTTTTGAAGAAGTCATAAAGCATCAAGTCTGGAAGGATGTTTTGCACGAAGAGTATGAGTCCATAATGAAGAATGATGTCTGGGATGTGGTTCCAAGACCAGAGGAAGAAACAGTTGTCACCTCAAAATGGCTCTACAAGATCAAGCATGGATTTGATGGAAGTGCTGAAAAATTCAAGGCAAGATTCGTTGCCTGTGGCTTCTCTCAAAAGGAAGGCATAGACTATGATGACATATTTGCACTTGTGGCCCTATATACCACCATTCGCTCTATCATAGCCCTTGTTGCTACGCAAGGATGGAGTCTTCATCAGATTGACGTGAAGACCACATTTCTGCATGGTGTGATAAAGGAAGAGGTGTATGTGGAGTAACCTCTAGGGTTCGAAGTCTAGGATCAAGACACCCATGTCTGCAGGTTGAAGAAAACCCTCTATGGGCTGAAGCAAGCACTTAGAGCCTAGTACGAGAGGATAGATAGCTACCTGATGAAGTTGGGCTTCACTCGTAGTAATGTTGATCTGAACCTTTACTTCAAGGTTGATAGAGAGAAGCCTCTCATTTTGGTGTTGTAAGTGGACGACCTCTTCCTGACAGGTGACGACCCTCTCATTCATTAGTGCAAGAGGGAGCTCGTTGTTGAATTCGAGATGAAGGACCTAGGACTGATGCACTACTTCCTAGGCCTGGAGATCTAACAGAGACCTGGCGATATTTTCCTTTCTCAGGGAAAATACATTGTGAAGCTTCTGGAAAGATTTGGTATGGTGGACTGTAAGTCCGTGTCGACACCGATGGAGCTCAACTTCAAGAAGTTGAGCTGCAGCACTGTTGGGCCCGTGTTATCAAATCCTACTCAGTATCATCAACTCGTAGGGGCCCTGATGTTCTTAGTGAACACCCGTCCAGATATATGTTTTGTAGTGAACACTTTGAGTCAACAGATGGTTGAGCCTCATCACACTCACTGGGTTGGTGCCAAGAATCTTCTAAGATATCTTTGGGACACAATAAACTATGGGTTGAGATACACTGTCAGGAGCGTGACACTCCTTGGATATACTGATGTTGATTGGGCTGGCAGTGTGGTGCATCGTAAGAGCACATCGGGATGTTGCTTCACACTTGGATTTGCTTCGATATCATGGATGAGCAAGAAGCAGAAGTCGATGGTGTTGGGCTAGAATTGTGAATTACAGATAAATCACGCTTCCCTAGACAGGTGCTATTCTAGAACAACAGGTGAAAGATTATACGACTATTTCTCCTAACGCAGAACAGATACACAGAGAGGATTGGAGGCTTACTTGTTCAGTCGCTTCCAAATGGCTCCTTCTGTCGCTTCTGTTGCAGCTTCAAATTCAAGCAGTTTGTGAGCTTAATGCTTCCTGCAAGAAAGAACACTAAAATAGTAGAAGATGCAATAATATAGATATCTATTTAAGCTAGTTAGCTAAATCAGTAAATCATAAACCATACACATCAACTAAGATCTTGCAATATGGAAAATCAAAGCCAATACAGATGCATATAGGGAAAAATAAGCAGTACTCTTTATTGATGATAGAAGGAGAGGTTACAACCTAGTGACTGATTTGAAGTGACCCTCCAGCAATGTTCCCAAGCCTCATCACAGTATAAACCTCTCTAGCAGTAGCTACACAAATCTAGCTCTCAATTGAAAATTCTCCAGCATTTCTCTACTCAAATTCTTCCTCCTCAAGCACTTAGATCTGTGCTGAATTTATAGATGAAATGTAGGTTGTTTTGCAATCAATGACTTTCCAATAACAGGAAAGACATGTTTCCAGTCATGTAGATGTCAAATGAACACTTGGATCTGAAGCTTGACACATGTGAACTCTTCTAGAAGGCATTGGCCAAGTGGAGATTCCGGAACAATGAGAATTTCGCTCCCAATGTGACCAACGCGCCTGTGAATGTCTGGAAGTGATTTGTAGAGTAGCCTTGCATGGGGCTACCTGCATATGCAATGCACTTAGGACCCTTAGAGCCTGCGTTGGTGAGCTCTCATATGTTATATAATAAGCTTCAAACCATGGAAACCTTTGCTTGATGAAAGTCTTGCTTGATTTGTCTTGTTTATTGCCTTAGGACATATAGCAAGTGAAATGATAGGGAATGATAGACCCTTGATCATTGGTCCTAGAGATGATGTCTAGTTAACCAGGTCATTGGGAATGGTGCCCAAATTGACCTATAACAACTGCCCCCTAAAGCATGAGATCCAAATAATAAGAACATTTGATTGAGATGCTTTACACTGTGAGGAGCATGGAAACGAATCGGAGTGGTCAACTGCATCAATCTTACAATACATTAAATCATGATATATCCTCTTTGATCATAATTGTTGAGGGTAGGCATTCCCATGTTCAACACATAAACCATCTAATAACATGTATATAATTCAGAAAGTCGTCTTCATTGGAATGTTGCCCAGATGCAGACATGCCTACAAATATAGGCCCATGTTTGGATGACAATCTGTATGTAAGGTCAGCGTACAGATGATGTGTACAACAATCCTGAAATCGCATCCCGAATGGATGAAGCTAGATCCAGGGTCTTCTTATCCCGTTCACTCGATCATTCGGGTACAAGTCTAGCCATGCGAATATATGATTTGTAGTCGAACATGGAAAGACATCGTTTGATTACCAGCCAATGATGTGAGCTGTTAACAAACGCGAGAGAACCACCATTAATGTCAATGGCCCTCAAGGTACTACAGTATATTTCGTAAAGCGTGAATAGATGATTTGATGTCGAACGCCAAACAAAATCTTTTGGTCAAAGGTCTGGAAGCGAGGATCTTGTCGATGTTGTAACAAGCCTCATGGTACTGGAATCTAATGTTTCTAAGTGAACTTCCTGGATATTGATTTGTTGTCAACAGGAAGTCACCTTATTGAAAAACAGGGTTACTGATTTCGGAGACAAGGGTATGACTTGATATAGAAATTTTCAAGGATGATGGTCATGAAAATGAAGGTTTACGAGTATTGCAGAAGGATGAGTTTTTAATCACTAGATGACTTCTCTTGAACATATCGGCGACACTATGATGAGTTGGCAGCGTTGACCCAAAACCGAAGTGAAGGTATGATGAACCATAGGTGTGAATGAACCGTCAAGATGACTACCCAACCCAAATAGTCACTGATATGGAGTGAAAGAAGTGTCATGTTCAAAAGTGACTTGCTACCAAAAAGAAACTTTTCTTACTTTTCCAAAATTTTCTCCGGTCATTTGTCGACCAGTACCACTTTGTTAAGGAGGATAACATTTGTTTGATCTATAATTAAACCCTTCGGGCGAATAAAGTATCGCTATTTAATAATTTAATGAGTCTAGGGATGAATGAAACTCGATTCTTGACATGATCGACAAGCCCATCACTACTTTATGTTTTAACGAGCTTAACGACAGTGATAGCCCAGTCCTTTTTCATATTTAGAGAGTAAAAAAGAGGACGAAAGAAAACTCCATAAGTACTATTTCGTAAATTTGTCTCTCAGATCCGAAAAAGTGTAAAATAATATCTGAAAGAACCTCTTTGGTCATGTTTAACCAAGGTATTCCTTTTTCGTAAATAATCTATCTCAGTCTGGAAAAGGGTTAAACTTATACTGAGTAGATATCAATTCATTTACTTTAACGAGCTCAAAAAGACAAGTGCTCGGCAATCTTTTCACATTATCGAAGTCTGAAAAGAGCTGAAAGAAGACTCCAAGGGTTCCTTTTTCATTGTTATCGAAGCTCGAAAAAGAGATAAAAGTGCGCTTCAAATCCTTTTTTGTTTTTAACAAAGCTCAAAAAATAAGGAGAAAAAATATGCTTTGTGGTCAAGTCATTATTTGAATAAATCTGCACAACTAATCTGTTCATCAGTTGTATGTCCTGTTTCGGAGCAACATCAAATGGATTAAAAATCCCAATTTCATGATAAAAACATAATAAAACCATAGTCACAGCAATAAAATTAATTTGCAAACAATTAAATGACTATAAAAATTAGTTTCACTATTCATTTTTACCATTCCATAGTTACCATTTGCATTTTGGAGCTCTGAACCTGATTTTGCCCCCGAACTTCAGTCGTTGATTGCGGTCATTTCTGTGGACAGATTTTGTCGTAGTTTGATCCAGGTTAGTACTATGAACCTCCTCTTCCCTTTAATATTCATTTCATTTCCATTCTCTGTAAATTTTTAGGGTTTTAAGGCCCCTAAGGAAAATTCTGCCCAAAATGAGGGCAACACACCCCTGAATATCGAAACCTGCATTGCACAGCAGGTATAGTGAAGGGTACCTGCATGTGCAACGCACTGTCTCAATCCAGGGAGTGCGTTGGGCGCAGTTCAAGTTTTTGGTTTTCATGTTGTGCCCAAAATTTGCCTAGTTTTTTGCAATGAAATGGAATTTAATGGATTTTATGGTTGTATTTCAGGTTTCCATCGGATTATAATGACGATTACATGGAGGGAAATAGAACATGAAAAACAAGATATGATTGCCTTGAATGATTTCGGTACTGTAAGAGCCTTAAGAGATTGTGGAGTACTTAAGTACTTCAAATTGTTGGGAATGAGGGAACAAATAGAACTCTTGGAGTTCTTAGTTCGAGCATGGGATCCGGCGATAGAGGCATTTCACATAAAAAATCAAGTGTTACCCATAACAGTTGAGGATGTGTATTTTCTCACAGGTTTGTCAAGGATAGGTTTTCCCATTTCTCTCACAGGGTCTACCATTGGAAGAGAAACAGTGAGGGATTATGTTATGCAGTATTGCTATCCAGGGGCAAAACCTAGCAAAGATGGAAAAATAAACATCCGAGATTTCAGGGATTTGCCTTTGAGAACCATCCTTTTCACGATCGCTAAATTTGTTGGCACCGTTACACTACATGTAGCGAACAGATCGTATATGCAGTATGCGCTAGAGTGCTTAGAGCCAACAGTCTTCAACTGGTCTGAAGCTGTTCTATCCCAGATAAAGGAACAACTGAATAAATCAAAGAGAGGAAGGAAGGAAAATTTCAGCTATGGTTCAATCCTTATCTCCTTCGCTTTGGAACAGATTCCACTGATGTAGCGACAACATGTAACATTGGATATATCTAGTCCTAGAGATCCTCGAATGCAAATATAGGTAGAACTCATGGGTCAGCATGCAGGCCAATCGACTGTTGTGTTCTCTACTGCATTCTTCGCCTGGTTCCAACGATAGTTTGTCGCCATCGATGAGTATGCATATGTAGGCATCGACTTCCGAGGAGATCCAGATCTAGTACTACCAGAAGGCACTCAGTGGGGTGCAATAGGTAAGAATGATTTGACCATGTTTTTTGATTTTCTAAGGTTTATACAATGTTTTTGTGTTTTGATTTCTTTCCAAGACTAAACTAAATGTTTGATGTATTGCAGATATCGTTCGTGTTCAACCAGTAGAGGAACCACAGCACGAATCAGATGCACCAGCAGAGAGAGTTGTCGGGAGAGCAGTCCTTCAGGACCTTGATATCGCTGAGACTCTGGCTGAGCTTCAACAGCACATAGAGGGGTTGACCTTCGGGATTCCAGATTGTCGGATCGAAGAGTTTCCCATGCGACTACAGCAACACACAGTTTGGGTTCTTAACCGTTGGATGTGGTTGCTACGTAGCATTGCTAGATCTATAGCATGTTACCATGAGCACCACTAGTTTACTTGTGACATTTTTCATACATTTTGAGGTCAGATGACTTATGTTTCTTGGGCACAAATTTTGTAAAAACCTATAACTATCTATCTATATGTTTTTAGAGTTTTTCCTATGTTTAATGCACAATCCTATTCAATGATGTGAATGTTTTCTTTACCTATGTCGCAAATGTCTGTCTAAAACTTGATTAGCTAATGAATCATTCAAAGTGTTCAAATTTCTAGAAATGAGTTGATATTGAACAAAATCAAAATGTCTTTCCAAAAGTTGAACTCTTAGGAACAATCTAAAAAGTGTTGGATTTCTAACAATATAAACACTAGTAAGCTGTAATACCACAAGTTGTGAGTCTAACCTTATGATTATGCGGTTAATACCAAATGAAATGGCATCAGAGAGAAGTTCGATCAACGCGCTATACTCAGCGATATTGTTCGTCGATCTACCAATATAAATCCCTTGAAAACTCACTAACTCGTCATTCGGAGCGAAAATGGCCCACGCTGCAGAGAATAGATTCTGCATACTATGACTAGCACCATCAGCATATCCAACAAATGGTTCGAAGATTTAGACATCTGCGATGAAATGTAAAGCGGATTACTAACGTCAAGAAAACTCTAAAAAATAAATTAAGATAGTGAATGCAAATCAACAGCGTATATACAATATAATACAAAAAATTACTACGCTCATGGTTAAGCATAGTAACGTTTAAGATACAACCCATTTCTAGGTTGTGCCAATGGAATCCCATCGTAATCAACTAACTCGTAGGAACCCTTAGCAAGAACTCTTTTTACAATATAGGGGCCATGCCACAATGGCTCGAATTTCCCTGTACCTATTACATCAGCTTCTTGGTCATAAAGAAGGACCAATTCGCCCTCTGAGTAGATGCGAGGCTGGACATTTTTGTCGTATTGCACCTTTATACGTTTCTTATGCGCTTGCTAATTGGGCTTCACGACGCGTTTCATCTAAATGGATGAGGTTAAGGAGACGCGCTTATTCTTCTGAGGTGTCAAGTAACAAGTCTATTGCGAGTTTTAGTGATGATATTTCGCAATGGATTGGTAAGATAGCTTCCAGACCATACACCAATTGAAAAGGAGTAAATCTGGTTGCGTTTCTCACCGAGGTTCGATACGCCCACAAAGCGGAGTATAGGATCAAGTGCCAGTTCTTTTTACAGACTCATATCATTCGTTGAAGCATTCGTTTAAGAATTTTGTTAATAGCCTCAACTTGTCCATTTGATTGTGGATAATAAGGAGTAGAATTATCATGCGATAATCCTAACTTGGTAGTCAATTCAGAAATCATATGGTTGGGAAAATGCTTCCCATGATCCATAACTATAGCCTGTGGGACCCCAAACCGTGCAATAATGTGGTTGAAGAAAAACAATGCAGTTGTTTGTCCCGTGTTATTAAATGTAGGCATCACTTCGTCCCATTTGGTAAAATAGTCGACTGCGACAATAGTATAATCATGCCCCCCAGACGAAAGAGGGTCACAGGTCATGAAGTCAATACCCCATTTTGTAAATGGTCCAGCAGAGACAACAGGATGCATTGGCGCTGGCGGTTTGCGGATTTTATGATAAAAAATCTAGCATGCATGACAACTTCTGATTGCGAGGATGCAATCTAGAAAAATAGTAGGCCAAAAGTAACCAACGTGGAGTATCTTCTGCGCGGTAGCATATCCAAATAAGTGTCCACCACAAGCCCCAGCATGACAATCATTTAACACTTTTTCAGCCTCCTCATGAGTGAGGCACCTCCTTAAAATGGTATCGACACCATGACGATAAAGTGTATCGCCAACGATCAGATAATCTTTGGCTTGGTATTGAATACGTCGTTGATCAGAGCGAGAGGTATTAGGTCGAAAAGTTTGGGTTTGGAGATAAATGATGAAATCCCCATACCAAGGATCAGATGATCCGATCAGAAACAGAGACTTGTCTGGAATAGATGGTTCCGACGTAGTGGATGTACTATCAGAGGGAAGGTCACAGAGAAGCTCAGCCAAAACTAAAGACTTCTTTGACTTGGATTTAATTAATTCCAAATCAAATTCCTGCAAAATGACAATCCATTTTGAATATTTTCCCCCCAGGAATTGACGTGATAAGATATAAGTCATGGGGTTGCAATCCGAAACTATTGTTGTTTTTCGGAGCAAGATATAATGGCGAAATCTTTGAACAACTTGAACAGCTGCCAAGGCAAGCTTTTTCACGTACGATTACTTAACTTCCGTATCATTGAGATTACGACTCAAATAATAGATCGAATGTTCAATTCCATCTTCTACTTGGACCAAAACCATAGTGATGGTCGTTTCATCCGCGGTGATATATAGGAAATAATCATTTTGATAATTTGGAGGATACATTAATGATGCTTGGCCAAGATGGTCCTTGACAACATCAAAAGAAGCTTGCACAACTTGGTCCCAATGGAAGGGAACCCCCTTTTTCAATAATCAAGTAAATCCTTTAGCCATTTCGGCATAGTTTGGAATGAACTTTCTCAGGAAGTTAGCCTTTCCTTGAAGTTTATGTATCTGAAGTAAGTTTGATGGTGCAGGCAAATACGGAATGCCCTGAACCTTCAGTGGTTCTATTCGAGTTCCTTCTTTTGAGACTACGAATTCGAGCAATCGACCAAAACCATCACAAAATACACATTTATGTGGATTGAGGCATATCTTGTAGTGTCGACAGCGTAAGAAAATGCCTCTCAAATGCATCGGGTGATCAGTCTGATTTCTTGAATGCACTGGTAAATCATCTAGATATGGTTGAAAAATGTGCTTGATGTCATTGAAAACATAATCCATTGCTCTCTGAAAAGTTGCCCCAGCATTCTTTAAACCAAACGGAAGTTTCTTATATGCGAATGTGCCCTAGGGATAGATGCATGTTGTCTTATGTTGGTCATCTGAGCGGATATTGATTTGATTGTAGCTGGAAAATCCATCCATGAATGAGAATATTTCGCATCCAGCACAATCGTCAATAATCTAGTTGATAAAGGGAGTAGGATAGTTGTCTTTTGGACAAGCATGATTAACATCCCGATAATCGACGCACACTCTACTGGTTCCTTGTTTTTTCATAACAGGAACGATATTGGAAACCCACTCAGTTAGCGAAACAGGGTAAATAAAACCAGCACGCAAAAGTTTTTCAACTTCCACTTTGATAGCAGCGGCTTTCTTTGGATGAACAAGACGAAGCCGTTGACACGCCGGTTTGACATCAGGATACATATTAATAGTGTTTTCAACTATACTAGTATCTATGACTGGCATTTCCTCGTAAGACCAAATGAATACGTCATGAAATTCACAAAAAAGAGAGCAATATGAATCAAGTTCTGATGGAGAACAAGATACACCGACATGAATATTTTCTACAATACCAGGTTTGGTCGAAATATCGATAGAAATTGTTTCTTCGATATTTGATAAGTTTCGCTCATAGTCAATTACATTAATCGGTAAAGAATTCGAAAAGAAAGTTTTGATGGATGGGTGATATAGTTCACTGAGATTGTTTTCTTCATAATTAGGAAGATGGGAACGATGATGATCATCTTCCCATGGTTCTCCTTCTGACATCATAGCTTCCAAAATATTTTTCATCTGTCAAAAATTGTGAGGAAAATGGATCAAATGGAGTACCAAAATCTAAGGAATGATCAACCCAAACACTCGACGACGCTGATTTCGAATTTGCCGCCAAGCCAAATAGATTGATTGTTATGCCAGCTCAATAGGGTTGGGCGGTAAAACATCATCCAACGTAGAAATTTCAGAATCACCCGTACTCTCCCTTAAGCTAGATAGAGTGGAAGAGATCATGTAGTAGGTCTCTATACTTGCAATTTCTGCCGACATCGTGGGTGGCAGAAATGCAAAGGTTCCCATAAGAGTGGAATCCTTTAAGAGTCCTACACCAATGTTCTGAATTTCTAGTTGGGGTAAGTCAACAAACGAAACGCTTCTAGTTACCTGCGAAGCGGAGGCAAAAAATGATAATTGATTAATGATTGTGATTGTACCTTTATGTGGAAAGGCAATCATTCTAAAGTATGTAGAAACAATGGCAGTCATTGCATATACCCATGGTCTTCCAAGTAAAATATTATAGTCAAGGGGTTTGTCAACAACCTCGACATCAATATTCATTGTTTTTCCCCCTAATTCAACATGCAGGTTATTGATAATACCACAAGGTTTATATATTCTTCCATCAAAAGCCTTCAATGTCGTTGATGATTGTGATAATCACGGCGAGCCAAGTGATTTACAACAGTTTAGAGACATAATGCATGTAGATGCTCCCTCATCAATAATAGTACGATGAACAAAGTGATTGAGAACATTTACTTGTATAGAGAATGCAAATTCTGCTGGTAATTGCGGCACATAACCCGTATGGTTAAAGAAGACAAGATTAGAATCAGTCGGATCAATTCCACCAATGGTCGACAATAAAGCTTGCTTCTGGAAGGGACAATTTTGTAATACCTCAAGAGTAGTCATAGCTAAAGGGGATTGAGCCAAATATTCAACTATATTATAATTTTGTGCAGCTCTTACTCGAGGATTATATGTCGATTTATAAATTACTCCCTTCGATGGCTTAATTGTCAATTCAGAAATAACAGTAGGTGGTACTGATTCATTAGATGGATTCATTGTCGAGGTAGTAGGTTGATCAGTGGTCGGACTACCATAGTCTTTATTCCGCATCGACACAAAAATATCTTGTGAAGGTTTTGTGGTGGATAACATTAACACTTGGGAACTAGGAGCTGGATTCGTAGCAACCAAATTAGTGTCTGGATTTGGAAATGGGTCTGTCAACACAGCTGATGCAGAGGAAGTCTTAATGATTTTTGAGACTTCAGCACGGTGAGGGCAATCCCTAACAAAATGTTCCTCGTTACAGATTATGCATGGATAACGAGGTTTCCATGGTCCGGACAGTTGATCAGATGATCTTTCCTGCGGGTTAGAAGTTTGTTTTTTCTTTGATTTCCCCTTTTTCTCACTTCCTGGTTGCTTGTCACTTTTGCCTTTGTCAAATGACACGGCGTTAATTTCCAAAGTAGGAGCAGGATCAGATGCAGTAGCGTGGTGTGTGTTTGCAGTGCCTATCAAGCCGTCTCCAGCATGAGAGTCCTTTATTTGAGGAGGAACATTGAAATAAGATCACGGCGTATTAGGAATTTTTTCATAGAGTGTGCTAGACTGAGTGTAAATCAAGTCTAAATATTGGGCACGAGCGATAACTTTCTCTTCTGTGATGATGCCACCTTTAGCCGCATCCTCAGTTATAGATGGTAACAGGGACTTAATGAACCATTCAGCAAGGAGTTGATCCGGAACAAATGTCTTAACCATTTGTCGACGGTGACACCACTCATGAATATGATTAGAAATGTGAGTAGCATTAGTCTGTTTGAAGTTGGTCAAGATTTTCATTCTAGTTTCGTATCTGATCGATAACTGGAAATGGGTCAAAAAGACAGTAGCTAAAGCAGTGAAATTTTCAAAAGAAGCTCTAGGTAATTCAATGTACCATTTAGCAACCGGACATGTAAGCATACGCTGGAAAATACATAATCGAACAGAATCATCATTCATGGAATTTGATGAGCACCATAAATGATAAGTCATGACATGAGTCGACGGATCTTCTCTAGGGTTTCCATTGAATTTAGGAATATCGGAGGGTAATTTATGAGGTATCACCAGCCACCAAGGAGCATAATTTATAAGATCATTGGTTAACCGGTTTAAATCTGGTAATTCCAAGGTTGCAACAAAAGGCAACTGTCTATTAAGATCAGGTTGAGCATAGCCAGGGTAAGATGGAATTGCTTGGGCAACAGGTCTTTGAGCACCAGCATACGGAATCTACTGTTGGTAACCCAGATAGGAGTTGTTTTGTATAGCAAACGCTTGAGAATTTTGTTGACCAAAACCTGGATATGATACTTGTTGAAATGAAGTTTGAGGCATTTGTGCCTGAGGCTGCCAAGGGATCCGTCCACCAATGTTATAACCCAAATTAGCATAAGTTGGATTCGGTTGATATGTATAACCAAGTTGCGTTTGTGACATCCCATAAAATGGTACACCAACTTGTGACTAAATAATTCATGATACAGGTTGTTGTAAATTAACCAAAGGATTTTGAGTTTGTGGACCCAACATTTGATGATATTCAGTTGAAGAACTCGTCTGATAAGGTTGATGTACAATATTTTGATTCTGTAACAGGGGTATAGATGTATTAACAAGTGGTAATGAAGTGGGTGTAACAGGTTGAACTAGTTGATACGAATGTATAACCGTTTGAGGTTGGATAGGCAAAGTGGGATGCCATTGACAGACATTCATGTCAACATTATTTTGACCAAAAAGTGACTGAGTACTGCCATATTGGGTAACCAAAGGTTTCCCCCCAGCATAAGGAGGATAATAAGACGGAAAATATTGTTCTTCGAATGTTGGGAGTTCAGTTGATATGGTATTTAAAGGAATTGACCCAAAAGGACCGACTTGATATTGCCCTGATGATGTATGTAATGAATCAAGTCATTCAGTACTGACGATAGGACTACCAGTTAAAATACCGGATGATGAAATTGGCAAATACCATGAACGTGAAGATGCACCAGAGAAAGTGCCAGAAAATGATTTGTAACCTGTTGGGACCAAAGGGCCACCGTGAAAATATGACTCTGGTGAGGTTGTGAACATTGACGGAGTAGCGAGGGTAGGAGCTAACGTAATTGGAACAGTAGACCCAACCAAAGATGTTGGTTCAGGCATGGTTGTTTGACCAAATGTATACCCTCGAAAATCGATGGGAGATTGAAAGGGAACGAGATCAACAAAAGCAGATGGAAACGATTGAGGAAAAGACTGGTACAGGTAAAGGTCCTCCCCAAAATGAGTTGGAGTTAAAGGTGTATTGTCTTGTGGGATTTCTTCAATCATAATTAAACCAGGAGGAAGAAATTCACCGTCAGGTCCAAAATATATTTCAGACGGTTGACTGTGTGATATAGGAGTTTCAATAGCTACAGAACTTTGTGGGATGACCAAGGTAGGAACAACTTTCGGTTATTTGACTTCAGGATTCAGATGTTCTGGCAAAGAAGAGACAAGATTTGGATCAATTTTTAATTGAACAACGTCGGGTCCAGGAGGTATGGTCTCAACGATTGAATGGATCGTGACCACAGGTAGCTGTGAAGACTCTGTTTCGACAACAATAGACGAACCAGGATGTGTGGAAACAATTTGAACTAACTCTGGTTTAAAAGATGATGTTTCGCCAGAGGTACGAATTGTACTTGATTCGGAAGATCGTGATCGCCTTCGCCTACCAAAAGTAACTTCCGGTGGTAAAGGTGGTTTTAAAGCTAATTTACACGAACGACGGGGGATAGGATTTTGTTCTTCCACAATTACTGACTTATTTTAACCAAAAACAAATAAACAAAAAGAGGGTAATGCTAGGCAAAAGGGTTTACCAAGAAACTATGAACTACAGAATACCTCTTGGCAAACCAAGAAGTACAGGCAGGTAATCTTCCCGAATGTTGTTCGGTGTATCACAATTTCAAGGCAACCGACTCGGTTCACTATGGATGGATAGCACCTAAAAGTTGTCCTCTCAAATATACCTGAAGGTATGTGGAGGCCCAAGTCCGTATTAGTGTTGTCTGATGTGAAACCGCACAGTGAGAGCACCCCTTTATACTTATCGTGTTGTAACACCACCCGATATACCCGAAAGTACGTGGACGAGCTACGATATACTTACGTACGTGGAGTGAGGTATCACACTCGGAATGTATCGCAGACAAGTTAATGACAGCTGCTATGTTTTAAGACGCTGGAACATGTCTCTAGCCTAGACCTTCTAAATATTATTGTTATGGTTCCAATGCGTTGTTAAGTAAATTGAGATTAATTTTAGGTTGATCTTGCTTAACAATTTGCCTTTCAAAGGTTCACCATGATGATGTGTATGAAATTCCTAAAATGCAAGCTAAGAATGATAAACAATCTTTCATTTTCAGTTTTTTCAATGAAGAACCTAGCTACTAAGGGAAGAGAGCAAACAAATCAATGAACAAAACAAATCAATGAATCTCAAACTAAATGCAGATTTCCTAATGTTCCTTTTGCAAAACACACATTATTCTACATGCAAATGCAAGTTTTTCTTTTCAGTTTCCTTAATGTTATGAATGCAGAAAAGAAACTAGGTGCACTAAATCAACAATTCAAATGCTTTTTACTTTCGAAAAACGAAGAATACAAACAACAATTTCTCTTTTGAAGGAAAAACGAGGATTTCAACAACAATTTCTCCTATCAAGGAAATGAATATTTTACGACAATTTCCTTTTTCGAAAGCAAATGATTCTTAATGCGACCATAAAAAGTACTTTGAAATCAACTTGTCAATGATAAAGAAAAACTCTTTTAAAACAACATTGAACAAATTTTCAGTCAAAGGAGAAGAAGTACATAGAGTCACTGGGCAATTGAGCATCAAATTTTTCAGAATGCAGCAGCAAACAAAATTGAAGAAAATTGCAAAGGAAAATTGAAGGGAATTTGTGTACTTTCAGGAGTCAACGCAGTCTCCAAGGGGAGACAGTTCTCTGCAACGCAAGCTAGGAAGGGAGACAGTGCTCTGCAAAGCACTGTGTCCAGTCTAAGGGTGCATTGGGCGCAGTATACAAAGAAAAATACTACTGTTTAACTCATTGTCTTTGCAAATTAAGCTCTGAAAAAGTTTAATCTTTATGAGTAACAACTACTGGGTGGATAAACAAAGCAAATCAGAAGCTTTAACACCTAGAACTAAGAGAAATTCTCCCCAGTGGAGTCGCCAATTTTTTGGGCTAGAATTGTGAATTACAGATAAATCATGCTTCCCTAGACAAGGGCTAGTCTAGAACAATAGGTGAAAGACTATACGACTATTTCTCCTAACTCGAAACAGATACACAAAGAGGATTGGAGGCTTACTTGTTCAGTCGCTTCCAAGTGGCTCCTTTTGTCGCTTCTGTTGTAGCTTCAAATTCAAGCGGTTTGTGAGCTGAATGCTTCCTGCAAGAAAGAACACTGAAACAACAGAAGATGCAATAATATATATATATATATATATATATTCAAGCTAGTTAGATAAATCAGTAAATCATAAACCATACACATCAACTAAGATCTTGCAATATGGAAAATCAAAGCCAATACAGATGCATATAGGGAAAAATAAGCAGTACTCTTTATTGATGATAGAAGAAGAGGTTACAACCTAGTGACTGATTTGAAGTGACCTTCCAACAACGTTCCCAAGCCTTGTCACAGTATAAATCTCTCCAGCAGTAGCTACACAAATCTAACTCTCAATTGAAAATTCTCCAGCATTTCTCTACTCAAATTCTTCCTCCTCAAGCACTTAGATCTGTGTTCAATTTATAGATGAATTGTAGGTTGTTTTGCAATTAATGACTTTCCAATAATAGGAAAGACATGTTTCCAGTCATGTAGATGTCAAATGGATACTTGGATCCGAAGCTTGACACATGTGAACTCTTCTAGAAGGCACTGGCCAAGTGGAGATTCCGGAACAATGAGAATTTCACTCCCAATGTGACCAACACACCTGTGAATGTCGGGAAGTACTTTGCAGAGCAGCCTTGCATGGAGCTACCTGCATATGCAACACACTTAGGCCCCTTAGAGCCTGCGTTGGTGAGCTCTCATATGTTATATAATAAACTTCAAACCATGGAAACCTTTGCTTGATGAAAGTCTTTCTTGATTTGTCTTATTTCTTGCCTTAGGGCATATAGCAACTGAAATGATAGGGAATGATAGACCCTTGATCATTGGTCCTATAGATGATGTCCAGTTAACTAGGTCATTGGGAATGGCACCCAAATTGACCTATAACAGATGGCTTTGAGCACCGTGGAGGCCGAATATATTGCAGCGAGTATGGCCTGTTGTGAAGCAGTTTGGTTACGAAAGCTCTTTAGTGAGTTGTTTGGGCATGTGCTAGATACCACCGTGATA
Organism: Pinus albicaulis; assembly: GCA_034641835.2. Lineage (NCBI taxonomy): Eukaryota > Viridiplantae > Streptophyta > Pinopsida > Pinales > Pinaceae > Pinus > Pinus albicaulis. The sequence goes on along the minus strand of CM076582.1, from coordinate 544,187,535 downwards.
CTCTGTGATAACCAGAGTGAGATTTGCTTGTCTGAGAATCTTGTGTTCCACAATCGATCCAAGCATATTGATATTAGGTACCACTTTATCCAGGATATGGTACAGTGCGGCGCTGTAAGGCTCGATCATATAGGAACTGATGAGCAAGTCGTGGATATTCTCACAAAGCCCCTGGGGAAGGTCAAGTTCCTAACCTTCCATGAGAGTCTTTGTATCATGGAACGACCCTATGATGAGGGTCCTCTTGGACAATGAGCTCTGGGAGCTCTGGGGAGCTTTGGGGATATCTCCTCAGAGCTATAAGCAACCATAGGGCTAGGCTTTCCGAATCTTGTTGGTGTGCTTCTACCCCACCATTGTGATGATTGAGTTGGTTCACCTCTCATTATCTGTGCCCCGTATGCATTCTACCCATTGATTTCAGGGCTCATGGGAAGTACCTCTCATTTGGCCAGTTAGGTGGTAAAAATTAGAGACTAGTAGCAAAGACTGATGCACGCATCAGAGATTTTTGTACTCTCTATCTAGGATGGCACGGTCCAACCACTTGATCTGGGATCAAGTCTAGTGAGGTTTCGGACCTCCTAATGACTTCGGGTCAGATAAACCAACTTTGGTTTGGTATGAGACTCTTTGTAAGTCCTACAGAGGTTTCGAACCTCTGGGCTGAATTTGTCAGCTGGGAATGATGTCGTTGTGACTGACCCACTTCTGTTCTGAAATAAAGAAGCCAGCAAAGCAAGTTACGGTGGGATGAACGCACGATGTTTGGATTGCACAAGTGGATGGAGTTCTCCCTAGTTGAGAGGGAGTGTTAATTTTGGACAACTAGGTCCAAACTCCATGTTGTGATGCTCAGACGAAGATACCAATATTTTTATTGGGTTCCTCTTTCGAGAGGTGCAAGATCGATTTAAAGATCATCTTGATCCGATGAGCAGAACATTTATTTTGAATTTATTTTTAATCTATTCAAAATATGTGCAGGTCAGCTTTAAGGTTTTGTACCCTAGCAGATGTGTCACACACCCTCACTGATGGATATAAATAAGGTTAATGTTGGAGGACATTTCACTCATCTCATCCTCACACATCTCTCTCTCCTCATCTGATTGGTTTGAATCACTTGGAGTCTCTTCTCTCTCCACACGTGGGAAATCTGGTAGCAACAATTTTCTGAATTCGGTCTAGGGTTTCTGCAGCAAGTTTGACCAGTGTTGAATTTGGTCAATGCAAGGTCAATTTGACCCGAAACTCTCCCATAACTTCGATTTCCCTAATCCGCATTGTTTGGCACTATTTTTGAGGTGAGCTATTGACTTTGACTATTCAACGTTGACCTAGCTGCTGTTGTTTGTGTTGACCATTGACTTTTCTAGAGTTGACTTTTGAGTTGACCATTTAGCTATCCTGAGGGTTGTGTGACATTGCTGGTTAGCTTACCATATTGAGACTTTGCTAGTTGAAGCATCATGTTGACCGCCATAAAACACCAACACAAATATATATTTCTGGCTTGTCTTCTGTCGATCTACTGGTATGTTCTATCAGCGTTTTACTTTATTGTTTATGTGATTGTTGTCTGACATAGAAGAGAAAGCAAAGTTGCATCAAGAAAAGAACATCTGCATAAATTTACAGATGTTTAGTCCTGATATCCTCTTCTTGGAACAATACCATTTATATAGTAGAAATGGTAGCAAATAGGTACATTAAATAGTCGCGCTAATAATTAGGGGGGTATAGAAGAGATGTCCCAACCAGTACATATTTCAGGGCATCAAACGCATTCTGAGCAGCATCATCCCAATAAAAGGGTACCCCTTTCTTTAGTAAGCGAGTGAATCCTTTAGTTAGCTTGTCGTAATTGGGGACAAACTTCCATAGGAAGTTAGCTTTCTCTTGGAGTCTTTGTAACTTAACGAGAGAAGAAGGTGCATGCAATTCAATGATTTCTTGCACTTTCAAAGGATCAATAAAAATTCCTTGTTTTGAAATGACAAAACCCAGAAGACGACCAGAACCAACACAGAACACACATTTGTGCGGGTTGAGTCGAATGTTATAGTGTCTGCAACAGGGAAAAATAGCCCGAAGATGCACTGGGTGATCAACCCAATGTTTAGAATGAGCAGGGAGATTGTCCAAATAAGGTTTCACGATGTGTTTAATATCATGAAAAATGTAATCCATCACATGTTGAAACGTTGCACCCGCATTCTTCAAGTCGAATGGGAGATTTCGATAAGAAAAAGTACCTCACGGAAAAATAAGTACAGTCTTAGGTTGGTCCATCGAGACAATGTTGATTTGATTATAGCCTGAGAATTCGTCCATGAATGAATAGATCTTCCAGCTAGAGCAGTCATCAACAATCTGGTCAATGAATGGGTTTGGATAGTTTTCCTTGGGACAAGCATGATTCACATACCGGTAATCGACACATACTTGGATCATTCCCTATTTCTTCATGATAGGGATGTCGTTCGATACCCAATTGTTTGAAGGAATGGGGTATATGAAACCAGCCAGAAGAATCTTTTCAACTTCAATCTTAATCCCGATAGCCTTCTTGGGATGGACCAGACAGAGGCGCTACCAGACGGGTTTGGCATCAAGATACATCTTAATCTCGTGCACTATTATGTTTGGGTCGATGCCTGGAATTTCCCCATAAGTCCAAGCAAAGACATCTTGAAACTCACGAAAAAGGGCTCTATAAATCTCGATCTCAGATGGAGAACAAGATGCTCTAATGTACAGATTTTCGATAATACGTGCTTTGATAGAAATATCGAGAGGTATTGTCTCCTCGATATTTGAAAAGTTATTTTCGAAGTCGATCTCATGAATAGAGACAAAAATTGTAAAAGGTTCGACAAAATTTTGAAAATTTACATCACTGAGATTATCCTCAATGGAATCTGGTAAGAAGGAATGATGGTGATGTTCATTCCAGGGTCTGTCATTAGGAATCATGATCTCCATGATGCTTTCATCGGTGGAGAATACACGAGAAAAAGGGTCAAAAGGAGTGCCATAATCCAGTGATCGATCTACCCAATTGATCGAAGAGAAGGTATAATCCGCGCAAGCCGAATAAATGGCTTCGTAATCCAACTCAACAGGGCTAAGCAGCATTAGGTCGCCAAAATCTTGGATGTTGGTTTCATCGAGTACACTTCATGGATCAAGCTGGGATAGTAGATGATGATATCATGTTGATAAAAGCAACCGAAAAAGAGTTGTTAGGAAGGGTAGGAGAAGGGAGAAAAAATGTTCCCATAAGCGATGAATCCTTCAATAATCCAACCTTGACATGTTGATAGGATTGTAGGGATTCCCCTACAAGAGGGCCACTTCCAGTAACATGAGAATCAGAGGCAAAAAAGGTGAGTTGATCTATGGCTAGAATCCCACCTTTATGAGGAAAGGTGATCATACAGAAGTAGGTTGAAACGACGACAACCATAACATAAACCCACGTACGTCCCAGTAGAAGATTGTAATCGAGAGGTACATCAATAAATTCTACTTCTATAGAGACAATTCTTCCCTATAATTCTACTTGAAGGGAATTCAAAATCCCACAAGGTTTGTATGTTCTTCCATCGAAAACTTTTAATGTGGTGGTCGATTGACTCGGTTGAGGCGAACCAATCGCCTTCCAGCAAGATATGGACATAATGCAGATCAAGGTTCCCTCATCCACAATAGAACGATGAATGTTCTTACCACAGACGATGACCTACATTATAAAAGTTAATTGAGCTGGAAGCTGAGGAGTATAGTTTTCATGAGAGAAAACTACTAGGTTGGAATCTGATGGATCCACACATCCGATAGCTGACAACAAGGCCTTCTTTTGGGCAAGGCAGTTTTGCAACACCTCAAGAGTTGACATAGTTGATAGAGACTGAGCCAAGTCTTCAACTATGTTATAATTTTGGGCAACTCTTGAATGAGGGTTGAAAGTGGACTTATGAATAACGCCCTTCGGAGGTTTGATAGTCAGTTCCACAGGAATCATAGGTGGAGTAGAATCAAATGAAGGTGATGTCGAACTAGCAGGTTGATCATTAGCTTGGTCATTTGGTGGATACACATTACCGTAGTCCTTATTCCGAGTGGCCACCATGACATCAGATTTTAGCTTTGAGGATGAAAGCATCAAAACCATGTTAGAGAGATAAGGGACTCGGAAACCATATCTGTCACCCGATTGGGAAACGGGTCAGTCAACACAGCAGGAGAAGTAGAAGATTTAAGGAACTGATTCACTTTAGCACGGTGTGGAGAATCACGTGTAAAGTGATCCTTATTGCAAATTAAGCATGGGTAATGAGGCTTTCGCTTCTCATCGGCAAACTGATTTGTTTGTTTATCTTGTGGTGAAGGATCTTTCTTTTTCTTACATTTTCCTTTCTTCTTGCTTCCAGGTTGTTGTGGAGACTTTTCTTTATCATATGAAACGACATTTATCTCAGAAGCATAAGCTACAGGAGGATGGGATTGAATGTTTTGGGCAAATGCGGTAAGAGCAACACCAAATGGTTTACTCACCTACTGTGAACTAACAAAACCAATCACGCCATCAGCAACATGATATTCTTTACCAAGTGGAGGAGGAACAATATTTTGAAGGTCTCAGAGCATTCAATATCTTATCATAGATTGTGCCTAATTGGGTATAAACAAGATCCAAATATTGTGCACGAGAAATAACTTGCTCATCGGTCATGACTCCACCTTTAGCCACATCCTCTATTATGGGTGAAAACAAATATTTGGTGAACCATTCCGCTAACAATTGCTCGGGAAAATAAGTCTTGACCAATCGGCGGTGATGCCTCCACACATGAATGTGATCAAAGATGTGAGTGGAATCTGATTGTTTGAAATTCATCAATAGTTCCGTTCCAGTTTGATATTTGATGGATAATTGGAAATGTGTGAGGAACGTGGTGGCTAAAGTGTTGAAATCATGGAATGAGCTCTAGGTAACTAAATATACCATTTAATTGTGACACATGTAAATGTTCATTGGAAAATATGAAGTCGAATGGAATCATCGTTAAGGGAGTTCGAAGAACACCATAGATGATAAGCCATAACGTGCATCAACGGGTTTTCTCCTGGATTCTCATTGAATTTTGGAATACCTGAAGGAAATTTAGTGGGAATAATCGAACACCGTGGCCAATGAGCGATGGGGTCATTAGTGGGCTCAGTTAAATCTGGAAATTCGAGAGAGGCCACAAAATTTTGGAGGATGGCTTGGATATGAAGGAATAGCTTGAGCATCAGGCACTTGCATTCCTAGATAAGGGGGGTTCTGATAATAAGGAACTTGGGTACTAGGATAAGGAGGACTCTGATAACTAGTGTACAAGTGACCTTGTTGCCCAACACCAGGGTGCTGATAAAGCTACTGGAACGACTGGTTTTGGATTTGCTGGCCTTGAAAATGCACTCGATATGGACCATATTGTTGCCCGATGGGAGTTTGCATCATCCCATGATAAGGTGGGTTCGGTTGGGATTGTGCCATAGTATGAATAATATGTCCTATCGAAACTTCAAGAGTACCTTGTCTAAGCAGTTAAGAGTGCGAGGTACCTTGTACTGGCTGGGTAAATGGGACTTGGGAAGTACCAAATAGTAAATGCTGTTGGAAAAGATTGTGATGCAATGACGACCTGTAAAGGTTGGCTCACATGTATTTGAGCTTGTTGGGGTGCTGATGGATGGATAGGAATTTCAGAAGATGGTGCAGGTTGAGAATTCAATAATCGGTCCCAATATGAACCAGGTTGAATGGGAAAAGTAGGTTTCCAAAAACTGGCATCCATTCCAGGATAAGGAGGACTATAATGAGGTTGACTACCAATTTCAGGTATACCAACAATAGGTTGTCCCCCTGCCAAAGGAGGAGGGGATGATGGAGGCAACTGTGATCCAGATAGAGGGTACCCAACATAAGGAGAGTTGGGCTCTTGAAGGTAACCTTGCCCACTAACATAAGGGCCAACCTATTGCTCAACCGTAGGTGTAAGGGTTGGAATCACGATTGTCGTTAGACCAAAACCCATAGGCGTTAATCTCTGCTACAGTCACCAGAGTTAGGATCCATGAGAGGCGCTTAGTCCATGTCGTGAAACACACGGGGAGCATTGAACCCAATGTCCAACAATCTCCCCCCACCAACGCGAGCTGGGTGAGTTTTGAACTCGAAACTTGTCGCTCTGATACCACTTGTTCGAATCACGATTTCCGTTAGACCAAAACCCACAGGCGTTAGTCTCCGCTACAATTGCCAGAGTTAGGATCCACGAGAGGCGGTTAGTCCATGTCGCGAAACACGTAGGGAGCATTGAACCCGATGTCCAACAGTAAGTGGAGGAGGAGGAGCAGACAATGTGGCACTCATAAGAGAAGTACTAGATGATATTCCCGTATTGGATGACAAAGGAGAGGTCCAAGCACTGGAAGCCGCACTAGAAAAGGTACCAGATAAAGATTGATAGCCTAGTGGGAAGGACGAACCACCATATAGATGTGTTTCTGGCGATGTCACAAACATAGATGTGGAGGAAACATTTGATGTCTCGAGCACAGTGGTGGACACAAGTCGAGAAGTTGGATCAATTCCAGTCATGCTTCACAACTCTGATGAATATTGCCACAAGAAATCCGCGGGTGAGTCCAAAGAATCAAGCAAAGGATTTTATGTCAGAGTTTGAAGAGGAAGAGAATCGACTTGATAAAAATGAAGTCCTTCCCAATGAACAGGAGTAGAAGGATGAGGCTCTTCTCGCAGTATATCTTCAATACTCACAAGTCCGAGTGGAAGAGGTTCACTGTCAGGTCCAAGATATATAGGTTTTGCCTAAGACAAAGGAAGAGAAGAGGAAGGTCCTGAAGTAACAGGTAAAGATGGTTGAGGCTCTCAGGCTCAACAACCCTGGGAATCAGAGTGTCTGACTTGGGAAAGTCAGGTTCAACAACCTCGGGCAACAAAGTTTTAGGGACTTCTGTTTTGATTGTGTCAGTGTCACCATCAATAGTAGATGTGTAAATTTTTGTAAATGTTCTATGCTTGATTCAATTTTACTTTTATCTCCAATATCAAACAACAATCACATAAACAAGAAAGTAAAATGCCGATAGAACATACCAGTAGATCGACAGAAGACAAGCCAAAAATATATATGTGTGTTGGTGCGTTACGGCGGTCAATAGCATGCTTCACCCAGCAAAGTCTCAATATGGTCAGCCAAGCAGAAGTGTCACACAACCCTCTCAGGCAGCAATATCAATCAACCCAAAGTCAACGAAAGTCAACATTGTCACAGATAACGGTCAACGCAAAAAAATAGCAGCAGAAAGTCAACGCAGCCTAGTCAAAGTCAATGGTCAACCTTGATTTTTGTGCCAAAAAATGTGGACTGCAGAAATCGAATTTTTTGACCAAGATTTGGGTTAGTTTGACCATGCATTGACCAAAGTAAACGCTGGTCAACTCTGCGCTGAAAACCTTAGGTTGAAAACAGAAAATTCTCCTTGCTGCAATTTTCCACGTGTGGAGAAGAAGGGACTCCAAGTGATGATCGAACCAATCAGATGAGGAGAGAGAATGTGTGATGATGGATGAGTGAAAATGACCTCCAACGTTTACTTATTTATATCCATCAGTGAGGGTGTGTGAGACAATTGATGGGGCTTCAAGCCTACATTTCATTTCAGACCGGCCTGCAAATATTTTGAATAAATTCAAAATAAATGTTCTACTCATCAGATCAAGATGATCTTTAGATCAATCTTGCACCTCTCCGAAAGAGGAACCTAATAAAAATATCAGCATCTTCATCTAAGCATCACAACATGGAGTTTGGACCTACTTGTCCAAAATTAACACTCCCTCTCAACTAGGGAGAACTCCATCCACCTATGCCATCCAAACATCGTGCATCATCCCGCCATAACTTTCTTTGTTGGCTTCTTTATTTCAGAACAAAGGTGGGTCAGTCACAAAGACATCATTCCTGGCTAAAAAATTCAGCTCAGAGGTCTGAAACCTCTATTGGACTCAAAAAAAGTCTCATACCAACCCGAAACCTTGTGATGCTTCTTCAGTTGAAGGTTTCGGCAAGCCTAGCCCCATGTGTGCTTATAGCTCCGAGGAGCTATCCCCAAGGCCCCCCAAAGCTCCCAGAGCTCATCATCCAATATGACCCTTAGCATAGGGTCATTCCACGATTCCAAGATTCTCACGGAAGGTTAGGAACTTGACCTTCCCCAAGGGCTTTGTGAGAATATCCGCGACCTGCTCATCAGTTCCTATATGATCGAGCCTTACGGCGCCTCGCTGTACCATATCCCGGATAAAGTGGTACCTGATATCAATATGCTTGGATCGATTGCGGAACACGAGATTCTCGGACAACCGAATCCCACTCTGGTTATAAAGAGTATAATGGTGGTATCTAGCACATGCCCAAATAGCTCATTGAAGAGCTTTCGCAACCAAACTACTTCACAACAGGCCATACTCGTTGCAATGTATTCGGCCAGCGGTGCTCAAAGCCACTGAATTTTGCTTCCTGCTCATCCATGATATCGAAGCAGAACCAAGTGTGAAGCAACATCAATATGTGCTCTTGTGATCCAACACACTGCCAACCCAATCATCATCAGTATATCCATGGAGTGTCATGCTCTCGACAGTGTATCTCAGCGCATCATTTATCGTGCCATGAATATATCTCAGCAGATTCTTGGCACCAACCCAGTGAATGTGATGAGGATCAACCATGTGTTGACTCAAAGTGTTCACTGCAAAACATACGTCCGAACGGGTGTTCACTAAGAACATCAGGGCCCCTACGAGTTGACGATACTCAGTAGGATTTGTTAACACAGACCGAGCAGCGCTGCCACTCAACTTCTTAAAGTTGAGATCCATTGGTGTAAACACGAACTTACAGTCCACCATTCCAAATCTTTCCAGAAGCTTCACAATATATTTTCCTTGAAAAAGGAAAATCTCGCTAGGTCTCTACCAGACCTCCAGGCCTAGGAAGTAATAAATCAGTCCTAGGTCCTTCATCTCGAACTCAGCAGCGAGCTCCCTCTTACACTGATGAATGAGAGGTTCAACACCTGTCAGGAAGAGGTCGTCCACATACAGCACCAGCATGAGAGGCTTTTCTCTATCAACCTTGAAGTAAAGGTTTGGATTAGCATTACTACGAGTGAAGCCCAGCTTCATCAGTAGCTATCTATCCTCTCGTACCAAGCTCTGGTTGCTTGCTTCAACCCATAGAGGGATTTCTTCAACCTGCAAACATGGGTGTCCCGACCCTGGACTTCAAACCCCAGAGGTTGCTCCACATACACCTCTTCATTTATCGCACCATCCACAAATGCAATCTTTACATCCATCTAATGAAGATTTCATCCTTGCATAGCAGCAAGGGCTATGATAAATCGGATGGTGGTATATTGAGCCACAGGTGCAAATATGTCATCATAGTCTACGCCTTCCATTGGAGAGAACCCATTGGCAACAAATCTTGCCTTGAAATTTTCAGCACTTCTATCAGATCCATGCTTGATCTTATAGAGCCATTTCGAGGTGACAACTGCTTTGTCCTCCGGTCTTGGAACCACATCCCAGACATCATTCTTCATAATGAACTCGTATTCTTCGTGCATAGCATCCTTCCAGAGTTAATGCTTTACGACTTCCTCAAAAGATCCAGGCTCATATTGTACGAGTGTACTCATGGCTGCTAGATACCCTTGGTATCTATTAGGCTTCTTGCTTTCACGTAATGTCCCCCTTGGGGCCATATGTCTCTCGGCATCCTCAAGAGTGTCCCTAAGCCATGATGGTCTTTTCCTCATTGAAAGAGGTGGATCAATAGGGTCCATCGGTCCTTCAACATCAGGCATCGTCTCATCCTTCGGTTCTTCTTGATTTCCAGGCCTTGCTTCATGATCTTCCTCAGATCTCGAAAGATTGATTACTTTCCTCAAGGAAGCATCTTCGACAAAGGTAACATTGTGGCATATCTCCAATTCCCTTTGATAAGGCACATAGACTTTATAGTCCTTTGAAGTTTCGTTGTAGCCCACAAAAATTCCCTTCTTCCTAGAAGCATCCAGCTTGCTCCTCTTCTCCTTCGGTACATGACAATAAACAGGACATCCAAAAAATCTAAAATGTGAGACGTCAGGTTTCTTACTAGAGAAAACCTCTTCGACAGTTTTGGAGTCCAGAGTGGAATGCGGGCATCGATTTTGTATGTACACAACAGTGTTTGCAGCTTCTCCCCACAGAAACTTCGGAAGACCTTGGTCACATAGCATGGCACAGGCAGCTTCCACAATGGTCTTGTTCTTTCTTTCAGCAACGCCATTCTGCTCAAGAGTATAGACAGTTGTGGTCTCCCTCTTGATGTCGGCTTCTCTGCAAAATTTCTTGAACTCATTCATCTCATATTCAGTGCCATTATCGGTCCTCAATATCTTGATCTTCTTCCTTGCTAGATTTTCCACGAAGGCTTTGAAAGTACGAAACCACATGAAAGCCTCATCCTTCTTCTTCAAGAAGTATATCCAGGTTTTGCGAGAGAAGTCATCTATGAACGTCATATAATAAGAACATCCTCCCAAGGATGTCACGGGCAACATACCAGACAAATCATAATGTATCAATTGCAAGACATCAGATGTCTTTGTGACACTTGAGGGGAAAGGTCCCCTTGTATGATTTCCTTCGGCACAGCCCTGACATACGCCTTCATGATCATTTGTGAACTCGGGCATCCCCGTCACCACCTTCCTTGCTTCGAAAAGGGCTTTATAATGAAGATGTCCAAACCTTCGGTGCCATAGATCAGTCTGTCGGATAGTATCACATGTCATCGCTTCCAGTGGACTTCCTCCAACCTGGTAGAGTGTATCAACTCTAAACCCAATCGTGATAGCTTCCTTGAAACTCTTCTTCCAGATACGCACCTTCCCATCAATGAATGCCACGTTGAAACCTTTGTCTTCCATGGCTGAAATAGACACAAGGTTCTTCTTCAAATCAGGTACATATAGTACATCTTGCAAGCGGAGAACTTGACCTTGAGACAAGTGGAGGGTCAGAGTCCCTGTCCCTTTCACGGGATATGTGGCATTATCTCCAAGGATAATTTTCATATTAACGTCCTTCTCAACCATATCAGAAAGTTCTTCGTTGAACCCAATGATGTGCCTTGAGGCACCACTATCTATCAACTAGACATCCATAGTGTCGGGTGGAGATGTAGCAGAGAGGGCAGATACAAGAATGAATTCTTTTCTTTTATCGTCAACAACATTTGATTCCTCATATTTGGAATTTCTCGACCTTTTGTAAGGTTTCCCATTTCCACCAGAGAGAGCCTTCCTTTTTCCTTTGAACCTGTTGTTTCTTTGATTGTCATTCCTCTGGTTGTTGTTGTTGTCATCATCATCAGGAGAATCCTTCTGGAAAGGGCATTCTCTAGCATAGTGGCCGGTCTTGTGACATGTGTAACATTTTCCTTTCTTCCCTTGGGCCCCTGCTCTTCCTTTGTTCCTTGGACCACCAAAGTTTTTCTTCTTAGAACGAGCACTGAAGGCAACATTTCCTTCATTTTCATATTCCTTCATCCTTGTCTCTTCTTATACGCATCTCAATAGTACTTTTTCAAAATCAGGTATCACATTGTTATTTAGAATGGTAGTATTGAATACATGCCATTCGGATGAGAGACCTCCAAGAGCGGTCAGAACCATTTCTTGATCAGCTATTGTCTCCCCAACAGCTAGAAGATTATTTCTGATTTCAATCAATTTCATAAAATATGATTGAACAGATTCATCCCTGTCTTTCTTCAAATTCTTTAGTTGGTTCTTGAAGAAAAAGACTTGATTTGCATTTTCGGCCTTGAACATGTTGACCAAATTATCATACATCTCCTTGGATGAGCCCAGCTCAGAGATGTAGGCAACCAGACTTTTATGAATTGAGTCCCTCATCATCAACTTTTCTTTGATTTCCCCCTTCTTATATTTTGACTTGGTAGCAGCAGGTGCAGTGGATGGAGGCTCTTGGATTTTACCCTGCACATAGTCCATGACATCTTGGTCTTCCAACATAAGATCCAATGTCATCTTCCAAGCATGGAAGTCTTCCTTCCCAGTCAATTTGTCATCAGCTTTAAAGCCATTGTAGTTTGAGGTACCCATGCTCTTCTTCGGTGATTACTACAAACTTGGGCTTTGTCTTCACCTCAGCTCTAATACCATGTAAATTTTTGTAGATGTTCTATGCTTGATGCAAATTTACTTGTATCCCCAATATCAAACAACAATCACATAAACAAGAAACTAAAATGCTGATAGAACATACCAGTAGATCGACAAAAGACAAGCCAAAAATATATGTGTGTTGGTGCATTATGGCGGTCAACAGGATGCTTCAACCAACAAACTCTCAATATGGTCAACCAACCAGAAGTGTCACACAACCCTCTCGGACAACAATATCAGTCAACCCAAAGTCAACGAAAGTCAATGTTGTCAGTCAACAGTCAATGCAAAACAGAAGTAGCAAAAAGTCAATGCAGCTCGGTCAAAGTCAACAGACAACCTCTATTTCTGTGCCAAAAAATGTGGACTGCAGAAATCGAAATTTTTTACCAAGATTTGGGTCAGTTTGACCATGCGTTGACCAAAGTCAACGTTGGTCAACTCTACGCTGAAAACCTTAGGTTGAAAACAGAAAATTATCCTTGCTGCAATTTTCCCATGTGTGGAGAAGAAGAGACTCCAAGTGATGATCGAACCAATCAAATGAGGAGAGAGAATGTGTGATGATGGATGAGTGAAAATGACCTCCAACGTTGACCTATTTATATCCATCAGTGAGGGTGTGTGACACAACTGCTGGGGCTTCAAGCCTACATTTCATTTCAGGTCGACCTGAACATATTTTGAATAAATTCAAAATAAATGTTCTGCTCATCGGATCAAGATGATCTTTAGATCGATCTTGTACCCCTTCGAAAGAGGAATCCAATAAAAATATTGGCATCTTCATCTGAGCATCACAACGTGGAGTTTGGACCTAGTTTTCCAAAATTAACAAGATGTAACCTCAAGCTCCAAACTCAAAGGGATGGATGATTCTGGAAAATCAATATCAAGAGGAGGGACATAAGTGGTTCTCGATGTTCCCAATTCGGTAGTTTACGTCTTCTTATGCTTCTGACAACGGCCGGGAGTAGCCTCTAGGGGGAGTGGAGGCTTATTTTGCATTCTACGTGAACGACGGGGTGGGCATTTTGGTCTTCCACGTTGGACAATAAATTTTATTAACACAAAAAGAAATTAAATAAAAAAGAGGGTAATCTAGGCATAAAGGATTACCAAGCAACTGTGAACTACAATATACACCTTGGTGAACCAAAGACTTAACGTACAACATCCAATCTCCCCGAATGTTGGGTTCGGTGTATCACAGTATAAAAGGTGGCAGACTCAGTTACCTATGGATCGATAACAACCTATCGGAGACTCCCAAAATATACTCGATGGTGCGTGGGAGTGCATTCCGTAGTAGAGTTGTCTAATGCGTAACCGTTCAATGAGAGTGTTCCCTTATACTTTACATACATGGAGTGTTGTGCAATATACCCAAAGGTACATGAAGAACGATCCTATACACTCACACACGTGGAACGAGATATCACCCCCGAGATGCAATGCTAGCAATCAACGACAACTCCTACGTTTAACGACGTCAGAACACGTCTCTAGCCTAGACCTCTATGTGTTTGTGTTAATGTTATGAATTCTCCTTAGGTTGATTCAATAAATTTCACTGTTTATCTATGATTAAGTTTCAATTTTGAGCTCACCACAGATGTCACCTGAATATCCTAAAATGAAAATCTAGCATGAGAAAATGGAAATATTTCTCTTTCAATGAAAATCTAGCTAAGGGAGGGAAGAAACAATCAGTATTGAGCATACAACATGCAGCAAACAAGATGCAAGATACAATTTCCCTTTCAATGTTAGTGTACCTACATTGATGCACACACAAAACCCTAAATGCAATATGCAAAAGTTTTCTTTTCAACACACTTAATTTTCAAAATGAAGAAAACAAAGATGCAAATGTTTAATCACTAATTCAAATGCACTTTGCAGAATGAGGACTAAAACAGCAATTCATCTAAGTGATCAATGACCAAACGAAATTAGTCTGCAAGCGACCAAATGATAAGAACAAAGAAAAATCAAAACCGATTCTTACCAAAGGGAATCAAACACATGAAAACTGTTAGTGTCAATGTCAGTGATAAAAAATAACTCTTTTAGTTGTTTTCCTAAAGTCATAGGTCAATTTTTTTTTACTTTTTCAAACAAGTATTCAGAAAATAATTTTGGTCACTAAAGAGGTTTAGGTTAGGTGTGCTGCTCCTTCATCTCATTCATTTCCACCATCATTTTCAAGGTCATCTCCATCATCACCTTTTAAAGGTCTAGGGGTTATGTCACTCCACCTCATATAGGTCATTGTCAAGGGGTTATAATTTTCCTTTTAAAATGTTTAGTTTGTCACCTTAAACAAACCTCTAACCCTCCATCCCACTCATAAAACTCTAAAGATACAGCTAGCATGCTTAGGAATAACATAAAGCCAATTTGTCTTGTTTCAAATGGCTCAAGTGTTAAAGGTTCAAAGAAGTCAATTTTGTCTTATTATCTCATTCAAAGACAAAAAGGTCATTTCAAATGTCGAAGGGTAAAAAAGCTTATTTCAAGCTCATAAAAGGCAAAAAGACAAAGGAGAAATTCATTAGCACTCATCTATCCTTCTACCATCAAGCTCCCTTGTCCCATTGGCAAGAAAAATTGGTTTTCTAGCCCTCATTGGCAAAAAGTTGCAGTCATTACACATAGAAACACAGTCTTCCACACAGAAGCTCTTTGTTGCACATAGGAACACAACATTGCACACAAAAGCTCTTCGTTGCACATCTGGGTAGCTTTGTTACGCTTCTGGAGGGGAGGTAGTTTTCGGTTGTGGGCTCCAAAAACCTTCAAACCAACTCAGTGCTTGGCTCCATTACCTTGTGACATCCTCATAAAGGGTAAATATCATCTCTCATGCCCTCTTTTAGTCATCTCCATCATCACCTTTTAAAGGTCTAGGGGTTATGTCACTCCACCTCATATAGGTCACTGTCTAGGGGTTATAATTTTCCTTTTAAAATGTTTAGTTTGTCACCTTAAACAAGGCTCTAACCCTCCATCCCACTCATAAAACTCTAAAGACACAGCTAGCATGCTTAGGAATAACATAAAGCCAATTTGTCTTGTTTCAAATGGTTCAAGTGTTAAAGGTTCAAAGAAGTGAATTTTGTCTTATTATCTCATTCAAAGACAAAAAGGTCATTTCAAATGTCGAAGGGTTAAAAAGCTTATTTCAAGCTCATAAAAGGCAAAAAGAAAAAGGAGAAATTTGTTAGCACTCATATATCCTTCTACCATCAAGCTCCCTTGTCCCATTGGCAAGAAAAACTGGTTTTCTAGCCCTCATTGGTAAAAAGTTGCAGTCATTGCGCATAGAAACACTGTCTTCCACACAGAAGCTCTTCGCTGCACATAGGAACACAACATTGCACACAGAAGCTCTTTGCTACACATCTAGGTAGCGTTGTTACGCTTCTGGAGGAGAGGCAGTTTTCGGTTGTGGGCTCCAAAAACCTTCAAACCAACTCAGTGCTTGGCTCCATTACCTTGTGACATCCTCATAAAGGGTAAATATTATCTCTCATGCCCTCTTTTGGTCAGATTGTTGAATGTTCAAACATTTTTATGCTCATTCTATTTTTCTCTGTATCATCACTTATCCATGGTTGTTACACAGTAATTTGTCACCGTCCCTGCAATCCCCATCTCGCCCATTGGAGGGTCATTTCTGTGACGAATAAGCAGTGTCATGCCTTGCAAATACCATCATTGCATCTCTTCCCATGAGAACAACATTCCTTCTGTTGATCATTTCCTGAGCAGACCCCTAAAAACCCCTATTTTTGCCTTGGCGCTGGTAGCTCGTTATGTCCTCGCGCCAATGAGAAAAATTAACACTGAGCCTGCGCCAACTGGCACTCTGTCCCAGTTAAGCACCCGCGCCAATCTGCTTATGGAAAGTTTTTTAAAAAAAGAGGTGAAGTTTCGATTACAACAACTTCGTGGATGAGTCATGAGGAGTGGTTTCGACTGAATAACCACGGCCTTCCTCCTTTGGCCTCTTGTTTCCACCTTATGGGGAACCTCCCAAGGGATAAGGCCTCCCTTCCACTATTGTAGGGATCCCAACCTCCTCCTCTCCTCTATAAATATAGCCATCTTCCATTGATGAAGGGGCTGAATGGTTGAGCCTTCAAGAGCCTTCATAGCCTAGAGAATGCTGCAAGAGCCTTGATAGTCCTCATAGAGCCAAATCAGTAGCAAGGAGATTATTGTCAAGACAACCAGAGAGAGAGGCTTGTCCCATTCCCAACGAGCTTTACCGAGACGTATTCCGCTGTCGACCTGCCGAAGGAAGATTCAGCGTTAGAGCCAGGTTGTATCTTTCTTTGTATTAATTAATGATAAACGATTTTGGTTATGGTTCCACTCGTATTGTTCATTGTGATTATGAGTTGTATCTTCTCTGATTGATACATAATTGCATATATTGAGTTTTACGCTTGTGTTTGTCGTGTTTCTTGTGTGTGCAGGTGTTCGATCGTGGCAAGCGTGAGGATTGTGATCTGCTGGAGCAAGGAAACATGAGTGATATCTTCTCTACGAACAACAGCGTTGGACTCGAGGTAGGTCTTCTTCGCAATTTGGTCTATTGCAATTAGGAACTTGCACCTTAGCATGATACAATTGTTGCTAGACCGATCTGGGCTAGTAGGGATCGCCTCTGTCCACAGAGGGGATTTACCTCTACAACAATGGTATAAAAAGATTTCATTTGACAAACCCTAACCTACTCTAAACTTCCTAAACCCTAATCCTAGTACATAAACCCTAACTCATACATCTCATAAACATCATTCTCACCTTTCCTATCATCCACACCATCCCTAACATGCCAAATTCAACCAAATCCTAGATTCTATCTATTTCACAGTAAAAAAAACTTGAAATTTCCTGTGTTTCTTAGATTTAGCCACCCTCCACACCTCCATTTTTCCTCATTCCACTTACAGTATGGACCTAAGATGCTACTCTATGCACTGAATTTTTTCCAGAATTGTTCTCACCTTCATTATCCTCATTTCACCTCATAAACTTCTACAATAGCTATTCTTACAGACAAACATTGGGAATTTCATGTGTTTTCATCATTTCGCTACCTTCCTCGCACTCATTTTCCCTCATTCCACCTATAACTTGGAGCTAACATACAACTCAATTCACTCAATTTTTTCCAGAATTTTTCTTAGCTCCATGATCCTTCATCTCATCCTCTAAACTCTGTTTTTCTATATTTCCATACATTCACTCACCTCATCAACACTCTGGGGTTTTCATCATTCCAGTGACAAAAAAAATGGAAAGTGACAAGAAGAGATTCAAGGGAGGGCACCAGCTCAGGCTAGAACCCTTCACCATGCATGAACTCAATGCCTCGCCATTGGCCAAAAGATGCTTTAAGAGGGCTCAGTGTTTGAGATTTTGTGAAAGGCTCATGGAAGTGGGGTATCATCTTCAATTGACCAGCCTATTTACGACAAGCTTCAGCGTGGGAAAGGTCACTATTATAGAAATGGACTATTTACCAAGTCAAGAAGGGAATAAGTCACTTGAAGAGCTCTAAAACACAAAGATGATCAAATCCAGCGAATGAAAGATGATTTGGCCAAAGCTAACCATAGGATAACTCTCTTGCAGCAAGAGAAAGGAGAGATGATGCAAACCTTAGCTCAACGAAGCAAAGCTTACAAAGAATATCAAGTTGCCACTCAAGCTCCAAATGTTAAAGGTAAAGAAATCATGTTTGAAACAGATCGAGGCATGGATTTCAAGGGAAGACAGTCTTGGCACAGTAGGAATCCTCTATTAGGTCACTTGGACAACTTCATAAGACTAGCCAAGAAGCTCAAATGTTGGAAAAAGAAGATGAAAAATTCATAACAAACATGAATAAGAGCTTAAGCAAGGCTATCAGGGATCTCACTCTTCAAAGGCATGTGACAAGATATTATTATGTCAGGAATATGATTGCAAAGATCAATATTAGAAGCTTAAGGGGCAAACTCAAAGAAGCGCTAAGGATGACAAAGAGGAAAGATAAGCTGGAGTTATTGATTGATGCTTCCATTTTTGCTTAACCTCTCATTATCAGAGCCATCAACACAATTTTGTAGCAAAATTTTCAAAGAAATTTGAATTTTGGCATATTTTGGTAAATTTTGCAATTCTGGCTATGCCCAGTTGTGCAGCGAGCTCACGCTACACTTCTTCCCAGAACCTCCAAATGGAAAAAAATATATATATATTCAGAAATCTGGTGACCTCTCCAAACCCATGTCCCTATAATTTTGATCCAGGACACAGGTTTTGAGAAAAATGCAAAAAAGGGCCTAAAAAACATGTTTATGCCTTTGTTTTGCCCCCTTCGCTACACATCTGGAGTCACTTAGAGAGAATGATCATATCTCAGGCTTAAAAGACTCAATTTTGATGCTTAAATATGTTAAAGTCAACTATACTCTTCAAGATATCCAAAACAGGTCTCAGTTTCAAATTTGGACTTCAGGAAGTCACCCAAAGGTTGCCTCCAAGAGCTCGTTGCACATCTGCCATTCACTGATAAAATTTCATGAAATTACCTTATGTAAATTTTGCCAATTGATAGTTTTACTTTGGTAAAAGTTAAAGGATAAAAGTAAATGAGGGTAGATGAGCATTTCGAGAAGCTTTTGAAGAGGGCCAAGAGGGACATTAAGCTACAAAGACACATGGCAAACCATTATAGCACCAGGAACATAATTTCTCAAATAAGGCTGAAACAATTGAAGAAAAGGCTAAAAGAGGCACAAATGAAGCTTAAAGAGAAGGATAGCTTGGACTTATTGGTCGAAGCTTCTTTAGCTATCTAGCCCATCTCTCACAGGTGCCATAGAACCAATTTTGAGAAGTTTTGATCAATTTTGGTATTTTAGGTCATTTTTGCAAAATTCTGGAAATTCCTCAATGCGGAAGGGTAACAAACTTTTGTTACGCTTATTTTTGGGCCATCCAAATGATGAGTTCTCTACATGGATGAATGTATTTTGATAAGTACATCATAGTTCAGGAACCCCCATGGCATGACAAGCTGTAATTTTGGAGAAAAAACTCAAAAACCACTCATTTTTCATGTTGTTGCCACCTTTTTGGAGCCTCTATTACGCTTTTGGAGTAACCTTGGGAGAATGGATTTTTTAAAGTCTTCCCATGGGTCATTTTGCAAAATTCAAGAAGTTCTAGAAACTAGACACATAGGGCTAGTTGATCGTTCTTTCAGAAGTGGATTTGGACTCATAAAAGTGCCTCAAAAGTTCCTCCAAAGTTCTATTACGCTTTTGCAAATTTCTGTACTCTTTTGTCAAGAATGTCATAAATCAGCATTGTATTCCTCAGGACACTCGTCAAGCTTAGAAATGGTCACAAATTCAAGGCATTGTTGTCCTATGATTTGGAATGAGAGTTATTCGATTGGTTTTTGCCTCCTATCATGAGGGAATATGTAATTAATGTAAGGGACAAACACTCCTAGTTCATAGCTAAAATTTAGGGAATGGTTTCTAACCTTCCTAGAAACTAGGAAATGACTCATATTGTGTATTTATGATCCATTTTGGAAGGGATTTCGACCTGATGAGGTGTCATAGTCCATAGTTTCTATAAGTATACTCTCTTTAGTCTTCTGTGGTGTTGGAAAGTCTCATATTGCAGTGGAGCTCTTGTAATCAACAATTTGGAATGAAATCAGAGACAGATTTGCAGGAATTGTGTTGAGATACTTGTAGTATGCATTGGAGCTTCTTTTTTTCTTATGTATGTTTATCATTCCATGCTTAATACCATGTCTTCTTCTTCATATATGTTTATCTTGTAATTTTATGAGAAGAAATCATGTTTATTCATGCTCTATTTTAGACAAGGTTTAGAGTGTTATGTGTATTTTCTTCTAAACTGAATGAATTCACCTTAGTGCTCATTCAAACTCTCTTCTACTTCATCCTATACTCAATGACCTATTAAAATGATTTCAAACTACCTATCTTTCCTCACATATTCTCTGCAGATTCAACTTGGAGTTCAGACCTAAAAACCTTATACACAGTCTACTCACTGACTTTTCTATCTAGCACTCAAAACATCAAACAAATTATATTTATTGAGCTTACATACCTGTCCTAAGATCATTAGATACTCAGTCATTCCTTTGACTGTAAAAGTGACAACGAGAGAGCCCTCTCTGGTCTTGGTAGGGCTAGCTACCTGACCTAAAGTTTGTTTTGTGGTTACCTTTCTCCAATCCTATTGTCAGCCTTGGGAAGTTGGGGAGAGTGATAACACAAACCAAATGGAGCCTTAACGAAGACCACAAGACACTCAAGGCTTAGAGAAGGTCAACTGGAAGTAGGCTGATCAAAGAGACACTCATAAACAGAGGAAAATTTTGTGCAAAAATAGGGGTCAACGCTAGTGGAGAAGAGGCACCAGTGCTCTGCAATGCTGGTACAGAGTGGGCCTGAGTGAGGTGCAACGCTCTGTCAGAGGAACTGGGGGAGTATTGGTCCTGGGATGGAGGATTCCGACACAAAAATTACAAAAAAGGCTCAATGAAATCACTTCCTAGGTATGTTCTTGACTGATCAAAGCAACAAAGGTCTATGAAAGAGGTAATCAAACACAATGGACAAGGAAAACCACCGAGGGAATACACTAATCCCCACTGGAGTCGCCAATTTGTTATGTGGGATTTACGATTTCGAACAAAAGTATCTCCCCTAAGTTCAATGGCCAAACTAGAACAACAAAGAGACAAGGAACCCAATGCTTTCATTAAAGTAAATAGATGACAGAATTCTATTTGGAATTCGCCGCACACTTCGTTCTTTCTTTAGCTTGAATGCTCCAATTCCAGCTTCGATTGCCAAAATTAGAACCTGCATAATCAAATAACAAAAGCCAAGAAACTACGAGATCTATGTAGTATTATCTAAGTACTATATTCAATAGACCAACATGGTATTGAAATATATGAAATAACGACATCGCATAGGAAAACAAAGAACTCTTTGCATTAATATAAATGGAAGGAGATTACAACCACAAATAGGTGTTGATCTTGTAGAAGTGCTCCTCCAAGTTGTCTTGTCCTTTCCTTGTCACAATATGCACCTCCAATCACCTTAAATGTATGGAATGTTAACCTCTCACCTCAACCGCATAAGGGTAGAATCACTCTCCAAAAACCAGCCCCTTGTATATGCAAAGTAGTAAATATATAGAGGAGTGGGATAATTTGGGAGTTATTATCCAATTACCAATCTAAGGTTTTAGATCCACCTTTGATGGGAGGATGGGGTCAAAGGATAAGCGATGGAAACTCGAAAGAAGGATGAGATAGGATCTGAAAGTTTTATCCAAGGTAAATGGTTGTAACAAATTCTGGAAGCTTTCGGAAATTCTCTCTTTTTCCCGAATTTCTAGAACCAACGCAGGTGCAAAGGGGAGCAACCTGTAAGTGATCAATGTTGGCCACAGTGCAAGAACTTGTAGGTAAATTTTTTCCAGAGGAAGGATAGGGATCATTGGTACTAAAATTGGCTCAGATGAGGTGGTTTCAGGCAGAAATTCTAGGAAATGAGGGAGGTTCACTTAGGGCTTTGTGCAATGATGTTGACACGGGGAAATATGATGTTGATTAATCCCATTAGGAGGCCTAATGAAAGGTTGTGACAAAATCGCCTATAATACATGGTATTCTCCCCCCTCTTTTCCAACTTTTGATTTTACCATATTCTAAGAGCATTAAACTCTGAGGAAAATTTACAAGCTAATAAGGGTTGTCAATTGAATGAAGGGAAAATGATTGTCAATGGAACTTATGGTATTCTACCCACCCCTTAGTTTCATTATGAAAGTTTTTCTTATCTCCCCCCCCCCCCTTCTTGATATTAACGTGCACTTAGAAATTGTGAAAATTCTACTGCAGTATCATGGTTTTCTTCTCCTACTTGATTTAAATTATACAAGTTATCTTCAGAAATTAAATTCAGAAAACATTGAAGTAAACACACAACTAACAGTCTACACATGCAGATTATTTACTGAATACTACGCTCATTCGAGCAAAGTGACACATGGATTTTTGGACACAAGTCCTCGGGAAAACCCAAATCGGGAAAACCGGTGCAGCAGATATGAGGGTTTATTTTATTAAGTAATCTGAGTACAAAAAATTTGGGTTCCAGATCTAGAAAACTTGACAGAGAATAAAATAAATCTGCAGCTAACCTGTTGTTCCAAGACCAAATATATGACTGATCCACACCCTCAAACATGATTTACAGGACTCAACCCGGATCTAGCCCTAGACACCCCGGTGCTGCCCCTGAAGCCCCAGCATCAGCCCTGCTAGGCTCTGTGTGCCACTATGTTGCTCAGAGAGGGACTACGTAACCCCAGAGAGGGTGACGCAAGCCTTACACTGGCCCTGCAGACCCTCTGCGTAATTCTGAAACCCTATGGAGCTGCAATGCTACCCTTTCCTTCGCTTGTGTAGCACCTACGTAGCTGTTGCTGTTGTTCTCTGCTCCTTGTTTGCTGCTCCTCTGCCTCTTGCTAACTCTTGGCTTCGGGATTAGATCATCCTCTCAGCCAATACTACCCCTCACTGCAGAAAACTCCTTCGAGAATTCTTAGCAAACCCTACCCTAGAATTCCAGATCAGTCTCTCAGTTCTGCCACTGTGTGTGTGTCTCCAACTAACTCTCATGCCTTTCTCTTATACTTTTTTGAAGATCTCATCAACGGCCAAGATTAAAACATTCATCAACGGCTGAGATTAAAAGACTGCTTGATCCTTGTCTTTTAGAACATTTCAGCACATGTGTTAATTAATTCACTTTAATTATTTAATTTTCATAAGTTTAGACTTGGGAAATCCATTAAAATAATTAATTACTTGAATAACTTGAACACCAGCTGAAATTTCACCAAACACTTTCTGGGTTTTGGAGTTCAAGTGTGTCTTAGCCCCTCCCAAAATTTCAGGGCTAGAGCACACCCGATGCTACACCAACTATAACAAATCTCAACACTCCCTCTTAGCATGGAGTGTGCTCTAGCAACGCATCCACACCATGCACTGCAAGATCTTGCAGTTGGTTTCTGTGCTACTAATGCTTGGTCTGTTGCCCTTCATTCACTGCATTGCTGCTCTCTGTACTACTGCCCATGCCACTGCCACATCTGTACTGCAGCTCCCTCTCAATTTGCTACATCATCCTGCCCATAGCACGCACTAATTCACCGCCTTTGTTGAAACACAGCAGGTAAATTTTTTCCGAGAGGAAGGATAGGGATCATTGGTACTAAAATTGGCTCGGTCAGGGTGGTTTCGGTAAGTATAGGAAATGAGGGAGGTTCACTTAGGGCTTTGTGCGATGATGTTGACAAGGGGGAATATGATGTTGATTAATCCCATTAGGGAGGCCTAATGAAAGGTTGTGACAAAATCGCCTATAATACATGGTATTCTCCCCCTCTTTTCCAACTTTTAGTTTTACCATATTCTAAGAGCATTAAACTGCGAGGAAAATTTACAAGCTAATAAGGGTTGTCAATTGAATGAAGGAAATGATTGTCAATGGAACTTATGGTATTCTACCCACCCTTAGTTTCATTATGAAAGTTTTTCTTATCTCCCCCCCCCCCTTCTTGATATTAACGTGCACTTAGAAATTGTGAAAATTCTACTGCAGTATCATGGTTTACTTCTCCTACTTGATTTAAATTATACAAGTTATCTTCAGAAATTAGATTCAGAAAATACCAAAGTAAACACAACTACAGTCTACACATGCAGATCATTTACTGAATACTATGCTCATTCAAACAAAGTGACACATGGATTTTTGGACATAAGTTCCCGAGAAAACCCAAAGCGGGAAAACCAGTGCAACAGATATGAGGGTTTATTTTATTAAGTAGATTTTGAGTACAGTGAATCTGGGTTCTAGATCTGGAAAACCTCACAGAGAATAAAATAAATCTGCAGCTAGCTTGTTGTTCCAAGACCAAATATCTGATTGATCCACATCCTCAAATGGGATTTACAAGACTCAACCCGGATCTAGCCCTAGACACCCCGGTGCTGCCCCTGAAGCCCCAGCATCAGCCCTGCTAGGCTCTGTGTGCCACTATGTTGCTCAGAGAGGGACTACGTAACCCCAGAGAGGGTGACGCAAGCCTTACACTGGCCCTGCAGACCCTCTGCGTAATTCTGAAACCCTATGGAGCTGCAATGCTACCCTTTCCTTCGCTTGTGTAGCACCTACGTAGCTGTTGCTGTTGTTCTCTGCTCCTTGTTTGCTGCTCCTCTGCCTCTTGCTAACTCTTGGCTTCGGGATTAGATCATCCTCTCAGCCAATACTACCCCTCACTGCAGAAAACTCCTTCGAGAATTCTTAGCAAACCCTACCCTAGAATTCCAGATCAGTCTCTCAGTTCTGCCACTGTGTGTGTGTCTCCAACTAACTCTCATGCCTTTCTCTTATACTTTTTTGAAGATCTCATCAACGGCCAAGATTAAAACATTCATCAACGGCTGAGATTAAAAGACTGCTTGATCCTTGTCTTTTAGAACATTTCAGCACATGTGTTAATTAATTCACTTTAATTATTTAATTTTCATAAGTTTAGACTTGGGAAATCCATTAAAATAATTAATTACTTGAATAACTTGAACACCAGCTGAAATTTCACCAAACACTTTCTGGGTTTTGGAGTTCAAGTGTGTCTTAGCCCCTCCCAAAATTTCAGGGCTAGAGCACACCCGATGCTACACCAACTATAACAAATCTCAACACTCCCTCTTAGCATGGAGTGTGCTCTAGCAACGCATCCACACCATGCACTGCAAGATCTTGCAGTTGGTTTCTGTGCTACTAATGCTTGGTCTGTTGCCCTTCATTCACTGCATTGCTGCTCTCTGTACTACTGCCCATGCCACTGCCACATCTGTACTGCAGCTCCCTCTCAATTTGCTACATCATCCTGCCCATAGCACTGCCACTGCTAATTACTGCACTGCAACTCAGTTGTCGAGAAGTAAGCAACTGAAGGACTTCTGCCCAACTGTTTGACATATAAGTCAAGTTGCATCTATCATTGAAGCTCCCTGGACTCTACTCATCAAACCCACAAAAAACCGAAAATGGTTTGTTGAAAGCTCGACCCGGAAATTGGCCCTCTTGGGCTTGGCTCGATGAACTGTTGGGGAAATCGAACCACTGGAAGGAACTGCTATAAAATGCCTTCGAAATGCTGCAATAATCCTTGGTGGGAGGTGACTAGCCTCCCCTCCAAATCTCCTGCTGTGAATTCCCTTCTCTCCAACCTCCCGAAACCAACTCCTCTCTGCACTATGTCCTCCATTGTGCAGCCTCCTCCTCCTTTGCGCAGTCTAGAAATGGCTACGCTTCCTCCTGATGCTGTTGATGGGAAAATTTCCTCACAAAGGTGTGGAACTCCTCTCCTGACCAGGCACTCGAAGTCCCCCAAGGCAGAGGTTGAGATCTTCACTTGAAGATCTCGTGTGCTAAACAACACTGCACACTTGGCTCTTCAGCTCAAGTGTGCTCTGTCAAAATGACACGAAGAGAATAGTTGAATGAATGAGGAATGAGAGCTCCATCCCTCCTTTTTTTCACTGAGGCTCAACGTACTCCTTGGGCCCCACCTTGTCCTGCGTTACCTCTCCTTGAGCCACTCACACGTTGCCTCTCTCCAACCACTCTTGCGTTGCCTCCTTCGTGCCTCCTTCACACTGCCACCTAGGGACAACTCGACCCCACCACTAGAGCCACAATTTTTCCCTTGGGAACTTGAGAGAGTGGCTTTATTTTGGAAAAACGTCATTTGTGGGTCCCCTACCCATTTTATTCCTGTTCAACATTAGGAAAGGAAAAATTAATCAAAATTAATATTCCAATTAGCTTAACTGTTAATTTGGAATATTACACGCGCATATAAATCATTGAATGAAATCAATTATCCCCAAAAGTATTGTACAATTAAGAGAGACATTTCATAATAAATACATTTAGAAAGGTATAACTATATAATGAAATCAATCCCCTGGGAGATCAACGACTACGATGTGAGCTTTAGGTATCTCCTCGATGCGTACTTCAGGCTCGAACTCAGACTCCATCCCCTGCCTTAACCTCCTCTCCTAACAAAATAGGGAATAGATATATATAAATGGAACAAATATTGGGCTACGATTTTGCGCTTTCTTGTAATAAGAAAATTAATGTCCTTCAGAGTGCCAAAGCAGAGATATAAATGGTTTTGTCACGGGCCTACGCATCTATATTTACGCCGAAGGCATTTTCTTTGTGAGGTTGGGTGGGCAAACACTATTCAGCCCATCCAATCTGAGAGCTTTATTTTTGCCATTTGAACTAATCAAAAATTGACACATAACCTTCCCTTCTTTGTCCTTCGAGTTCTTTCCTTAGGAGACTGGCAGACTATGTCCTTCGAGTTCGTAACAGGGTTCAAAGGAATTCTAAGCTCATCCTCTGAAACCCAAAACCTCGAGCAGATAAAACATATCATCCCCTAGTCTGAAGCCACGGCTTCACCTTCTTGGTCTTTGGAAATATCGAGCGATGCAGAAATTATCATTCGGACGACTTCCCATATCATCTCCACCGCATCTCGTAAAAACTCTTTCTTACGAACTACATAAAACACTTACACCTTCGCGGAGAGAGGAGAATAGAATATGTGTGTGCAAGGTGGTTTTTGGGATTTGTTGAAACCCATTGCACAGTTTGAGGATTTCGATTATCTAAGAGGGAAGAGGGTGACCATATACTTCTCCGTTTGGATTGTTCAGCAGGAAACTACTCTCAAAGGAAATGCCAAAAAGCCCCATTTGTGCGTCACTTTATTCCAAGTCATTAATCTATTCTCAAAGCTTGGAGTATTTCCAATGTTTGTTGTGGATGGGGATCCTCTAGCTTTAAAGTCACCAGCACACATTGTCCACTTTAATAGAATGACAGGAATTGATTTCTTGTCGTCTGAAAAAGCTAAATGTATCAGCTTGGAACAAAATACTGTCTTCAATCGAAGTATTGAAGAATGTGTGGAGCCATTAGAACTTATGGGAATGCTGGTTTTAAGAGCAAAGGGTGAGGCTGAAGAACTTTGTGCACAAATAAATAGAGAAGGCTGGCTGGATGCTTGTCTTACAGTTGATAGTGATGCATTTCTTCATGGACCTAAATGCATAATAAAGTGTCTCCAAGCAGAATGTAAATAGCGCATTATAGAAAGTTATAGGGTATCTGATATTGATACGATTCTTGGTTTGAAGAGGAAGCATTTAATAGCACTGGCATTATTGGTGGGTTGTGACTAATGCGCGCAGTGTACCAGGAATTGGGCTTAACACTGCAGTGAGCATAGACCGCTTATTCAAGGAAGATGAGATTCTGAACAAGCTTCATGATTTAGGCAAGGGGAATGCATCATCACTTTCAGAGATGGATACATCAGTATTGAACTATGTTGAACCAGAACTTCCTGCTGACATGTACACTAAAAGAAAGCGCCATTGTTCTTATTGTGGGCACTTAGGGAATAAAGGAGATCATATGAGGCTTGGTTGTGAGGCTTGCAAGACCCTTTACAATGAAGAAAGGTGTGTAGAAAAATCTCAAGGATTCAAGTGTCAATGTTCAGGCTGCCTGCAGGAGAAGAAGAGAAAGGAACATAAGAAATCTCTGGACTGACAATCAAAGATTTTTTCTAAAATTTGTGCCACTGATGGGTTTCCAAATGAAAATATTGTTGATATATTTATTGGTCAAGAAACCAGGCCTTCCTGATCAGCAAAAGTTTGTGAAATTTTTTGCTTGGAAAGCCCCTCAAATGGAACTTCTTGAAGACTCCTTAGAACATCACTTGTACTGGGATTGATCATACACACGCCAAAAAATACTCCCTCTATGCTCTATGTTGCTTCTGAGGGATATGGCTGCAAGTAAAGCAGGGTCGAATGCACAAGAAAAAAATTTAACTCTGTATAATAGATACACTCCACATTCCATTGAACGTGTTAAAGTACGTTACTCCTGATCCTTTTATGTGCTGAAATGGAAATGTGTAAATTCAGAGTCCAGTGACGATGACTGGTTAGGCTTGGAGGCTAAAACGTTCCAGCAACAGAAGAAAAAGGTCTCTGAGGTTCAGAAAATTCATTGTGAATTAGATGAAGATGACAGTGCAATGGAGGTTGAGGCAGTTGAAGGATCTCTATTCATAACTACAGATGAAGACATCAAGCTTCTTAGGTCTGCATGTCCTGAGCTGGTGGATAAATTTCAGCATGAAAAGGCATGTATTGAAAATGTGTTCTGTATTTTGTTTCCTTTCAGTATATTGTAGTTTATCATCCTAAAATTTACCTCCAGAGTGTAAAGGGAAGGAACAAGTCAGTATCCAAAGGAAAGAAGAGGAAAGCGACCTCCACTGGAAATCAACTCAATATTACATCATATTTTAAGTCAACGAAAGGGCCAGTTATGTCAAAACTTCAGGAAATCAGTTAC
This sequence comes from Pinus albicaulis, assembly GCA_034641835.2. Lineage (NCBI taxonomy): Eukaryota > Viridiplantae > Streptophyta > Pinopsida > Pinales > Pinaceae > Pinus > Pinus albicaulis. Next base: position 544,158,595 of record CM076582.1, on the reverse strand, counting down.
GTTGTAACAATTTGGTTAATTATGTGGAGGGTACTTATGATAATTCTGAGTCTTTTACTACTTCAGAGTAAGCAAGAGCATGCAAACTTATCTATATTTTTCGATAATTTAAGCATTTTCGATATTCATCATTCAAAGCTTGACAAAAAAGATTAAAACAGAAGAAAATGACACATCTCCTTAGCCATATCATATGCACGTAAACCATGATTTATGGGAAGGATTATTGTCAGTTATTTGTAAATATTCTTATGAGAAGATTCTGTGTTTTTTTGTGTATTTTTGTGTTATTTGTTCATGCTACATTAAAAATTGGTGGTTGACTGCAATTAAACACTAAGAAGAGAAAATGTGGGGTGCTTTGTGGAAAATATATGGCTTGACAATGTTTTTTTCTTCATTGGTATAATTGTCAGCCTTTTACTTATTTGGCTATTAAAGGGGCTTGGTTTTTTTCTTCTTTGCATGGATAGTTGGTGATGTGTGATAATGTTCTAGACTGCCATTAATTAATCGTTCTAGCTTGGGATGCGTCATCTTTGTGCTGCTAAATCTATTGAGGAGATGATAATGCAAATTGACATCTCTTATTAAGAATATAAACTATACATGCTAGTGTGGTTATTCATAGCTTGTTTTGTTTGGTTAAACCTTATTAATTTCTAATTTAGTGTTGGATTGATGTTCAAAGACATGGTTAAGTTTTGGAGAGGTTGGTGCCTATGGCATCCACACCTTTAAGAAATTTATCTACTGTTGCTAAAGAGGTAAATCAAATGTATGAAAAAAAAACATTACAACTTCTTTCGTCTTTTTTATTGTATTTCATTGTCCAGATAACTGGCTTGCTTATTGCCTTCTGCATTCCCCACTCCTCCTATCGGTGTTCCTTTGCACCTCTTGGTGCAATTGCTGGTATTATATTATGGAGTGTTATATGGCTGCTGCATCAAAGCTACCTAAAATATCATTTTATATGTTAACTGCTAGATAACAATTTATATTTTTAATTTACCTCGATATAACTTTCGAGAAACATTATAAATACGATATCCCCATAATATCAGTCTCCTCTCAACCTATGTCTACTGTACAAATGTATCATCAGAGTATGTTTATGCACTATTAATCTTGTAAGGGAATCTGACGAAGAGCTATATGTAACATAGGCTTTTATCGGCCTAGGTGAAATTTCTTTATTCAAATAGTCAAGCCAAGAATGAAAAGTACCAACGAAAGTTCCAGGCCAAATAGCGCATAAATAAAGCCCCGATCCAGCACAAAACCGTAGAATGAAATTCCTGCATTTGAATGTTGAATATATGATACTGCACAGAGCATATATATGTTAGAAGCTGCATAACAAGAATAAAACTAGAAAACAGGAAAAAAATGCTCTTCTTTACAAAAATACGACTTTGTTGTGTTGTATTATTATCATACAATTTATTATTATACTAATTTGAATCACTTTCCACTATGCATTTTCAGGCCCCCGTTACTTTTTATCACTATTAAAATCAAAAGACAATAACGTTAAAATCTTAGAGGAAGAGGTTAGGGTTGATAGTCAATTGTGTAATTTAAAAAATATTTAAGAATCAATCATATATATCATTATTATTCTTAGAAAAGACATTTAAGTTTTGCTTAGGTAGAGGTTGAAGGTGGTAGACAATAGAGGGCTTATAGTGTTTTAGAAACATTTAGACTTGATCCAGTCTCACACAATCCATAACAGCATTTCACTGTTGAGCAAATCGTTATTCTACCATCCCATCTGTAATTTGACCCAGCCTGCACTCAGCGAAGTATTGAAAAATATTCTCTTTTAAAAAAGTAAAAAAGAAAAAACATGATAAATGTTTTATGATCCATCCTGTCTTAACAAATGTTATAGTTGGACTTTGAGTTTACACAACACTATGGTTATTGTACGAAGCCAGAATGGTATTACCAAGCAGGATTCTTTCGATGCCAAAACAGCAAGCTTAAGAGAACTAAAACGGGATGGCGGAAGTAGATTTGAGGAAACTGATGCGACCGGAGCTTTCTAGCCTCACCTTCTGTCATTTTGTATTTGAAAAAGTTGTTTGTACTGAACTCATGCATATTGAATCACTCCTTTTGCATATGATGAAATAATTATGGGTATCACTATAGTTAAAGATGATTGCCAGTGGGGAGAGTGGTGGTTCTCTCATACTTCTTTCACTCTTCAATATAAATCTCATAGATAGCTCTACAGCTGAACCCTCAATCCGCAATTTATCACATACCAGACCCTGGTTCAAATGCAAAATCCAAAGGATCATAATTGCTTTCGCCATATTAGGATAGCTTGTGAATGTGGAAAGTCCAATCAAGGACAGAATGTAACATTTCACTTATAGCTAATCAGTAATGGAATTGAATGAATGAATCCAGGATGGTTATTCAACACATTATTATAAGAAATCTGAATATAAGTCATCTATAAGAGAATAAGGAGCTTCTTTGGTAGACAACATTCTTTAAAGTTTAATTATAATACCTGAGTTAAGACAAGTTCACAAACTACAGATATATATATTTTTTACACTTATATTAGATGTCGTACTTCAGTCTTCTCATGCTTTCTTTTTTATCATTGAATTGGTGCAATCCAGCTGAACTTATTTCGATTGCAGATTCTGTATATCCAATAAACATGAGCAAAATCAAGATACATGTAATCTGCAATTGAGATAAGAATGTCTGTGGAATCATCATCATCACTAACAATCATGATGTTAAGTTCACTGCAATGAGTTATTAAGATTTATCCATCTACAGTTTGGTCACAAGCATTTTTGTGCATCGAGACAACAATTCAATCACCTCATCGCTGATGATGTGGATGGAACATATGCCCAAATTGTTGAAAATGCTGTTAACTGGCATATTTGCAAGCTACTAAATGTTCTCATTTTGATAATTAGTTTGCTTTGTAGTTACAAAGTTTGAATTCGATACATTATGAAAAATTCTAATAAAAAAATATCATTTTGCAAAAAAAATCACCAAAATTCATCAGTATGTACCAACACCAAGAAGTTTTGGTTTGAAATAAAGGGAAGCTAAGGATAGGAAATGTTTTGGAATATTTTATAGTAACTCTTTACTCAGTTCCGTGTATCATGCATGAGTACAACACCTCATACTGAACTGCACACAAAAAACACAGAAAGTGCACAGTATCGGAAGACGGATACATTTCTCACTATAAAAAGTAAAATTGCACTCTAAAAAATCTTTGAACTTCTATAAACGCAGAACAAACTCAATATCAATAAAGAAAAGTATTGCCAATCTTCTTAATGGTGTCCACAATCTTGAGCTACTCTATATATTTTTCGAACCACCCATCATAGAGAAAACAACATCAATGCCCTTCATTCTATTTGTTGAAATACTTTTATCCGCCAAATACTATCTCTTTACAATTTGGTTCCAAAAGCTGCTCCCGAGGGTGTTTTAAGGACAAGGAAGGAGTGTTTAAGGTTGAGGAATGGATTTCGTCAGGCCAGGATGGGTAACTCTCGAATTGATTCATTCCATTAATGTGCAACTAGCTTTATATAATGGAGTGACCCTTCATTTCATTTTCCAAGGGGCCCTTCATCTTCGCTTTCTCCTATTTTATTTCTTTGCAATTATATTTACAAGGCACAAATCTCAAAGAATTATGCTCAACTTTCCTTCCAATCTGAAAGGGTGTTTGTAAGCCCAAGCATCATTCTGAATTTTTCAAACTTTTCTCTTCCATGTACTTTGATGAAGATGTCTACAATTTGCTCACTAGTGGAACAATCTCTTAAATGAATACCCCTGGCCTCTACATGATATCGAATCAAATGATACTTTGTGTTGATGTATTTGGTTCAATCATGGAATCTGGGATTCTTGGCCAACTTCATTGCAAAAGTATTGTCAACAAGAAGAGGAGTAGAGTTCACTTGTTTCAACTGCAAATATTCAAGTATTTTCCTAAGCCACACAATCTCCTTAGTTGCTTCTATAGTTGCCACATATTCTGCTTCTATCAAGGAATCTGTTGGAATTGATTGTTTGCTGAACCTCAAGGAGACAGTGGTTGATCCAAGACTCATGCGATAGCCTGAAGTCAACACTCCATTTTCTTTGCCTCCATCAAACTATGAGTTTGAATCTCCAATCAAACAGAAGTCATCCACCTCTAAATATTTGAGTCCAAAGTCTTGAGTTCCTTTCAAGTATTTCAGAACTCCTTTTGCAGCAAACCAATGTCCTTCTCAAGACTTTTGCATAAATCTAAAAAGAACTCCAACAACAAATGAAATATCTAGTCTGGTAGTAGTGAGGTAAATTAGACTTCCCACAAGCTCTTTATACTTGGTTGCATCCTCAAATTCATTCCCTTCTGTGATGTTAGCTTCTATTCTAGCGGAGTTGTAAATTTCTGAAGATGTTCTATGCTAGATGCAAATTTACTTTAAACTTCTAGGGCTCAAACACATGAAAGTAAGATGCAAATAGAGCATACCAATAGATCGATGGAAGCCAAGCCAAAAACAGAGATAAAGAATGGTGGCGTTACGACGGTCAGGAGGATGCTTCAACCAGCAAAATCTCCATAAAGTCAGCCCACCCAATGTGTCACACAACCCCAAGACGTCTCATCAAGAATGCTCCATCAAGATGCTGTACCAAGAAGCCCTAACTGCATCACCATGAGAAGCCCTAATCGTAGCACCATCCAAGAGAGAAGAGAATGCCTCAAAAAAATGTGTGTGAAATGAACTCTAAGTCTCTCCAATATATAGTCATTTGTGGGGGTGTGTGACTCATCTCTTATGCATATGGGATAAATCTGGCCGACCTTACACATGTGGAATAAATTCAAAATAAATGTTCTGCTCATCCGATCAAGATGATCTTTAGATCGATCTTGCACCTCTCTGAAAGAGGAATCCAATAAAAATATTGGCATCGTCATTTGAGCATCACAACATGAAGTTTGGACCTAGTTGCCCAAAATTAACACTCCCTCTCAACTAGGGAGAACTCCATCCACCTGTGCCATCCAAACATCGTGCGTCATCCCGCCGTAACTTGCATTGTTGGCTCTTTATTTCAAAACAAAAGGTGAGTCACAAAGACATCACTCCTAGCTAACAAAATTAACTTAGAGGTCTGAAACCTCTATAGGACTCAAAGGAGTCTCATACTAACCCGAAGTTAGTTTAACTGACCCGAAGTCAATTGGAGGTCCGAAGCCTCCCTTGGACTAAAAAAGAGTCATATACTAACCCAAAGTTCGTTTAACTGACCCAAAGTTAATTGGAGGTCCGAAACCTCCCTTGACTTGATCCCAGATCAAGTGGTTGGACACGTGCTATCCTAGACATAGGGAGTACGACAATCTTCGATGCATCCATCGGTCTTGCTATCGGTCTCTATCCACATTTCCCACCTCATTGGCCAAATGAGAGGTACTTCCCATGAGTCTGGTACTCCATGGGTAGGATGCATATGGGGCACAGATCAAAGAGAGGTAAACCAACTCAATATCATCATGGTGGGGCAGAAGCACACCAACAAGGTTTAGCAAGCCTAGCCCTATGGTTGCTTATAGCTCCAAGAAGCTATCCCCAAAACCCCCCTGGAGCTCCTAGAGCTCATCGTCCAATAGGACCCTCCAAATAGGGTCGTTCCACGATTCCAAGATTCTCACAGAAGGTTAGGAACAAGACCTTCCCCAAGGGATTTGTGAGAATATTCACGACCTTCTCATCAGTCGCTATATGATCGAGCCTTACGACGCCTCTCTGTACCATATCCCAAATAAAATGGTAACAGATATCAATATGATTGGATTGATCGTGGAATATGGGATTCTCTAACAAACGAATCCCCCTCTGGTTATCACAAAGGATAACGATGGTATCTAGCACATGTCCGAACAGCTCACTGAAGATCTTTCGCAACCAAGTAGCTTCACAACAGGCCATACACGCTACAATGTATTCGGCCTCAGCGGTGCTCAAAGCCACTGACTTCTGCTTCCTGCTCGAAGCAGACCCAAGTGTGAAGTAGCATCCAGATGTGCTCTTGCGATCCACCACACTACTAGCCCAATCGGCATCAGTAAATCCATGGAGTCTCAAACTCCCGGCAGTATATCTCAGCCCATGGTCTATCGTGCCCCAAAGATACCTCAAGAGTTTCTTGGCACCAACCCAGTGAATGTTATGAGGATCAACCATGTGTTGACTCAAAGTGTTCACTGCACAACATACGTCTGAATAGATGTTCCCTAAGAACATTAGGGCCCCTATGAGTTGTCGATACTTGGTAGGATTTTCTAGCACAGGTCCAACAACGTTTCCACTCAACTTCTTAAATTTGAGTTCCATCAGCATCGACACAGACTTACAGTCCATCATAACAAAACTTTCCAGCAGCTTCACAATATATTTTCCTTGAGAAAGGAACATCTTGTCAGGTCTCTGCTAGACCTCCAGGCCTAGGAAGTAATGCATCAGTCCTAGGTCTTTCATCTCGAACTTAGAAGCGAGCTCCCTCTTACATTGATGAATGAGAGGTTCAGCACCTGTCAGGAAGAGATCGTCCACATAGAGAACTAGATTGAGAGGTTTTTCTATCAACCTTGAAGTAAAGGTTCGGATCAACATTGAATCGAGTGAAGCTCAGCTTCATCAAGTAGCTATCTACCCTCCCGTACCAAGCCCTGGGTGCTTACTTCAGCCCATAGAGGGCTTTCTTCAACCTGCATACATGAGAGTCTCTATCCTAGACTTCGAACCCCAGAGGTTGCTCCACATACACCTCTTCCTTTGTCGAACCATGCAGAAAAGTGGTCTTCACATCCCTCTGATGGAGATTCCATCCTTGCATGGCAGCAAGGGCAATAATAGATCACAGGTGAAAATATATCATCATAATCTATGCCTTCCTTTTTCAACGAATCTTGCCTTGAACTTTTCAACACTACCATCAGATCCATGCTTGATCTTATAGAGGCATTTCAAGGTGACAACAGCTTTGTCCTCCAGTCTCGGGATCACATCCTAGACATCATTTTTCATAGTGGACTTGTACTCTTCAAGCATAGCATCGTTCCAAACTTGATGCTTTACGGCTTCTTCAAATGATCCAAGCTCATATTGTACGATTGTACTCATGGTTGCTAGATACCCTTGGTATCTATTCAGCTTCATGCTTTACACGGAATGTCCCCCTTTGTGGCCATATGACTCTCGACATCCTTGAGAGTATCCCGGAGCCATGAGGGTCTTCTCTTCTTTCTTCCAGCAACGCCATTTGCTCAGGAGCATGCATGGTTGTGGTTTCCCTCTTAATGCCAACTCCTCTTGTGAGAGAAGCCATCTATAAAAGACATGAAATAAGAACATCCTCCCAAGGATTTCTCAGGCAACATATCAGATACGTCAGAGTGTATCAGATGTCTTTGTGACACTTGAGGATTCGGCACAACACTGACATATGCCTTCATGATTATTTTTGAATTCGGGCATCCCAGAGACCAACTTCCTTGCTTCGGAAAGGGCTTTGTAATCGTAATCATAGGCCTGATTCTTACTCACCCACTGTTTATTTTATGGAATTATATCCATACAAGTATCATAGCCATATACTGCCCTGCTTCTGTCATACATCCATACACTGTCATATCACTGATTACAATGTTGTCGTAATATTATCATACACATCACTATCATCTTCATCATTGTCATACTGTCATACAATACTAAAGATATCAGAGTTCATGGTCATATATATTTTTCCATATGCCACTGAAGATACCACAGTTCAAGTTCATATAGACTCTGCCATATAGTGAGGTCATATATACTCTGCCATATAGTGATGTCATATATACTCTGCCATAACCCACAGATTTTTTTAAGGCCCTAAACACTCCAACAGCTGCTTAGAAGACTGTGGCTTTACCTCCACAAGATCCTCCTCCCTTTGTTGTTCACAATGGAAACTTTCATTTGGATATTCAAGAGATTGCATAAATTTACTTTAATTATTTTCTGTCTCCTTTTCGTTATGGTCATAGACATCGCTGTCATAAGCAATACTTCAATTCAATGGTAAAGGGTGCAAATATGGTTCAGTCAATTGATACAGGGCTTCAGCTTAGTCAATCTTCTTGACAGCAAGTTCAGTTCTTAGAAAACAGGTCTGCTGATCATTTTCAGAAGCCAACTCAAACATGTTGACATTTCTGCAAGAAACAAATGACTTGTGCTCCTCCTCATGCAACAGTCGCCCAATTGCTAAGCCTGAGAGATTTTAAGAATGATTTCGGTACAACTATGAATCAACTTGAAAGACAGATTCATACCTCTACAAGAGCTCAACAGCCTTGTAAACGTCGGCGTGTTGTTACAGCTCTTCCTTAGGTCATGTAACCACCGTCTAGCTTTCAAATAGGGGCTTAGCCCTCCTGCAATACAGAGATACAACTCGGCATGCCACAGAGAATATCTCACCAATGAGTGCCCATAAATTTTTCTTTATTTTCTCTTGGCTGAGAAGAGAGGTTTCCAGGTTCTCTATAGCCAGGTTCTGAATCAGACTCAAACTGGTCTTCATTTGTTTTATTTTCTGTGGCTTGATTATTACACACATCAAAATGTATCAGAATTCCAGTAGATCTCTTTTCTATGGCTCTCTCCTCAGATTCTGCTTCAGAAAAATAAAATTGAAAGTTAGTTGTACTTTCTATAGATCCTCTGTTCCCACCAGCATAATCTGACAGAAATTCATTTGGCCTATCTACAATTCTATTATCAAGTTCTGAATAATATTCCATTTTCAAGATTTCATCTGCTTTCCTTTCTACATTTCTAACGTCACATTTTGCTGCAGAAACAACCTGAACTTCAATGGTAGTTTTACCTATGGCTCCTTTGTCCTCAACCTTGCTTCACTTGATCTTTTTTTTTTTTTTTATTTGTTGTACCTGGTTCCCCATGAATATCCTTTGAGCATCACTTTGTCCATCTTCAGAAGCTGCAATTTCAACTTCTCCTTCAGAATGATTTTTTATGTTACTTTCACCCTCCTTAAGCAAAGACTCAAAGCATTGCTATTACAATACTATAGTACTGCTGTCCTGGTTAGGGAAGTTTGCAGGCTGCACCAACCACTAACCAGCCATTGACAACCTCCTTCTAGCTGCGGCCTAAGCAAGACAAGGTGCCCTATGTATGGGCTGTTGTTCTGGGCATGTGGCAGACTATAAAGACTCCACGCTGGCCTGTTTAGAGTGGCTAGGCCTGCGGCCTACCACAGTCCACTGCGGCTCCCTTACAACATACCCAATCCACCTTCCTTCTCCAGGTGCAGCCCTCAAAACAGTCCGCAAATAGCTCCTCTTCCTGCGGCCTCTGATCCAGCAAGACCGAGCTTGGAACAGACCTTAAATGAGGCCTAAAATAGACCTAGAAGAGGCATGCTGTACCTACAGGAACTCGACCTCTCTTCTATGCAGATAAGCCTTCTCCACATTGTCCCAATCTGCTCCTTACAAGGCCTCTTCCAGCTGCAGCTAAACCCAAACAAATTCAGATTTGTTTCCAGCCCTTAAGGCCTCAGCCTAGCAGCTAGCATATATGGCCTCCACCACAACAGACTTCAGACCTTGTATAAACCCTTAAAACAGTCCCTCCATGCCTCGCTGCCCTAGCCTCCTTGTTGCGTCCTTATTGGCTCTTCCACACTGTTCTTTCAAGAGAGGCTAGTCCTCCTGACTGCCTTCTACGCAGCTCCAGTTGTGTGCTAAGGCCTGTGCCCTAGCACAACAACACTAATCTCAATGCCCTAGATTCTCAACAAGATGGGCTTTGTCTTCTCCTAGCTCTGATACCATGTAAATTTCTGAAGATGTTCTATGCTAGATGCAAATTTACTTTAAACTTCTAGAGTTCAATCACATGAAAGTAAGATGCAGATAGAACATACCAATAGATCGATGGAAGACAAGCCAAAACATAGATAAATAATGGTGTAGTTATGGCGGTCAGCAGGATACTTCAACCAGCAAAGTCTCCATAAGGTCAGCCCACCCAATGTGTCACACAACCCCATGATGTCTCATCAAGAACGCTCCATCAAGATGCTGCACCAAGAAGCCCTAACCGCATCACCATGAGAAGCCCTAATCGCAGCACCATCCGAGAGAGAAGAGAATGCCTCCAAAAAATGTGTGTGAAATGAACTCCAAGTCTCTCCAATATATAGTCATCTGTGGGGGTGTGTGACACATCTCTTATGCATGTGGGATAAATCTGGCCGACCTTGCACATGTAGAATAAATTCAAAATACATGTTTTGCTCATCCGATCAAGATGATCTTTAGATTGATCTTGCACCTCTCTGAAAGAGGAATCCAATACAAATATTGGCATCGTCATCTGAGCATCACAACATGGAGTTTGGACCTAGTTGCCCAAAATTAACAGTAGTAGATAGAGGGTTACATTCAATCAAGCCAAACTTGTTCAACAATTCTCCAATGTAATTCTTTTGGGAGAGGAATAATACTTTGGATGTTGAGTCACTTTAATGCCCATGTAGTAGTGAAGGCGTCCCAAATCTGTCATCTCAAAGCCCTTCTTCAACTCTTTCTTTATGGATGTAACATAATTTTCATCGTTCCTTGTTTTCAGCAAATCATCTATATATACCACAAGATATACAACAATTTTGCCAACTTCCCTGATAGATAGAGTTGCATCATCAAAATTAAAGTGTTTAAAATTCAATTTGAGAAGATGCTTAATTAACTCTTCATACCAAGCTTGCGATATTTGTTTTAGGCCATAAAAGGTTTTGCTAAGTTTACATACTTTTTTTCCTTTCGCTTTACAAAAAAAACTTCCAATCAAGCCATGAAGACATTCTTTTTCAAGTCTCCATTCAAAAAAAGAATATTCACATCTGTTTTACGGAATTTCCATCAATTCTAAACTACCAAAGCAAAGAGAGTCTAGATAGTTTCCCACTTTGTTGTCGAGGAAAAAGTCTCTTCATAATCAACACCTTCTCACTGTGCAAATCTGTTTACCCTGTTAGTTTTTGTAGCATCGGATGTTTTCTAGCCACAATATTTGGTAGAGAGGCTAGAATACATGTATTCTCCAAAACCCAAAAATTGTTTCTCGAAATTTCACCTAGAGATGACTTAATTAGATTTATTCGTGAGTTTTTAATATTTCCTAAGTCTAAACTTAGGGAATATGATTAATTAATCAGAATTAATTAAGTCATCGTGAGAATGTTCTAGAAAAGTACATAGATTGATTTCTAGTTAATCATAGCCATCGATTAAGATTTAATCGTGGTCGTCGAAGTCTCAACAGAAAATTATAAGAAGAAGTCGACGGAGCTTGGAGAAGGGACACTAAACCAATTGAGCATTCGATTTTGCTGAGAAATTGATTTCAAGAGTAGCAGTCGTGTGTTTCCAGAAGTGATTCAGTGAGATTGAAGCAATGAGATAGGGGCAGAGATAGTGAAATTGGAGGAAGATTTCCAGATCTGGCGAGTACATTTCCAGAGAGACAGAGAGTGCCACAGTGAGGCAGTGCAGTACCCTCTAGAGGCAAATTCCATTTTGCTGGGGAGAAGGCGAGATTCAGTTCCAGAAACTGGGCAGAGGTTCCAGAGGTCGAGAGAATCAGTTTCCCAAATAGCAACTGACGAGATAGTGAGAGGTGACGTAGTTTCGAGCTGAAGGGACGCAGTGACTGCTTATGGTGATGCAAAGACTACGCAGAGGTAGTTGGGACAACTCAATTTCGAGCTGAGGTTAGTGTCGGATTCGTCTATGGAGTGAGGAATCTCCTCACTAGTTATTTTTGCCAGTTTTTCTCTGTTTGGATTGCTAATTTGGGCATCCATAGTTTGTACTCAGTTTTCACAACTACATAATAATAAAACCCTCAGTTGTTGCACCGGTTTTCCCGCATTGGGTTTTTTTGGAGACATTGGTCCAAAAATAACAGTGTAATTTTGTGTGTGTGTGCATATATTTTCTTCCAACGTTTTATTTCTTCAGCAGTTTATTTGTGAAGGTTACATTGTATTTAGTTCGATATTTGTCATAGGAAACAACAAATAAATTGTTGAGTAAATTAACAATTTGAAGAATTAACATCAGTTGTTGCAATAGGATTCAGGGTTAGCCGAATTTTCACATGGTATCAAAGCACAGATGATCAGCCAAAGAGCTCAGTAGAAAAGAGAAGAGGAGTTTTGTTCCTCAGCATGAACAACAATTCGAAACCCCCAGAGGCAGCGTAGTTCCTTGGCCAAGAGAGTCAATTTCTTGAGGAAAATCGATTTCTCTGAGAGAGCGACAAAGAAATCCAATTTCTCCAGATCAAGGATTACCAGAGGCAGAGAGAGCAACCAATATTTTATTGCGGAGCATATCTCTAGCTGGACGCAGTTATTTTGCAGCAGTTTGCTAGAGCAAAATAGCGTCGGGTGGAAGGAAGAGCACATACTAAGGGAAAATTTTCCTTAGGGAACTTCTAGTCTCAGAAATTCAATTTCCCTTGCAAATCAGCAATCGTTGTGAGCAGACTTACTCACTCCAACAGGGAGTGCGTAGAGCCTAGCAGCAACTGAGCAGAAGTGAAGACGAGGTTTTCAACATATTTTGTTGAGATGGCAACAACCGGGCTGCAAGATCTAAATAGGTTGGACGGAGCCTCCAACTATGTGATCCGGAAGGCAAGAATTTCCTGCCTTCTGGATGAGTACGATCTCAAAGCATATATTGATAACATGGTGGCTATTCCCACAAATGCAAATCAGCTAAAACAGTACAAGGAGGAGATGGCAAGGTGAAGAGATTGATCCTTGATGGAGTTCGGAATCATGTGGTATCTCACATAGCGGCTTTGGGCACGGCCAAAGAGATGTGGGACTCTCTTTCCACACTCTACCAAGGATCTTCCGAGCATTGGAAGATGTACATAGAAGAAAAGCTACGATGCACCCAGATGCAGAAAGTGGAGCACATAGACCCCTTCCTTACCAGGATTCAGGAGATCCGAGATGAGCTGGCAGCTATAGGGTCAGTACCTCAGGCCACAGAGCTAGTGCGAGTATCTCTCAACTCAGTCTCAGAAGAGTGGCAGGTGTTTGTCCAAAGTATATTGGGTAGAGAAACCTAGCCAAGATGGGACAGGATGTGGGCAGACTTGCCGCAGGAGGAGTTGAGGCGAGATCTAATGAAGAGCACCATCAGTGGCAGCAGCAATAGCAGTGGGTCGAAGACGGTGAAGGAGGAGGAGAATGTGGCCCTCGCATCAAAGGGTCCCAGCCAGGGACAACGGGAGCAACATAGGAAGAAGAAGGACATGTCGAAGGTCAAGTGCTTCATGTGTGGCGAGCTACACCACTACAACACTCAATGTCCTCTCAAGAAGAAGGAAAAGGAGGAGAAGCAGGACCAGCAGGAAGCTTCAGTCGAGATCGATAGGCTTTCATCCAGGCTGGAGGAATTCGCCATGTTTGCAGACATCCCTCCAGGAGTGAGGTGGGGTGACTTGGTTTTGTAGCCCTAGAATGCTACAAGTTGGGCAGGACTCTTGAGGAGGCCCAACTCTTGAATTAGTACCGTGCTACGGGCACCCACAGTACATAGTAGTAGGATGGAACAGTGGTAGTTGGTGCAGTCAAATGCCAGAGAGATAAATGCAGTGGCTAGTAGCGGTCAGATGTTGGGCAGCACAGTGCAGATTTGGCAGCAGTGCGGTTGGCACAGTGCAGTGTCAGTAGCAACGCAGAGCCTTCAATGACAGCGCAGAGACTAGTAGTCGTCTGGACTCGGGTGACAGATGCATCATACTGAACACAGATGGTTCAGTATTTTGGATAGTTCTCAGTTGCAGATGTTGCAATTGCAGCAACAACAACAGATGAGAGGGAGTTGTAGATATTGAACTTGCAATAGAGTTGCAGTGCAGATGCAGTATTAGCAGTAGTTCAGCAAGGTCAACAATAGCACGGATGCAACGCATATTAGAGTTGTGCAGTGGTTGGTGGGCAGCAGTAGCCAAATATCAGTAGCGTGACATGAGATGATGCAAAGACAGGGTGTTGTTTCAGTGGGTTGCAGCACTAGAACACATTCCTCACTAAGAAGGAGTGTTAGTTTTTGTAGCATCGGATGTGTTCTAGCCACGAGATTTGGTAGAGAGGCTAAAATACATGTATTCTACAAAAGCCATAAATTTTTTCTGGAAATTCCACCTAGAGTCGACTTAATTAGATTTATTAGTCAATTTTTAATATTTTGTAAATCTAAACTTAGGGAATATGATTAATTAATCAAAATTAATTAAATCATGGTGAGAATGTTCTAGAAAAGTACATGGATCGATTTCTAGTTAATCCTAGCCATCGACTAAGATTTAATCGTGGTGGTTGAAGTCTCAACGGAGGATTATAAGAAGAAGTCGATGGGGCTTGGAGAAGGGACACCAAATCAATTGAGCATTCGATTTTGCTGAGAAATTGATTTCCAGAGTAGCAGTTGTGTGTTGTCAGAAGTGATTCAGTGAGATTGAAGCAGTGACAGAGGGGCAGAGATAGTGAAGGCAAAGGAAGATTTCCAAATCCGGCAAGTACATTTGCAAAGAGGTAGAGAGTGCCACAGTGAGGCAGCACAGTGCCCTCTATAGGCAAATTCCATTTTGTTGGGGAGAAGGCGAGATACTGTGACAGAAGTTGCGCAGCGGTTCCAGAGGCCGATTGAATCAGTTTCCCAGACAACAACTGATGAGACTGCGAGAAGTGACGTAGTTCTAAGCTGAAGGGACGTAGTGACTGCATAGGGTGACACAAAGACTGCGCAAAGGCAGTTGGGACAGCTCAATTTCGAGCTGAGGTCAGTGTCAGATTCATCTGTGGAGTGAGGAATCTCCCCACTAGTTATTTTTTCCAGTTTTTCTCTGTTCGGATTACCAGTTTGGACATCCATAGTTTGTACTCAAATTTTACTAATGCATAATAATAAAACCCACGGCGGCTGCATCGGTTTTCCAGCATTGGCTTTTTCCGGGGACATTAGTCCAAAAATAGCGATATAATTTTGTGTGTGAGTGCATATATTTTCTTCTAGCATTTTATTTCTTCAGCAGTTTATTTGTGAAGGTTGCAATGTATTTAATTTGGTATTTGTCATAGGAAACAACAAATAAATTGTTGAGTAAATTAAGAATTAGAAGAATTAATATCAGTTGTTGCAATAGGATTCGGGGTTAACCAAATTTTCACATGGTATCAGAGTGCAAATGATCAGCTAGAGAGCTCAATAGCAAAGAGAAGAGGAGTTTCATTGCTCAACGTGAGCAGCGTTTTGAAACCCCCAGAGGCAGCGCAGTTCCTTGGCCAGGGGGGTCAATTTCTAGAGGAAAATCGATTTCTTTGAGAGCGACAAAGAAATCATATTTCTCCAGATATAGGATTACCAGAGGCAAAGGGAGAAACCAGTATTTTCTTGTAAAGCATATCTCTAGCTGGACGAAGTTATTTTGCAGCAGTTTGCCAGAGAAAAATAGCGTCGAGTGGAAGGAAGAGCACACACTAGGGAAATTTTTCCTCAGGGAATTGCTAGTCTCAGAAGTTCAATTTCCCTTGCAAATCAGCAGTCGTTGTGAGCAAAGTTAGTCACTCCAGTAGGGAGTCCGTAGAGCCTAGCAGCAACTGAGCAAAAGGGAAGAGGAGGTTTTTGGCATATTTTGTTGAGGTGGCAATAGTCGGGCTACTAGATCATGATAGGTTGGACGAAGCCTCCAACTATGTGATCTGGAAGGCAAGAATTTCCTTCCTTCTGGAAGAGTATGATCTCAAAGCATATATCGATAACGTGGTGGCTATTTCCACAGATGCAGATCAGCTAAAACAATACAAGAAGGAGTTGGCGAAGGCGAAGAAATTGATCCTTGATGGAGTTTGGAATCATGTGGTACCTCATATAGTGAGTTTGGGCATAGCCAAAGAGATGTGGGACTCTCTTTCCACACTATACCAGGGATCTTCCAAGCATCAGAAGATGTACTTAGAAGAAAAGTTGAGGTGCACCCGGATGCAGAAATGGGAGCCCATAAACCCCTTCCTTACCTGGATTCAGAAGATCCCAAATGAGCTGGCAGCTGTAGGGTCAACACCTCAGGCCATAGAGCTAGTGCGAGTAGCTCTCAACTCAGTCTCAGAAGAGTGGCTGGTGTTTGTCCAAAGTATTTTGGGCAAAGAAACCCTTCCAAGATGGGACAGGATGTGGACAGACTTGCAACGGGAGGAGTTGAAGCGAGACCTTATGAAGAGCACCATCAGTGGCAGCAATAGCAACAGTGGGTCGAGGACTGTGAAGGAGGAAGAGAATGTGGCCCTCACATCAAAGGGTCCCAGTCAGGGACTGGGGGAGCAGCGTAGGAAGAAGAAGGAACTGTCAAAGGTCAAGTGCTTCAAGTGTGGCGAGCTAGTCCACTACAATACTCAGTGTCCTCTCAAGAAGAAGGACGAGGAAGAGGAGCAACACCAACTGGCAGCTTCAGCCGAGATCCATAGGTTGTCCTCCAGGCTGAAGGAAGTCTTTGCCATGTTTGCAGACATCCCTCCAGGAGTGAGGTGGGGTGATTTGGTTTTGTAGCCCCAGAGTGCTACAGGTTGGGCAAGATTCTTGAGGAGGTCCACCTCTTGAATCAAGACCTTGCTACGAGAGCCCACAGTACGCAGTAGCAGGATGGATTGGTGGAAGTTGATGTAGTCAGATGCCAAAGTGACAGATGTAGTGGCTAGTAGCGGTCAGACGTTGGGAAGCGCAGTGAAAAGTTGGCAGTAGTGCAGTTAGCACAGTGCAGAGTTGGCAGCAGTGCAGTTGGCACAGTGCAGAGTTAACAGTAGCGCAGAGCCTTCAATGACAGGGTAGAGACTAGTAGCAATCAAAACTCAAGTGACAGATGCATCATATTGAACATAGATGGTTCAAAATTTTGGATAGTTCTCAGTTGCAGATGTTGTAGTTGCAGCAGCAGCAGATGAGAGGGAGCTGCTAATGTTGCCATAGCAGCAGCAACAGAGTTGCAGTGCAGATGAAGTATTAATAACAGTTTAGCAGCAGCACGGATGCAATGCATATTAGAGTTGCACAGTGGTTGGTGGGAAGCAGTAGCCAGACATCAACAACGTGACAGGGGATGATGCAAAGACAGGGTGTTGTTTCAGTGGGTTGCAGCACTAGGACACATTCCTCACTAAGAAGGAGTGTTAGTTTTTGTAGCAATGTATGTGTTCTAGCCCCAAGATTTGGTAGAGAGGTTGGAATACATGTATTCTCCAAAACCCAGAAATCGTTTCTGGAAATTCCACCTAGAGACGAATTAATTAGATTTATTAGTCGGCTTTTAATATTTCCTAAGTCTAAACTTGGGGAATATGATTAATTAATCAGAATTAATTAATTCAAGGTGAGAATGTTCTAGAAAAGTACATAGATCGATCTTGAGTTAATCCTAGCCATTGATTAAGATTTAATCGTGGTCGTTGAAGTGTCAACGAAGGATTATAAGAAGAAGTCGATGTGGCTTGGAGAAGAGACACCAAATCAGTTGAGTATTCCATTTTGCTGAGAAATCGATTTCCAGAGTAGTAGTTGTGTGTTGTCAAAAGTGATTCAGTGAGTGAATGTTCTAGAAATGTACATGGATCGATTTCAAGTTAATCCTAGCCATCGATTAATATTTAATCGTGGGCGTTGAAGTCTCAACAGAGGATTATAAGAAGAAGTCGATGTGGCTTGGAGAAGGGGCACCAAATCAATTGAGCATTCGATTTTGCTGAGAAATCGATTTCCAGAGTAGCAATTATGTGTTGTTGGAAGTGATTCAGTGAGATTGAAGCAGTGAGAGAGGGGCAAAGATAGTGAAGTCAGAGGAAGATTTCCAGATCCGATGAGTACATTTGCAGAGAGGCAGGGAGCGCCACAGTGAGGTAGCACAGAGGAAACACAATGCCCTCTAGAGGAAAATTACGTTTTGCTGGGGAGAAGGCGAGATTCAGTGCCAGAAGCTAGGCAAAGGTTCCAGAGGAAACAGGGGTTGATGAGACAGTGACAGGTGACCTAGTTCCAAGCTGAAGGGACTCAGTGACTGCGTAGGGTGATGTGAAGACTACGCAAAGGCAGTGGGGACAGCTCAATTTCAAGCTGAGTTCAGTGTCAAATTCGTCTGTGGAGTGGGGAATCTCCTCACTAGTTATTTTTGCTAGTTTTTCTTTATTTGGATTGCCAGTGTGGACATCCATAGTTTGTACTCAAATTTCACTACTGCATAATAATGAAAGCCTCAGCTGCTTCACCAGGTTTCCCACGTTGGGTTTTTTCGAGGACATTAGTCCAAAAATAACGGTGAAATTTTGTGTTGTGTATATATTTTCTTCCAGCATTTTATTTCTTCAGCAGTTTATTTGTGAAGGTTGCAGTGTATTTAATTCGATATTTTCCGTAGGAAACAATAGATAAATTGTTGAGTAAATTAACAATTAGAAGAATTAACCTCAGTTGTTGCAATAGGATTTATCATTTGAGGTTAGCTGAATTTTCACATACCACGAGCATTGCTTTGTGCTTGTGTAAATTTTTGTAGATGTTCTATGCTTGATGCAACTTTACCTTTTATCCCAATATCAGTCAACAATCACATAAACAATAAAGTAAAATGTTGATAGAACATACCACTAGATCGACAGAAGACAAGCCAAAAATATATGTGTGTTGGTGCGTTATATCGATTAGCAGGATGCTTCAACCAGCAAAGTCTCAATATCGTCAGCCAACCAGCAATGTCACACAGCCCTCTAGGACAGCCAAAATGGTCAACTCAAAAGTCAACCCAAAAGTCAACGCTGTCAGTGAACGATCAACGCAGACAACAACAATAGCTAGGTCAACGTAGCCAAGTCAAAGTCAATGTCTAGCCTCAGGAATAGTGCCAAAAAATGCGGATTTGAAAGATCAAAATTTTGGGAGAGTTTCAGGTCCATTTGACCTTGCGTTGACCAAAGTCAACGCTGGTCAAAGCTGCTGCAGAAACCCTAGGCTGAAAACAGAAAAGAACTGCTGCTGAAATTTTCCCACGTGTGGAGAGAAAAGCCTTCAAGGTCATCGAACCAATTAGATGAGGAGAGAGAAATGTGTGAGGATGAGATGAGTGAAAATGTCCTCCAACGTTGACCAATATATATCCATCAATGAGGGTGTGTGACACAACTGCTGGGGCACAAAACCTTAAGGCCGACCTACACATATTTTGAATAAATTCATAATAAATGTTCTGCTCATCGGATTAAGATGATCTTTAGATCGATCTTGCACCTCTCCAAAAGAGGAATCCAATAAAAATATTGGCATCTTCATCTGAGCATCACAACATGGAGCTTGGACCTAGTTGTCCAAAATTGACACTCCCTCTCAACTAGGGAGAACTCCATCCACCTGTGCAATCCAAACATCGTGCGTCATCCCATCGTAATTTGCTTTGTTGGCTTCTTTATTTCAGAACAGAGGTGGGTCAATCACAAAGACATCATTCCCAACTGACAAATTCAAACCAGAGGTCCGAAACCTCTATAGGACTCACAGAGTCTCATACCAACCCGAAGTTGGTTTACCTGACCCGACCTCAGTTGGAGGTCTGAAACCTCACTATACTTGATCCCAGATCAAGCGGTTGGACACGTGCCATCCCAGATAGAGTACGACAATCTTTGATGCATCCATCAGACTTTGCTACTAGTCTCTAGCTTTTCCCACCTCACTGGCCAAATGAGAGGTACTTCCCATGAGCCCTGGACTCAATGGGTAGGATGCATACGGGGCACAGATCATAAGAGGTGAAACAACTCAATCATCATAACTGTGAGGTAGAAGCACACCAACAAGGTTCGGCAAGCCTAGCCCTGTGGTTGCTTATAGCTTCGAGAAGCTATCTCCAAAGCTCCCTAGAGATCCTAGAGCTCATCATCCAAAAAGACCTTCAGAATAGGGTCATTCCACGATACCAAGATTCTCACAGAAGGTTAGGAACTTGACCTTCCCCAGGGGCTTTGTGAGAATATCCGTGACCTTCTCATCAGTTCCTATATATCTTGATCTTCTTCCCTGTTAGATTTTCCACTAAGGCTTTGAAGGTACGAAACTACATGAAAGCCTCATCCTTCTTCAAGAAGTATATCCAGGTTTTGCGAGAGAAGTCATCTATGAACGTCATATAATAAGAACATCCTCCCAAGGATGTCATGGGCAGCATACCAGACAGATTAGAATGTACCAATTGCAAGACATCAGATGTCTTTGTGACACTTGAGGGGAAAGGTCCCCTTGTATGCTTTCCTTCAGCACAGCCCTGACATACACCTTCATGATCATTTGTGAACTCGGGCATCCTCGTCACCACCTTCCTTGCTTTGAGAAGGGCTTTGTAATGAAGGTGTCGAAACCTCCGGTGCCATAGTTCAGTCTATCGGATAGTATCACACGCCATCGCTCCCAGTGGACTTCCTCCAACCTAGTAGAGCGTATCAAGTTTCAACTCTAAACCCAATCGTGATAGCTTCCTTGAAACTCTTCTTTCAGATACGCACCTTCCCATCAACGAATGCCACATTGAAACCTTTGTCTTCCATGGCCAATATAGACACAAGGTTCTTCTTTAAATCAGGTACATATAGTACATCTTGCAGGCGGAGGACTTGACCTTGAGACAAGTGGAGGGGCACAGTCCCTGTCCCTTTCACGGGATATGTGGCATTATCTCCAAGGATAATTTTCAAATTAACATCCTTCTCAACCATATCAGAAAGTGCTTCCTTGAACCCAGTGATGTGCCTTGAGGCACCACTATCTATCAACCAGACATCCATAGTGTCGGGTGGAGATGCAGCAGAGAGGGTAAATACAAGAATGTCTTCATTTCTTTTATCATTAACAACTTTTGATTCCTCATACCTGAAATTTCTCGACCTTTAGAAAGGTTGCCCATTTCAGCTGGAGGGAGCCTTCCTCTTTCCTTTGAACCTGTTGTTCCTTTGATTGCCATTCCTCCGGTTGTTGTTGTTGTCATCATCATCGGGAGAATCCTTCTTGAAAGGGCATTCTCTAGCATAGTGACCTGGCTTGTGACAGGGGTAACAATTTCCCTTCTTTCCTTGGACCCCTGCTCTTCCTTTGTTCCTTGGATCACCAAAGTTCTTCTTTCTAGAATGAGCAGCGAACCCAGCATTTCCTTCATTTTCATATTGCTTCAACCTTGTCTCTTCTTGTACGCATCTCAATAGTACTTCGTCAAAGTCAAGTATCACATTGTTATTGAGAATGGTAGTGTTGAACACATGCCATTCAGATGAGAGACCTCCAAGTGCGGTGAGAACCATCTCTCGATCAGCTATTGTCTCCCCAATATCCAGCAGATTATTCCTGATCTCAGCCACCTTCAGAAAATATGATTGAACAGACTCATCCCTGCCTTTCTTCAGATTCTTCAATTGATTCTTGAAGAATAGGACTTGATTCGCATTGTTGGCCTTGAACATGTTGACCAACTTATCATACATCTCCTTGGATGTACCCATCTCAGAGATGTAGGCAACTAGACTCTTATGAATTGAGTCCCTGAACATCAACTTTGCTTTGATTTCCCCCTTCTTGTACTTTGATTTGGCAGCAGCAGTTGCAGTGGATGGAGGCTCTTGGATTTTACCCTGCACATAGTCCATGACATCTTGGTTTCCAAATTAAGATCCAATGTCATCTTCCAGGCATGGAAGTCTTCCTTCCCAATCTTAAAGCCATTGTAGTTTGAGGAACCCATCCTCTTCTTCGGTGATTGCTACAAACTAGGGCTTTGTCTTCACCTCAGCTCTGATACCATGTAAATTTTTGTAGATGTTCCATGCTTGATGCAACTTTACCTTTTATCCCAATATCAGTCAACAATCACATAAACAATAAAGTAAAATGCTGATAGAATATACTAGTAGATCGACAGAAGACAAGCCAAAAATATGTGTGTTGGTGCGTTACGGCGATCAGCAAGATGCTTCAACCAGCAAAGTCTCAATATGGTTAGCCAACCAGCAATGTCACACAACCCTCTAGGACATCCAAAATGGTCAACTCAAAATTCAACCCAAAATTCAACGCTGTCAGTCAATGGTCAACGCAGACAGCAACAATAGCTAGGTCAACACAACCAAGTCAAAGTCAACGTCTAGCCTCGGGAATAGTGCCAAAAATGCGGATTTGAAAGATCGAAAGTTTGGGAGAGTTTTAGGTCAAATTGACCTTGTGTTGACCAAATTCAACGCTTGACAACGCTGCTACAGAAACCCTAGGCCGAAAACAGAAAAGAGCTGCTGCTGAAATTTTCCCACGTGTGGAGAGAAAAGCCTCCAATGTCATCGAACCAATCAGATGACGAGAGAGAAATGTGTGAGGATGAGATGAGTTAAAATGTCCTCCAACGTTGACCAATATATATCCATGAATGAGGGTGTGTGACACAACTACTGGGGCACAAAACCTTAAGGCCGACCTACACATATTTTGAATAAATTCAAAATAAATGTTCTGCTCATCGGAATAAGATGATCTTTAGATTGATCTTGCACTTCTCCGAAAGAGGAATCCAATAAAAATATTGGCATCTTCATCTGAGCATCACAACATGGAGTTTGGGCCTAGTTGTCCAAAATTCACAGCTTGTCAAGTGAGCCATATGATTTATACTTGTTGTTGTAGACCCACTTGCAACCAAATGGTTTGGCTCTGAAAGGAGGGTCAACCAACTTCCATGTTCCATTCTTTATGAGAGCATCATATGAAACATTTGTTAGAAATTAATTAACGGAGCAATGAAACACATAAAATATTGTGAAAACACAAATACAGAAACACATAAAACAAAAGAGACACATATATACGTCGTTCACCCAATTTGGGCTATGTCCACGGAGAAACAACCATTCCTTCCTTTTATATCATCCAACAAAATGAAGAGATACAATCTACAGCAGATCCGTTGTAATTTCCTATTCTCTCTCACATAGTCTCCTCTCTCTTTCTCGCTCAGAATAATAATACACAGTCGCAATATTATTCCGTCATATAAATCGAGGGTTGTCTTCTACGAGAAAAAACCCTAAATTAGCATAACTTCTACCGTCATATCATCTGCCTAATGAATGGCCCAGATTGACTACAATATTTTACAAGGAAAGTTTTCATCGATTTTGTAGCCTCAGGGGCGTTGCTCCCGAACCGCCGCCAGGGAGGGCTCATAAAATCATCATCGCTCCCCTAGACCCCCTAACGACGATTATGTGGGCACATTGTCGCCCCGTTAGAAACAGGGATCTAACGCATCTGAAACAAAAAAACCTTTGAACAATCAAGAACATAATCAAGCTCTATACCCAACAATCTCCCACGTGAAGATTGATTATATAAACTCCATCATTGCTTCACTTGTTGGTCAATGACTCCACTTGGACCTGGTTATTTCTCATCTTTACCATCATACTTGAAGATCAATTGAAACTAAGCAGAATCTCAATTTCTCCCTGGCTATAACTTTTGTTAACATATTTGTAGGATTTTGGCTAGTGTGTATCCTTTCCAGCTTCAACTGTCCATTTTCCAACACTGATCGTATGAAATGGTACTTGAGTTGTCTATGTTTAGTCTTGGAATGAAATGTTGAATTCTTTGCAAGATGAATGGCACTCTGGCTGTTACTGTATAACCTGCCCATCTCCTGCTTCTTGAACAATTCATCCATAAACCTTTGTAACCAAATCATTTATTTACTAGCCTCTATAGTAGCAACATATTCTTCTTCTGTTGTTGAAAGTGTACCAATGTTTTGCAATTTTGAAACCCAACTAACAGTTGTTCCACCTACAGTAAACACATATCTTGTGGTACTCCTCCTATTATCTCTATCACCTGCCATATCTGCATCAACATATCCCTAAAGAGCAATGTTTGAACCACCAAAGCATAATGCTTAATTTGTGGTACCTCTCAAATACCTGAGAATCCACCTCACTACCATTCAATGTTATTTTTCTGGATTGTTCATATACATGCTTACAACTTACACTGCATATGCAATATCAGGCCTTGCGCAGACCATTGCATACATTAAGCTTCCAACTGCTGATGCATATGGAAATTTACACATATAATCCATCTCTTCCTGACTCTTGGGAAACATCGCCTTACTTATTTTGAAATGGCTAGCCAAAGGTGTACAAATTGGTTTTGCATTCTGCATATTAGATCTTTCCAACACCTTTTCTATGTACTCACTCTGAGACAATGTTAGTTTGTGATTTTTCCTGCCTCTAGTTATTCTCATACCAAGGATTTGTTATGCAGCACCCAAATCCTTCATTGCAAATGAATTTGCCAATTTTCCTTTCAGCGCATTTATTTCCTACATGTTAGACCCTGCAACAAACATGTCATCTACATACAATAGCAATATAATATATTTGCCATCATTTTTGTTTTTAAGATAGACACAATGATCAGAGTGACATCTAGTATAACCTTGTTCAAACATAAACTTGTCAAATTTTAGATACCACTGCCTTGGAACTCGTTTTAAACCATACAAGCTCTTTTTCAATTTACACACTAACTTCTCCTTCCCTTTGACCTCATACCCTTGTGGCTGCTACATATATATTTTTTCCTCCAAATCCTCATTGAGAAAAGTTGTCTTTACATATAATTGCTCAAGATGCAAATCTTCCATTGCCACTAGACTTAAAATAGTTCTGATTGAAGTCATTTTAACAACAAAAGAAAAATTTTCATCAAAGTCTATACCTTTGTTTTGTGCAAACCCTTCACCACAAGTCTGGCCTTATACCTCCATTTACCTCCATCTTCTTCCTTCAACCTGTAAACCCATTTATTTTGCAATGTTGTTTTACCTGTAGGAAACTTGACTAAGTCTCAAGTCTAGTTATGCATCAAAGACTCCATCTCTTCTTCCATGGCTTGCTCCCACTTCTTCTTGGTTTCTATATGCATTGTTTCTTCATATCTTTTCGGTTCACCAGAATCAGTCAACAATACATAATATAATGAAGAATAATATCGTTCAGGGGGTCTACTTATCCTGGTAGATCTTCTAACACCACTTCCAGGTGTTTGAGGTGTTTGTTGCTGTTGTGGTTATTGTTGTTGCTGTTGTGGTTGTTGATCATTATGATTTTCAAGCACCGTTACTTTTTTCTGTGATCTCATCAAGCACTTTGTATTCTCTGTTTTGCTTTTCTCGTTTCTTTCCCTGCATTTGATCCTTATACAAGACCCTTTCATTGAATATGGCATCTTTGCTCCTAATGATTTTTTGATTTTCATGATCATATAAGCGATAACCAAAATCATTAACACCATATCCAATAAAGGTACATTTCTTTGATTTTTCCTCAAACTTTGTTCTATTTTCTTTATTAATGTGGACAAAGGCTTCACAACCGAAAGTCTTTAAAAATGAGTAGTTTACCTTTTTACCTGTCCATGCCTCCTTTGGAATACCACCATCCAAGGAACTTGAAGGCCCTCTATTAATTAGATAAACAAAAGTATCTACAACATTCACCCAAAATTGTAATGGCAATCATGCATGCAATCTCATGCACCTTGCACGCTACATGATTGTCATGTTCATCCTTTCTGAGACACCAATTTCCTTTGGTGACCCTGGAACTGTCTTCTTTCTGTGAATTCCATGCTCTGAACAGTGGTTATCAAACTCTTTGTTGCAGTATTCACCTCCATTGTCTGATCTGAGACACTTCAACTTCTTTCCTATCTCATTCTCAACCAAATCTTTCCATTTCTTGTAGGTATCAAATACATCATATTTATTTCGAACACAATAAATCCAGGTTTTCCTAGTTGCATCATCAATAAAAGTAACATAATAGCGAGAGTCAATGAGAGATGATACTTGAGCAAGTCCCCATACATTTGTATGCACAAGTTGTAATTGTTTCGCTCTTCTTTTCCTCCCCAACTCTAAAAAATCTGAATCTCTTTTGTTTTCCATATTTCATATAAATCCAAATCAACATGCTTCAAACTTGGCAACAAATTTCTTGAGTGAAGAATCTGCATCCCTTTCTCACTCATGTGCCTGAGCCTATGATGCCACAATGTCGTATTTGCTCTTGTGGAGGTTAAAGCATTAACAAAATTTGAAATACCATTGCATAAATACAACATACCAACCTTTTCTCCTTTTGCTATTACCAGGGCTCCTTTAGTGACTGTTACTGCTCAAACTAGCAGGGGTTCCTAAAGGAGGGTCCTCGGAGGGCTACTACCAGATTAAGGGCAACAAATGGAGCAATAGCCCATTGTCACCTCGGCTAAGGCTCCCTACTCTTTATGGACTTTCACCAATGGGAGGAGACCCGATATAATAAGGACAACAAAATAAGTAGACAATGATAGGGTGAGGGTTGATCCTGTTATCACTCCACCAGATTCCCAAGGCTGAGGAAGGAATCCCAACAGAGGTAACCACAAACCAAGCTTTTGACTTGATAGCTAGCCCTATAAAGTCGGAGAGGACTCTCTCCAAAAGGATCACAACCAAGAGGGCTGGAGAAATTAGGGTTTTAGGCTAGGTATAGAAATGTAGGGGTTTGTTTTGTTTTGATTGGGGTTGGGCTCACTGAATGAGGATTTAGGTCAAGAGGACTAGGTTAGGGCAATTGAGATGGAATTGCAGTCCATTCGATGGGGCAAGGTAGGTAGAATGCTCAACACTTGAAGGTGATTCGGTGAGATGGTTTAAGATTGATGAGGAGCTAGGAAGAGCATAGGGGATGAGTTCTTCCTAAACTAAAGAAAATGGACAGAGTATGAAAAGTTTTCCAAAACGGAGCATGAAAAACATGTATTTTGCCTTTCAACTTGAAATTTAACATATAATAGACATGAAAAGGTTTATGAGCTTACAAAACATTCATATAAATGATCACAGAGGAAAAACTATGCCAAACATTCATACCACATGAATCCCAAGGAAATAGCTGCAATTTCTCATTAATATCCAGGGCAAACTAGTCCTTGAACAATACACTAACATTCAAACTAATGCCAACATTTGACTCCTGTGAAGAACTAAGCTAAATAGACCTCAAAACCACCTCCACTCATCCATAGGGGTCGAATCCATGAGGTGAGGGAGATATTACACAAAAATCTGAACTGATAGCTAGAGTATAGGATGAAAAAAGTGACTCATTCCTATCTCTAATGAACTGATTCATTACACCTCAACTGATTGACTTACCTAATGTATCTACCCTAGATAAAAGTAAAAACATGATATTTACATTCATCTTAACCATTTACATAAGTAAATTCTTCATTTGCCAAGGTAAAAGTCTAACTGGAGTGAAACTCAAAAAATTGCTGAAGACTGTAAAAAATACAATTTGCTTGTCAAACGCGTAGCGTCCAGGCAGAAAAAATGACCTCTGTTCAAGGCTGGTTTTGAGTGCCTTCCCGGTGTCCAAATCAGCTCCATGATAGCTCATTGGAAAGCCCTTTGAGTCTATTTTCCAAAACTACCTCTAGTTTTCAAAATGGTGCTCATTTGTCCTGTCAAAAACCTGTTCTCCCAAGATTGGTAAATGCGCAGCAACTAGGCATATTTAGAGGCAGAAACATGAAATTTTGATGGTTTTTGGCACTTTTGATGGACCAGTTCTCCTCCAAAAACTCTGAAACTTGCTAGGGTTGATGTCCTCATCAATATGAACCTGCTGGTGGTGTCCATTTGTCATTTGGAGGCCCCAAAAAAGAGCGTAATGTCCAGGTTGTTGTGCCTTTGGAAACTTTTCTGTGTGCAAAAATAATCAAAAACACAAAAATGAACAAAAATGCAAAGTGTGCCAAAATTTTGTCAAAATTGGGAGGGTACTTGCTCATCAAATGTTTGAGGCATGGAGTGACACCTCAGCAAGTATGTCTAACTTCTCTTTCTCTCCTTGCTTGGTCAAATCTTCAATTTTAGCATTGGCTCTTTTGAGCTTGGCCAATGCAATTCTCTCTTTCCATGCACGAAGTTTGACCCTTGTCCTCAACAAGTCATTGTCCTTGTTGGCCTTCTCTAGCAACTTCTCCAAATGTAGATTGGCTCTATCAAGCCATGGTTACCTGTTCTTGTTGATTTCTAGGGCAAGCTGTTCATTTGGTGTGAGTTGGGTTGCTAGATCAGCTTCCCTTTGTTTCTCTAGGGCTAGAGCTCTTTTCTGACTTCTAGTCCTTGGTCTCTATCTTGGAGGCTGATCCTCCTCATCATCAAGTTCACCAAACCTTTCCAATGTTTCCTCAAGCAAGGATTTAGCCTTCTCTGCCTCTCTTTGTGCTTTGATACACTTCACCTCATTGATGGCTTGCTTGGTCTTCAGCTGTTGGTTTTCTTGCTCAAGGAAGTCAATCATATACTTGGCCCTCTCAAGATTAGTCTCAAGTTCACTAATCTTTGCCTCTTTGCCTTTAATTACTACATTGGTGATTTTGTCTTCATCTTCCTCACCTAGGTCAATCAACTGAAACTCTTGCTATGTTTCATGTTTGCCCTCCTCATCATCAATGTTTGGCTCTATTACCTTTTCCTTACCTTTATCTACCTATTGTGTTGATGAAGAAGGCATGACCCCTTTCACTCCACGTGAGGAAAACACATGCCTATAGCCTCTCTGGTAATTTTTGGGCAATGGCTCAACTTCAGCCAAACTAGCCCATACTGCCTCAATATCTTCCTCACTGCTTGATGATTCTGAATCATGATGCGATGATGATGTAGGGTTATAGAAATGTGAAGAAGAAGGCTCAATATGAAGTGAATGAAGCTGACTTGGTAATGATGTATGAATAGCAGGCTGAGATGGAGGGATAGATGGAGGAGGATGAGATGATAAAGGGGCATTTTGGCCATGCTGACTAGGTGGGGTAGTAAAAATCTCATTGGATATGAAGGTGTCCCATGGAATGTTCAATCGATCAAGTTGATGAATGACTATTATTTTGATGAGGGAGTGGTGGAAAAGACTCTGCATTTGATGACCATAATCTCTCTTTTGGGCAATATATGCCATTTTGTCAATGCTACGGGAGAGATAATGGGGTATGTGAAGCATTCTGACTCTTGTGAAGTGCATGAGGAGCCAGATATGATAGGAATAGTCTAGAAAACCTTCCCTCAAAGGTGAAGTATTTCATGATGACTTTCATCATGGGGACATATCTGTCAAGAAGATGAGAGAAAGGAAAAATTGTCTTTTTGTCATCCTTGTATCTTGGTTTAAGATATGGCTCATAGTAGCAATGATTGAGGTTTCCTTGTTTAAACCATTTTTCTCCTACATTTGGAATCCCTCTATCATGAAGATTGGAAATGAACAATCTTGTCAACATAGGATGATACTGGATCTTCTGCACTTTCGCACAAAATTCAAAACAGCCCACATGCTTGAAACATGACACAGTGAGGGGAGATGCCATAAGCTCTCTAGTGGTTACTGGTTCAAGTCTAATGACTTTCCCTCCCTTTTTATATGGCTTTTTCTTCGGTCTCTGTTCCTCACTAGTACCTTTGTCCTTTTTTTCAGCCATAATTGATGAACAAAACCCTAGGGTAATGGGTGATGGAATGAAATGGAGGAAATATGAAGTGAAAGGAAGTGTTTTGGGAAATGGAGGGAATGGAAATGTGAATGGGAACCTAGGTTAGTGAAAACACTAGGATTTAGAGGTATTAGGAATGGTATTGCTTTAGGGAATGGGGATATGGAAAAATATATATGGGAATGGGAAGGGAAATATATAATAGTTTAGGGATTGGTTTTGAAATGAGAACTAGGGTTTCTTCCTTAGAAAAAGCTTAAAATGATTATAAAACACAAAATGTATCACTGAGATAATGTCTAGGGCTCACTCACTGATCAATGGAGCCTTGAAGAAAATCCATGCAAAGATCTGGGATTGGCTGATGAAGTGGGAGGCTGTACGATAGTTTTCTATCTTTCCGAGCAAACGGGCAGCGACCACTGCAAGCGCGCAGTGACCCCTCTCAAACGCGTAGCGTCCAGGCAAAATGGTCTGAGAAGTTCAGGCAAACGCGCAGCAACTGTCTCGAACGCGTAGGGACCTTGGAAATTTGCTTGTTTGCTCACTGAAAATGCGAAATTTCTCCCTTGTTGAGGATTGTTGAAGGATGAATGAAACAAATAGGCTTTGCTTTGAGGTTTTGAATGGCTTTATAACCTAGTGGATTTGATTTTTAATTTGAATTACCCACTTTCCTTATGTTCACTTTTTCTTCTCAAACTTTGACACTGATACTCTTTGACTTTCTGACTTTTTTGCTTTGCAGGTTGACATTAGCTAATGGAACCTGACTTTCTTTGCTTTAGTTTGGCAAGAATGATTGAATTGGCACCTAGGGAATAATTTATTACATATAAAAACATAAAATTACATTTGAAAAATAAAAAATAAATTACATATTTGATTTTATATCAAAATAACATTTTGATATAAAAATCATTGAAATAATTACAACTTGAATAATAAAATAGTTACGAAGTGATGATCTTCTTTAAAGGCAGATAAAGTTTTTGTGAGTCACTCTCATATGCTTGCTGACTTTATTTGGATGGAGTTACGACCTTGAAAAACAAAACCCTAATGACCTAATGAGACCTTTAAGACCTGATCTTCATGACTTACTTTGACTGAGACAAGTCATGGTGAAAAGAGCATTTTCATAGGTGTTATTATGCTCAAGGAGACATGGGACTGAGTTAGCAAAGATGGTTCTCTGAAGGAGAGTGAATTTTTATTGAGAAAAGCTACCATCAGTGAAAGAATTTTTAGCATGACCTAATGGAATGATATAAAAATTTCAGAATGAGACACCTAAAATGAGAAATGATGAAATAAATCGATCACTGATGGCAGAATGCATATTCTGACTTTAACAGATCCTAGGGGCCTATTCACAAGAGAGGCTCAGATATATAGCCTGCTTGCTTTGAAAGGCAAGGCTGAAGGCTCTCAAGGAAGGGCTCAAGGGGAATTTCAAGGTTAAGGTTTAGGGAATGTATCTTATATTGGAGGCCCTTAAACCCTAAAATTCTTGTAGAGGCTTGATTCCAAGTGGGCTTTGAAGAATTACTCTTAACAGCTTATGGGACCAAACGAGACTAAGTGGACCTAGAGGGTAGGTCAAGGGGGTAGGGTCTAGCAACCAATGATGTACTTGACCTATTCCAGAGGGGAAAGGGAACAAAGAATGAATTTCCAATACGAGACAAGGTGAGAATCCCATTGAGGTCTTTAGCCTAAGGACACCAGGGGCAAGATTGATCTCGAGGCTAGGGCTTGGGGTATATTACAATCTCACCGTCGGAATTGCTTCAAAACTATAAGATGCCTAGGAGAGATCCCCAATGCAGAGGATGCCAAGAGATTGAATTTTTCCAGTGGGTGGTTCGCAAGATAAATGATGCCCTAGGTGACCTAGAGGGCTAGACTTATAAAAGAGATGGTGAGAAAAGGAAAATAATTTGCGGTGATCACCTTTATGGTGGACCAATGCCTAGTCCTTTGGGGAGATTTGGAGTCAAGAGTAATAATGACTATGGACATTCAATTTTCTATGTCAAGGAGGCCTTAAAGACAACTTCACATAGCATTAGGGCATCAGCAAAAGCAACTTCAAGAGCTTTATACTTCATTTTCCAAAATAGATGGCTTATCAAGATGAATTTCAGTAAAGTACCTCTAGGAACATTCTTTCATAATACATGGCCCATACATGAAGCATCACTATCTAGAAAACCAATTTCCACAACTTCGCATAAATGGATGCAGCAAATTATCCCTAGTATAGCAAAAACCCAACAACAATGTATGTGACAAAAATAAAGAAGAGGACAACATTAAATGTACTTACATGTATTAAGAGTATATCCAACCATCAACAATTTTCCAATCAAAAATCTCTAAGACGAGAAAATAATCCATACATCGAAATTCATTCCATGCTCCAAAAACTCGCCCTCCAAGTAGGATAGTGAAGTTCTCTAAAGAGATACAAATCCAACCAAGTGATGATGCTAAAATGAATTCACATCACTTGTATTTATACACGTCTAATGAGAACGATTTAGCTAATTAGGCCTACATTAACCCCTAAAATAAAATAATGTGAAAAATAACTAACTTTTGGTGACAAGCCCATAAAACTAACTCATAAACAAAAGAATAAGCCTCTCAAGAGGTCGAATGATGAATAATTCATGTCGTTGGGACTTCTAAGAAGCCTAATGAAGTCCATAAGAGCCATAATGATGAATAGGACTCTCAAAAGTAGTGGACAAGGGGTTGGCCCCTTGATCTCCAAATAATAAACCTATGGTGCTCCCAATGGGTGTGGGGGCACACAAGTAACCTCATGGGTCTCCAAGTATATCAAAGATGTCTGTAAATCATCTGTAAGCGCTCAGATGATGGTGTAAGTGATGCCACATCAGCATACAAGTCCTGGGTCATCTGCCAAGTGTATGATGCAACTGTGGGGCCAGCTGGGCATGGTGAACAAGATGCATCTTCCTCGTCCAATAGGTAAATCTCGAGCAATCTCTGAACATCTCTGGGGATCCATGGAATGTTGTTTATTGTTGTGGAGGCCCATGGCTCTCTATACACACCCTATATGTGCCAATGAAACCCTCGGGAGGGTTAAGACCCCATATAGGGAGACCAACCCAAAATGGAGACCATTTGCGATCATGCATAAGATCCAATGCGTCCCCTAGCATTCTAGTACAACAAGTCATTTAAGTAAATCAAGTTAAAGAGCTTATAAACCATGGACGACAAGTGGGCAGTTCATAATGGCATGCCCTTCCATAGTGGGCTTTGGCATGTGCTAATGTCTCCAAGCTCCAAAGGGGGTTAACCAAGGACCCTATTAGGTGGTTTCTACCTTTAAAGGGGATAGTATGTCCAAGGTACATCCTTCAAATGGTGGTAGCATGTGATAAAGAGATGAATGGAGTAGGGAATGAAAGGGGCAAACCTAGGCCACATTTCGCAGTGCAAGGGAAGGTAGTAAAAGGGAAGCCCACACTTAGGTATATAATGTATAGGAGGGAGCAATTGTGGTGCATGAGATACCTCGACCCTGATTTCTCCACCCCATTTAATATGCCTTTTGCCTTTTATGATTTTTCTTTGATTAACTGCTTGGGGCTCAAGGATAAGAGCATGATGTGTGAGGTATAGCAGTAGGTACCCCCTTTATGGTAGGGTGTTTCATTTCCCACCAGGGGTTGGGACAATCACGGGTTCCAGAATGATAAAGGAGGCTCATGTAGGACCTATGGAACCAGGGTGATGGCCATGGGTATGGGGTAGAGCTCATGCATTGGCTTTTTCCCATGTGTTAAATGTGTTTGACCCGACCATCTTTTGCATCTTGTGGTACATTTTCCTGTTGAATGTGGTCAATTATGCTTTTACTTTTTATTTTTAGTTGCATCAACCTCCGGAGCATCGTTCCAAGCCTGACACAAGGTGTGGGAAAGAGGCAGGGCAGGCTAACCCTATGTGGACCCGATGGAGAAATGTGGACCCAAGTAGGAAATATGATAAATGGGGTTATAATAAACGAAAGGGGAGTGATATATATGGATGAGGGAGCGGTACCACGCGATCAAAATCGGGGATTCCCATGTAGTACCACCCTAAAACCCAATGGTTAGTAAAGGATCCCACGGGACTAATATCTAAGGGTAGCATCCAAAAGAGGTCTAGGGGACAAAAGCACAAACCTAGCCCACTCTTTCCATCAAATCCCCCCATTAATCCATGCCCAGAAGTGTCCATTATAACCAAACTACAATACTCAATTACCAAATGACAAGGCATACATTTAGGTTCGAGAGGCCCACCTTCAAACATACGATCATGACAGGTGGGGGAGGGACCACATGGTTGGCTCAAGTGGCAGAGAAATGGCACAACGAGCTAGTTGGTAGCTGCAAGGGGTTGCTGGCTATTGGCTGAGGACCGTTTTGGAGAAAATTTTCTCCTAAGGATATCACCCACAAAGTGACGGGTAACATCTGGCTCCAACTGGGACAAGATCTCTCGAAAAGTGGGTGAAGCTACTCGAACGAGAGGTCACAAGAACTCTAGCAATCTCTTGGTCACCGTAGACCTGTTACCTACACATATCAAAGACTAAACCGACGAGGCAGCATGTTTGTACGGTGTCTTATAAACACCCATGCTTAATGTTAGGTCGTAAAATCAACAGATAATCAAATGTGCAAATTTTAATCTAAATGCAGCTAATCTACCATGAGAAAAATAATATGACATTAGCTCTAATGCAAAAATCATCATGCGATGCATCCTATTCTAACATGCATATAGTACAATGTCAAGTAGCGAGGAAAGGGGTGATACGACTTAACTTGACCAGTTGTGGTCATAGTTCATCGTTGAGTTTAGCAATGTAGTAATAGTCATCCCCAACTTTTCCATGAATCTTGACAGACATCAAATATTTGTCAACTAAGACCAAATCCCCTACCTTATACTCCTTTTTAGACTTCCACTTTTTGCTTATTTTGGGGTTTGGTCTTTTGAGGATGCAAACTTCTTGTGAGGGGAAAATGGGAGAAGGCTTTTCATGTCATGTGCTTCATAGTATGGAGTTGGTCCAGGCTTAATCACATGAGAGAGGTAAGTGGGCTCCCTATAGAGGATAAAAGGGGTCCCATCAGATTGCGAGATTGTGGCATATGATAAGTCCATTTGAACATGACCCCCAACAGTTGCCCCCATTTCCTAGATAAGTGTGTTCCCCGTACGTCAGGAATATCTATGACAACAAAATCCATAAGAAGGGATATATCAGGAATCCTATCCAAACAAACCTTAAGGTCCTTTATAAGACCTTCCACCTCCACCAATTTAGAGTTAAAACCACATAACCTTATTATATGGCCAAGTAATGCTGAGACCCAATTGCTTCATGACTTTTAAAGGCATGATATTGGTGGAAGCCCCTTAGTCTAGCATACAATTATGTAAATAAAGGTGATTGATAGCCAAAGTGAGCATAAAAGGTTCATGTCCAGGGTTACGATCAAGATTATGAATATTTTGCAAGTCTTCAGGTAAATGTTCCTCTTCAAAGCCCAAGGACTTCTTAATTTGTTG
The DNA here is from genome assembly GCA_034641835.2 of Pinus albicaulis. Lineage (NCBI taxonomy): Eukaryota > Viridiplantae > Streptophyta > Pinopsida > Pinales > Pinaceae > Pinus > Pinus albicaulis. The sequence continues at coordinate 544,123,188 of CM076582.1, read as the reverse complement.
TTGTTGTTCAGGGAGTTTCGCAATCTCCTTTAGAGGAACGGATATAGTTATCTTCCCTATAGTAGCTTCCAAGTCGATGTTAAGTCCAACTCGTTTTCTCTTCTCTTTATTCTTGATGTTTCCTCCCTTTTGGGGACCCTTTTTAGGCTCAGCTTTAGTTTGGAGATCCTTTTTAGGAGGATCTTTAGAAGGAACTTCCTTGGGAGGGGCTTGTTTAGGAGGAAGGTCATCTTTGTTAGGTTCCTTGGAGGTTGCGAGGTCCTTATTAATTTCCTTTCGTGAATATTGCACCCCTTTGAATCTTCCATTACTAGCATCAGCATTAAGAATAGGCTCCTCTTTCTTTTCTTTGGTCGTGACCTCACTAACAGGAGGATGAGGGTATGAACCCCCAGGAAAAATGTTGAATACATCGGATTCCACAAGATTGGTTTGCTTGTCTACTTCATCATTATCACTCTCATCTTTCTCACTTTGCTCATCTTCGGAAGATGAGTCTCGCTCCATTGCATTGGTTGGAGCCAAAGTGTTTGGGACTTGAGATGAGCTTGGCCTATCTTCTTCACTTTACTTTTTAGGAAAAGGTTTTCCCCTTGGAATGTTGCTAGACTTTTGGGCCTTCTCCAATGGGGTAATTTTGTTCATAACTATCCTATCCCGTGAGTGGACTTCTTCACTAAGCTTTTCCATATTTTTAAGGATGGCCAGAAGGGTTTCCTCATGTTGATCTTTAGATTTTTCCTTCTTGGCCTCATTTTTGGCCTTAGGGAGGTCATTGGCATCCATTCTTGATATATGTAAGTTTTCTTCAACCTGCATTGACATTTCTTTGGCCTCAACCAATGTAGAAGGTTTTTTGTCCCTTAATGCATATGCCAGGTGGCCACCTACAACTTTAATAAACTTGTCCAGGATATTTGCACTAGAGGCTTTTCGGTGATCAGGGATATCCCAGACTATCCTATCAAACTTTTGAATGAATTCCCATATGTCTTCCCTTCCCCTAGCTATTTGATAAAACTTCTTAATGTTAAAGGTTCCTTGGGCATTGCATGACCACCTCTTCATGAATAGGTCCTCAAATTCATCAGGATCTTCAATGCATGTCAGGGGAAGACTAAGCTACCATTCTCTTGATTGTCCTTCAACTGATAAAGCAAAAAACATCATGAGCCTATCTTCATCAAAGATCATCCCAGGGGACATGTGCCAATAGAATTCTTCAACAAAGTCACGAGCACTCAATGTAGCATCACCTTTAAAGATGGGCAATCATTGACTGTATTTTTCAAGCAATGGTTTAGGATCATCACTCAATTTCAAAGGGGTAAAGACACTGACCAAATGTCTTTCACTCTTGGTCATCTTAAGTTTGTCAGTGGTGGAACTAGTTTCCATTTTTGGGGTGGGATCACTAAATTTTTCAAATTTGGGGAAAAGAGCAGTTCCAACAGGTGATGGAGCTCGTTCCTTCCTTTTTGCAGCAACCCTAGTTAAAGGAGGAATATTGTCACCTTCAAGAAATCTAGGGGTTTGGACAATGAGTGGAGTCGCTAGAGGAATAATAAAATTGTTGTTGATGAATCAATTCCTCAATGATTCACTAGAGAGGCAGACTTACTTCCTCCCTGACAACGGCGCCAGAAATGTTACCGCTCAAACTAGCAGGGGCTCCTAAAGGGGGGTCCTCGGAGGGCTACTACTAGATTAAGGGCAACAAATGGAGCAATAGCCCACTGTCACCTCAGCTAAGGCTCCCTACTCTTTATAGACTTTCACCAATGGGAGGAGACGATACAATAAGGACCACAAAATAAGTATACAATGATAGGGTGAGGGGTGATCCTAGGGGCCTATTCATGAGAGAGGCTCAGATATATCGCTTGCTTGCTTTGGAAGGAAAGGTTGAAGGCTCTCAAGGAAGGGCTCAAGGGGAATATAAAGGTTAAGGTTTAGGGAATGTATCTTATAATTGAGGCCCTTAAACCCTAAAATTCTTGTAGAGACTTGGATTCCAAGTGGTCTTTGAAGAATTACTCTTAATGGCTTGTGGGACCACACGGGACTAAGTGGAACCGGAGGGTAGGTCAAGGGGGTAGGGTCTAGCAACCAATGATGTACTTGACCTATTCCGGAAGGGAAAGAGGCCAAGGAATGAATTTTCAATACAAGACCTAGTGAAGATCCCAATGAGCTCCTTAGCCTAAGGACACCAAGGGCAAGATTGATCTTGAGGGTAAGGCTTGGGATACCTTACAATCCCACTGTTGGAATTGCTTCAAAACTGGGGGGTGCCTAGGACTTAGGAGAGACCCCATCGCGGAGGATGCATGTGAAAATTCTACTACAGTGTATTGGTTTATTTTCTCCTACTTGATTTAATCAATACAAGTTATTTCCAGAAATTAGATTCAGAAAATATCGAAAATAAACACAACTACAACCTACACATGCAGATCATTTACTGAATAATACACTCATGCAACAAAGTGACACATGGATTTTTGGACATAAGTCCCCAGACAAACCCAAACCGGGAAAATCGGTGCAGCAGATATGAGGGTTTATTATTAAGTAGTTCTGAGTACAGTAAATCTAAGTTCCACTCTTGGAAAACCCAACAAAGAATAAAATATATCAAATCTGTGGCTAACCTGAAGATCTAGTGCCAAATATCTGACTCATCCACACCCTCAAACAGGATTTACAGGACTCAGCCCAGATCTGACCCTATAAACCCTCAGCGTTGCCCCTGAAGTCCCAACATCAGCCCTGCTAGCCTCAAATGCCACTGTGCTACACTAAAAGTGACTATGTAACCCCTGGATAGGTCCCACAGCCTAACGCTCGCCCTAAAAGACCCTTTGCATGATTTCTGAAGCCTCCCAGTGCCTCTTCGCTGTCCTACATAGCAGCTGCGCAACACTTGCATAGTTGTTGCTTTGCTTCTCTGCGTTGTCCTTGTTGCTGCTCCTCTACCTCTTATTGACTCTTGGCTCTTGGAATAAGATCATTCCCTCAGCCAATACTACCCCTCGCTGCAGGAAATTGCTCCAAAAATTCTTAGAAAACCTGCCCTAGAATTCCAGATCTATTCCTCAGCTCCGCATATATGTGTGTCTTTAACTGACCCTCAAGCCTTTCTCTTATACTTTTTCGTTGAACCCTTCAACGGCCGAGATAAAATCCTCCATCAACGGCTGAGATTAAAAGACTGCTTGATCCATGCGACTTAAGACAATTTCAACACGTGTTAATTAATTCACTTTAATTATTTTATTTCCCTAAGTTAGACTTAGGAAATCCAGTAAAAATAATTAATTATTTGAATAACTAGAACACCAACTCAAATTTCTCAAATCCATTTCTGGGTCTTGTAGATCAAGTGTACTCTAGTCCCCCCACAAAATTTGGGACCTAGAACACAACCGATGCTACCCCAAATACACAAAATCTCAACACTCCCTCTTAGCATCAGGAGTGTGCTCTAGCAATACATTAGACCATGCATTACAAGAACTTGAGTACTGGATTTGTGTTGTTGATGCTTGGCCTGCTGCCCTCCATCTACTGCACTACTGCTCTCTGTACTGCTGCCCATGCCACTGTCACTGACACTGCCACATCTGTACTGCAGCTCCCTCTCAAATTGCTGCATCATGCTGCCCATAGCACTGCCACTGCTATCTACTGCACTACAACTTAGTTTCTGAGAAGTAAGCAACTAAATAACTCTGCCCAACTATTTGACAGACAAGTCAAGTTTCCCTACATCACTGAAGCTCCCTGGATGTTGAATCACGATGTCCTCCTAAAGACACTGTCGTGCTGCAACACTGCACTGCGTGAGCCCAACTTCTTTGCGCTGCTGAAGTCCCATCAGCCTCTCTGCGTTGCTGCCTCTACATTGCTGCTACCTCTACATCACGATGCTCACTCTTCAGCTCCCTCTTCCTCTTCAATGTGGTCATCTGCAACCATCTCCCGACTCATCCCGCTACCGTCATAAGGCTCCCGTAGCTCGTATGTGATCCAGGAGTAAGGCAGACTCAAGGATCCCTCCATACTGTCTATGGATACTCTATATATCCATGTCACCACACCTCTTCTCTCGAGGTGCATGAGCACTCATGGTTGCATCATCATCAGAGCCATCGTCATTTGCTGCTGCAGCCTTGGAATCAAAAGCTCCATTATCCTTCTTCTTAGGACAACTTGTAAATTTTTGTAGGTGTTCTATGCTTGATGCAACTTTACTCTTATTACAACAATCACCCAAACAGTTAAGTAAAATGCTGATAGAACATACCAGTGGATCTGTAGAAGACAAACCAGAAACAGGAAAAATGTGATGGTGCGTTACGGCGGTCAACAAGATGCTTCAACCAGCAAAGTCTTCTTGATCAGCCAACCCAGAATGTGTAACAACAATCCTCAAATCAGTCAACACAAGTCAACTCCAGAAAAGTCAACGCAGGGCAGCAACATAAAAGTCAACGCAGCTCCAACTTCGGTCAACCTTTTGACCTCGGTTCTTGTGCCAAAGTGTACGGCCTGCTAAAATCGAAGTCTCCACAAATTTTGGGCCTCTTTCGACCATGCGTTGACCAAAGTCAACGCTAGACAAACTTCCTAGGAAACCCTAGCTGCAGCAAACTGCGTCCTTCTTCTTGGCTGTAGTAGCTTGTCCTTTTTCCCACGTGTGAGCTGAATTCGTCCTCCAAGAAGCTCGTACGAAATCAAAGAAGAAGAAGATGTGATGAGATGAGATGAATGAAATGCTCTCCAACTTTGACTGTATTTATATCCATCATTGAGGTGTGTGACACATCTGCTGGGGGTGCAAAACATTAAGGCCGACCTGCACATATAATTTATTATAAATAATAAATTCATGTAATGGAATGCCTCATTTATTTGATTCAGATAAATTTATATGGATCTTAAGAATCTCCTCCGAAAGAGGAATCCAATAAAAAATATCTATTTCTTCATCTCGAGCATCACAACATGGAGTTTGGACCTAGTTAACTAATTTTAACACTCCTCTTAACTAGAGAACTCCACCCATCAATGCAATCAATCAATCAAACATCGTATGCCAACCCGTCAGAATCAGAGTTGGTCGGGCCCTTTATTTCGTAACGTATGGGTCACCACAAAGACATCATCCTCTGTCGACAATTCAGCCCGCAGGTCCAACTGTATCGACTCTGCCACAAAGAGTCTCCAACCAACCCGGGTTGGTCCACCGACCTGGTCGCGTAGGTCCGAACTCACTATACTCTGATCCCAGATCAAGTGGTTGGACCGTGCCATCCTAGATAGAGAGTACGGCAATCTCTGATGCGTCCATCAGTCTTTGCTATTAGTCTCTAGCTTTTCCCACCTCATTGGCCAAATGAGAGGTACTTCCCATGAGCCCTGAACTCAATGGGTAGGATGCATACGGGGCACAGATAATGAGAGGTGAACCAACTCAAAATCACAATGGTGGGGTCCAAGCACATCAACAAGGTTTGGCAAGCCTAGCCTTGTGATTGCCCATAGCTCCGAGAAGCTCTCCCAAAGCCCCCCAGAGCTCCCAGAGCTCATCGTCCAACAGGACCCACATCATAGGGTCGTTCCACGATACCAAGATTCTCACGGAAGGTTAGGAACTTGACCTTCCCCAGGGGCTTAGTGAGAATATCCGCGACCTGCTCATCAGTTCCTATATGATCGAGCCTTACGGCGCCTCGCTGTACCATATCCCGGATAAAGTGGTACCTGCTATCAATATGCTTGGATCGGTCGTGGAACACAGGATTCTCAGTCATACGAATCCCACTCTGGTTATCACAGAGTATCACAGTGGTATCTAGCACATGTCCAAACAGCTCACTAAAGAGCTTTCGCAACCAAACTGCTTCACAACAGGCCATACTTGCTGCAATGTATTCGGCCTCGGCGGTGCTCAAAGCCACCGACTTCTGCTTCCTGCTCATCCATGAGATCGAAGCAGAACCAAGATTGAAGCAGCATCCCGATGTGCTCTTACGATCCACCACACTGCCAGCCCAATCGGCATCAGTATATCCACGGAGTGTCACACTCCCGGCAGTGTATCTCAGCCCATGGTTTATCGTGCCCCGAAGATATCTCGGAAGATTCTTGGCACCAACCCAGTGAAAGTGATGAGGCTCAACCATCTGTTGACTCAAAGTGTTCACTGCAAAACATATATCTGGACGGGTGTTCACTAAGAACATCAGAGCCCCTACGAGTTGACGATACTCAGTAGGATTTGCCAATACAGGCCCAGCAGCGCTGCCACTCAACTTCTTGAAGTTGAGTTCCATTGGTGTTGACACGGTCTTGCAGTCCACCATACCAAATCTTTCCAGAAGTTTCACAATGTATTTTCCTTGAGAAAGGAAAATCTCTCCAGGTCTCTGCCAGACCTCCAGGCCTAGGAAGTAGTGCATCAGTCCTAGGTCTTTCATCTCAAACTCAGCAGCGAGCTCCCTCTTGCATTGATGAATGAGAGGGTCAGCACCTGTCAGGAAGAGGTCATCCACATATAGCACTAGAATGAGAGGCTTCCCCTGTACAACCTTGAAATAAAGGTTCGGATCAACATTAGTTCGAGTGAAGCCCAGCTTCATCAAGTAACTATCCATCCTCTCGTACCAAGCTCTGGGTGCTTGCTTTAACCCATAGAGGGCTTTCTTCAACCTGCAGACATGAGTGTCCCAATCCTGAACTTCAAATCCCAGAGGTTGTTCTACATACACCTCTTCCTTTATTGTACCATGCAGAAAGGCGGTCTTGACATCCATCTGATGAAGACTCCATCCTTGCGTAGCAGCAAGGGCTATGATTGATCGAATGGTGGTATATCGTGCCATAGGTGCAAATATGTCATCATAATCTACTCCTTCCTTTTGAGAGAAGCCACGGGCAACAAATCTTGCCTTGAACTTTTCAGCACTTCCATCAGATCCATGTTTGATCTTGTAGAGCCATTTCGCGGTGACAACTGATTTGTCCTTCGGTCTTGGAACCACATCCCAGACATTATTCTTCATTATGGACTCATATTCTTCGTGCATAGCATCCTTCCAGACTTGATGCTTTACGGCTTCCTCAAAAGATCCAGGTTCAGATTGTACAATGGTACTCATGGCAGCCAGATACCCTTGGTATCTGCACGGCTTCTTGCTTTCACGGAATGTCCCCCTTGGAGCAGCATGTCCCTCAGCATCTTCGAGGGTGTCCCTGAGCCATGATGGTCTCTTTCCCAGTGAAGGAGATGGATCGTTAAGGTCCATTGGTCCTTCAACATCAGACATTGTCTCATCCTGCAGTTCTTCTTGATTTCCAGGCCTTGCTTCATGATTTTCCTCAGATCTTGGAAGATCTACTACTTCTTCAGGGAAGCATCTTCGTCAAAAGTGACATCATGGCATATCTCTACTTCCCTTTGACCAGGTACATAGACTCTATAGGCCTTAGAAGTTTCGCTATAGCCCACAAACATTCCTTTCTTCCCAGAAGCATCCAGCTTACTTCTCTTTTCTTTTGACACATGAAAACAAACAGGACATCCAAAAATTCTAAAATGAGAGACATCAAGTTTCTTACCAGAGAAAACCTCTTCGGGAGTTTTGGAGTCCAAAGCAGAATGAGGGCATCGGTTTTGAATGTATATAGCAGTATTTGCAGCTTCTCCCCACAGAAACTTCGGTAGACCCTGGTCACATAGCATGGCACGGGCAGCTTCCACAATAGTCCTATTCTTTCGTTCAGCAACACCATTCTGCTCAGGAGTATATGCAGTGGTAGTCTCCCTCTTAATGCCAGCTTCTCTGCAAAAGTCTTTGAACTCATTTGACTCATATTCAGTGCCATTGTCAGTCCTCAAAATCATGATCTTCTTTCCGGTCATATTTTCCACCAAGGCTTTGAAGGTACGGAACCACATGAAAGCCTCATCCTTCTTCTTCAAGAAGTATATCCAGGTTTTGCGAGAGAAGTCATTAGTGAATGTCATGTAGTAAGAACATCCTCCCAGGGATGTCACGGGCAACATACCAGATAGATCAGAATGGACCAGTTGCAAAATATCAGATGTCTTTGTGACACTTGAGGGGAAAGGTCCCCTTGTATGCTTTCCTACGGCACAACACCTTCATGATTATTTCCAAAGTCGGGCATCCCTGTCACCACCTTCCTTGCTTCGGGAAGGGCCTTGTAATGAAGGTGTCCAAACCTTCGGTGCCATAGTTCGGTTTGCCGGATAGTATCACATGTCATAGCTCCTAGAGGACTTCCTTCAACTTGATAGAGTGTTCCAACTCTAAAACCAATCACGATAGCTTCCTTGAGATTCTTCTTCCACATGCGTACTTTTCCATCAATGAATGCCACATTGAAGCCTTTGTCTTCAATCGCTGATACAGACACAAGGTTCTTCTTCAATTTTGGTACATAAAGTACATCTTGCAAATGTAGGACTTGTCCTTGAGACAAGTGGAGGGTCACAGTCCCTGTCCCTTTCACGGGATATGTGGCATTATCTCCAAGGATAATTTCCAGATTGGTATCTTTCTCAACCATGTCAGAGAGTGCTTCCTTGAACCCAGTGATGTGTTTAGAGGCACCACTATCTATCAGCCAGACATCCATAGTGTCGGGCGGGGATGCAGCAGAGAGAGCAGATACAAGAATATATTCATTTCTTTTATCAACAACATTTGACTCCTCATACCTGGAGTTTCTAGACCTTTTAGAAGGTTGATTGTTTCCGCCAAAGGGAGCCTTCCTCTTTCCTTTGGATCTGTCATTTCTTTGATTTCCATTCCTCTGGTTGTTGTTGTTGTCATCACTATCGGAAGAATCCTTCTTGAAGGGACATTCTCTAGCATAGTGACCAGGCCTATGACAAGTGAAACACTTACCCTTATTTCCTTGGGCCCTTGTTCTTCCTTTGTTCTTAGGACCACCAGAGTTCTTCTTCCTAGAATGAGCAGCATAGGCAGCATTTCTGTCATTTTCATATTCCTTCATTCTTGTCTCTTCTTGCATGCATCTGGACAGTAGCTCGTCAAAGTTAGGAATAGTACTATTATTGAGAATGGTAGTGGTGAATACTTGCCATTCATATGGGAGTCCTCCAAGTGCGGTGAGTACCATCTCACGATCGGCTATTGTCTCCCCAATAGCTAGCAGATTGTTCCTAATCTCAGTCAATTTCAGAAAGAATGTTTGGACAAACTCATCCCTGCCTTTCTTCAGATTCTTCAATTGATTCTTGAAGAATAGCACTTGGTTTACATTGTTAACTTTGAACATAAGGATCAATTTATCATACATCTCCTTGGATGTGCCTAGCTCAGATATGTAGGCAACCAGACTTTTATGTATGGATTCCCTGATCATCAGCTTTGCTTTGATCTCCCCCTTCTTATACTTGGTTTTAGCAGCAGCAGAAGCATTGGATGGAGGTTCTTGTATCTTACCCAGTACATGGTCCATGAGATCATGGTCTTCCAGTTTGAGATCTAATATCATCTTCCAAGCATGGAAGTCATCCCTTCCAGTCAGCTTGTCATTCTCCTTGAATTCATAACTTGTAGAACCCATGGTGATTGCTAAAATTTAGGGCTTGTCTTCACCTCAGCTCTGATACCATGTAAATTTTTGTAGGTGTTCTATGCTTGATGCAACTTTACTCTTATTATAGCAATCACCCAAACAGTTAAGTAAAATGCTGATAGAACATACCAGTGGATCTGTAGAAGACAAACCAGAAACAAGAAAAATGTGATGGTGCGTTACGGCGGTCAACAGCATGCTTCAACCAGCAAAGTCTTCTTGATCAGCCAACCCAGAATGTGTCACAACAATCCTCAAATCAGTCAACACAAGTCAACTCCAGAAAAGTCAACGCAGGGCAGCAACATAAAAGTCAACACAGCTCCAACTTCGGTCAACCTTTTGACCTCGGTTCTTGTGCCAAAGTGTACGGCCTGCTAAAATCGAAGTCTCCACAAATTTTGGGCCTCTTTGGACCATGTGTTGACCAAAGTCAACGCTGGTCAAACTTCCTAGGAAACCCTAGCTGCAGCAAACTGCGTCCTCCTTCTTGGCTGTAGTAGCTTGTCCTTTTTCCCACGTGTGAGCTGAATTCGTCCTCCAAGAAGCTCGTACTAAATCAAAGAAGAAGAAGATGTGATGAGATGAGATGAGTGAAATGCTCTCCAACTTTGACTGTATTTATATCCATCATTGAGGTGTGTGACACATCTGCTGGGGGTGTAAAACCTTAAGGCCGACCTGCACATATAATTTATTATAAATAATAAATTCAAAATAAATGTTCTGCTCATCGGATTCAGATAAATTTTATATGGATCTTACACCTCTCCGAAAGAGGAATCCAATAAAAATATCGGTCTCTTCATCTGAGCATCACAACATGGAGTTTGGACCTAGTTGTCCAATTTTAACACAACTGCTGGGCAAAATGACCAAGATCACCACAGTTAAAGCACCGGACCTTGGAGAGGTCCTTCTTCTTCTTCCCTTGCTTCTTTTCCCTTGATGCAAGGGCTGCATCCTCCTCCTCTTCTTTCTTCACTCTGGCTGATCTACTTCCTCCACTGATAGATTGCTTCTTGGTGATCCTCCTGATCTCCTCCTGGCAGAGAATAGCGCACATATCTGCCCATGATGGGAACGCTTCCCTTCCTAGAATGCTTTGGACAAACGTTTCCCATCCTTCAGAGATGGCATTTAGGGCCGTCCTCACTAGGAGCCCTTCATCTGGATTAGCACCCATGCCAATCAACTAGTCTTGGATAGCTTGAAGTCTGAAGAGGAATGGATCTATCTCTTCACCCTTCATCATTTGGAACATCCGCATTTGATTCCCAAGAAGCATTTTTCTTTGCATAGGGCCTCCTTGGTACATTGTTTCCAAGGCTGTCCACATGTCATTGGCTGTATTCTTACCAGCAATATGAGGAATCATGTGGTCCTTGACTCCGTCTATGATCAAACCCTTCTTCCGCGCTTGATTTTCTTCATACTTCTTGAGTCGATCTGCATCGGTCGGTACAACAAGCATCTTCTCTGCATGATCTTTGAGACCATACTCATCCAGAATTGAGAGGATTCTGGCCTTCCAGATAACAAAGTTGGACATGTCGTCCAATCTATCTTGATCCCTCAATCCATATCGAGCCATCTTTGCTCAGATATGAAAGAAACAGTACTTCTCCCTCTGGATCTGGGTTTCTTGGTGACTAGAAACCCTCTAGTAGTTGCTTCTTGCTAAAAACTGACTTCCCTCCTAGAAATCTTCCACCAAAGCTCAAACAGACAGTATCCTTTGATCCTCCTGATCGAATCTCAAATTTGTTTGGCTCAAATCTGCTGCATGACTGTCTTCCTCCTGCCTTTGTTGCCTTAGCTAGGCACAATTCTACACCTGCAGAATCTCTACCCCACCAGCGCTGCTAAAGATCTGAAGCACTGCTTCCAGATCTTGGCAAAATTTTGCTGCAACAGGAGAAGTGACTGGATTGCATCTTCCTAGCTAGCCTAGCGCAGTCCCAGTGCTGCTCAGAAGTGGACTGCATAACCCCAAACTATGTGATGCAGTCCTTACGCTGCCCTAGGAAGGGTCTGCGTAAGCCTAAAGGCCTTCTGTAGCTTCAGCGTTGTCCTCCTCTGGATTTGCATTCCCCTGCTATCAAGATGCCCTTTCCGAATTTGTTGCTTCTTCTGTCACCCTACAGAAAAATATTACTTCAGCTGATTGCTGGAGATTCAGCTTGATCTGCTATCCCTCTGATACCATGTGAAAATTCTACTATAATGTACTGGTTTATTTTCTCCTACTTGATTTAATTAATACAAGCTATTTCCAGAAATTAGATTCAGAAAATATCGAAAATAAACACAACTACAACCTACACATGCAGATCATTTACTGAATAATACACTGATGCAACAAAGTGACACATGGATTTTTGGACATAAGTCCCTGGAAAAACCCAAAGCGGGAAAACCGGTGCAGCAAATACAAGGGTTTATTATTAAGTAGTTCTGAGTACAGTAAATATGGGTTCCACTCTTGGAAAACCCGACAGAGAATAAAAGATATCAAATCTGCAGCTAACCTGAAGATCTAGTGCCAAATATTTGACTCATCCACACCCTCAAACAGGATTTACAGGACTCACCCTGGATCTGACCCTAGAAACCCTCAGCGCTGCCCCTGAAGCCCTAGCGTCAGCCCTGCCAGCCTCAAATGCCACTATGCTGCACTAGAAGGGACTGCATAACCCCTGGATGGGTCCCACAGCCTAACGTTGGCCCTAAAAGACCCTCTGCGTGATTTTTGAAGCCTCCCAGTGCCTCTGCGCTATCCTGCGTAGCGGCTGCACAACACCTGCGTAGTTGTTGCTTTGCTTCTCTGTGTTGTTCTTGTTGCTGCTCCTCTGCCTCTTACTGACTCTTGGCTCTTGGAATCAGATCATTCCCTCAGCCAATACTACCCCTCATGGCAGGAAATTCCTCCAGAAATTCTTAGCAAACCCACCCTAGAATTCCAGATCTATTCTTCAGCTTCGCAAATATGTGTGTCTTCAACTAACCCTCAAGCCTTTCTCTTATACTTTTTCGTTGAACCTTTCAACGCACGAGATTAAATCATCCATCAACGACTGAGATTAAAAGACTGCTTGATCCATGTGACTTAATACAATTTCAGCACGTGTTAATTAATTCACTTTGATTATTTTATTTTCCTAAGTTAGAATTAGGAAATCCATTAGAAATAATTAATTATTTGAATAACTTGAATACCAACTGAAATTTCTCAAATCCATTTATGGGTCTTGTAGATCAAGTGTACTCTAGTCCCTCCACAAAATTTGGGACCTAGAGCACAACTGATGCTACCCCAAATACACAAAATCTCAACAATGCCAAGAGATCGAATTTTTCCATTGGATGGTTTGCAAGATAAATGATGCCCTAGGTAACCTGGAGGGCTAGACCTAGAAAAAAGATGGTGAGAAAAGGAAAATAATTTGACGTGATCACCTTTATGGTGGACCAGTACCTAGTCCTTTGGGGAGATTTGGAGACAAGAGTAATAATGACTATGGACATTCAATTTTCTATGTCAAGGAGGCCTTAAAGACGACTTTGCATAACATTAGGGTAGTAGAAAAAACAACTTCAAGAGCTTTATACTTCGTTTTGCAAAATAGATGCCTTATTAAGATGAATTTCAATAAAGAAGTATCTCTAGAAACATTATTTCATAATACATGGCCCATACATGAAGCATAACTATCTAGAAACCCAATTTCCACAACTTCACATAAATTTATGCAACAAATCAGCCCTAGTATAGCGAAAACCCAGCAACAATGTATGTGGCAAAAATAAAGAAGAGAAAAGCAATAAATGTACTTACATGTATTAAGAGTATATCCAACCATCAACAATTTTCCAATAAAAAAGCTCCCAAGGCAAGAGAAAATAATCCAAACATCAAAATTCAATTCATGCTCCAAAAACTCGTACTCCAAGAAAGATAGCAAAGTTCTCTAAAGAGATACGAATTCAACCAAGTGATGATGCTAAAATGAATTCACATCACTTGTATTTATTCACTTCTAATGAGTTTGATTTAGTTAATTAGGCCTACATTAGCCCCTAAAATAAACTAATGTGCAAAATAACTAACTTTTGGTGACAAGCCCACCAAACTAGCTCATAAACAAAAGAATAAACCTCTCAAGAGGTCAAATGATGAATAATACATGTCGTTGGGCCTTCTAAGAAGCCTAATGAAGTCCATAAGTGACATCATGATGAATAGGACTCCCAAAAGTAGTGGACAAGGGGTTGGACCCTTGTTCTCCAAATAATAAACATGTGGTGCTCCCAATGGGTGTGGGGGCACACAAGTAACCTCATGGATCTCCAAGTAGATTGAAGATGTTTGTAGACCATCTGTAAGGGCTCATATGATGGTGTAAGTGATGCCACATCAACATACAAGTCCTAAGTCATCTACCAAGTGCATGATGCAACTGTGGGGCTAGTTGGGCATGGTGAACCAGGTGCATCTTCCTTGTCCAATAGGTGAATCTCAAGCAACCTCTGAACATCTATGGGAATCCATGGAATATTTTATACCGTTGTGGAGGCCCATGGCTCTCTACACACACCCTATATGTGTCAATGCAACCCAATGGAGGGTTTGGACCCCATATATGGATACTAACCCAAAATGGAGACCATATGCAATCCTACATAAGATCCAATGCGTCCCCTACCCTTCCAGTAGAACAAGTCATTTAAGGAAATAGATTTAAAGAGCTTACAAACCATGGACAACAGGTGGGCACTTCATAATGGCATGCTCTTCCATAGTGGGCTTTGGCATGTGTTAATGTCTCCAAGCTCCAAAGGGGGTTAACCAAGGACCCTATTAGGTGGTTTCTACCTTTAAAGGGGATAGTATGTCCAAGGTACATCCTTCAAATAGTGGTGGCATGTGATAAAGAGATGAATGGAGTAGCAAATGAAAGGGGCAAACCTGGGCCACATGTCGGGGTGCAAGGGTAGCTAGTAAAAGGGAAGCCCACACTTGGGTATATAATGTATAGGAGGGAGCAATCGTAGTGCATGAGATACCCCGACCTTGATTTTTCCACCCTTCTTTATATGATTTTTGCCTTCTATGATTCTTCTTTGATTAACTGCTTGGGGCTCAAGGATAAGAGCATGAGGTGTAAGGTATAGCAGTAGGTACCCCCTTTATGGTAGGGAGGTTCATTGCCCACCAGGGGTTGGGACAATCACGGCTTCCAGAATGATGGAGGAGGCCCATCTAGGGCTTATGGAACTAGGGTGATGGCCATGGGTATGGGGTATATCTCATGCATTGGCTTTTGCCTACGTACTAAATGTGTTTGTCCCAACCATATTTGGCATCTTGTGGTACATTTTCCTGTTGAATGTGGCCAATTATGCTTTTACTTTTTCTTTTCAATTGCATCAACCTATGGAGCATTGTTCCAAGACCGACCCAAGGTGTGGGCAAAGGGAAGGGGAGGCTAACCATATGTGGACCCAATGGAGAAATGTGGACCCAGGTGGGAAATATGATGAATGGGGTTATAATAAACAGAAGGGGAGTGATATATATATGAGGGAGCAGGACCACTGACCAAAATCGGGGTTTCCTACGTAGTACAACCCTAAAACCCAATGGTCAGTAAAGGAGATCCCACGAGACTAAGATCCAAAGGTAACATCCAAAAGAGGTCTAGGGGACAAAAGCACAGACCTAGCCCACTCTTTCTGTTGAATCCCCCCATTAATCCATGCCCAAAAGTGTCCATGATAACCAAACTACAATACTCAATTACCAAATGTCAAGGCATACTTTTAGGTTCGGGAGGCCCACCTTCAAACATAGGATCATGACAGATGGGTGAGGAACCACATGGTTGGCTCAGGTGGTGGAGAAATGGCACAGAAAGCTAGTTGGTAGCTGCAAGGGGCTGCTAGCTGCCGGCTGAGGACCATCGTGGAGAAAATTTTCTCCTAGGGATATCACCCACAAAGTGGTGGGTAACAATGAACTTCCAGGTTTTGTTTTCGAATGTAGTTACACATGTCACAAACTTTACCACCTAACTGCCCTTTTGAAATTAGATTTTTCTTCAGATCTGGAACATGACTTACCTCCTTCAATAGCCATTGGTTTCCATTTTGTTGCTTTATAAAAAACCTACCTATTCTAATGATTTTACAAGGTTTATCATCACCCAAATGAACCTATCCAAAATTTCCTTTAACACAGTCATGAAAATGTTTCCTATCATTTGTGGCATGGAATGAAGCCCCTGAATCTACCACCCAGACATCAATAATATTCTCTAATGAAAGAATCAAAGCATCTTACAACACATCACCTGTCACATTCGCTTCATGATTGTTCTCTTGTTGTCCATCTCCTTTTCCCTTCTAAGATTTGCAATCTTTCTTTAGGTGTTCTTTCTTCCCACATTTCCAGCACACTATCCCTAATTTGGATTTGGATCTTCCTTTTCTTGACTTACTGCAATTTCCTGGGCTCCTTCCTCTTTCCATTTTTCTTCCCCTAGTCCCTGTAGTCAAAGCATTACCTGATGTCTCACCAGAGCTTTTCTGTCGCATTTCCTCGCTAAGAATGACACCAACAACATCACCAAACTTTAAAGTACTAGATCCAGAGACAGATTTACTGATAGCCATAACTAATCCATTCCAACTTTCTAGCAATGAGCACAGAAATAATAGAGCCCTAACTTCAACATCAAAATTTACCCCCACAAAACTTAACTGACTGGTAACCGCGTTAAATGCATTTAAATGATCAACAATAGATCCATCTTCTAACATCTTCATATTAAATAGACGCTTCATAAGAAATAACTTATTTGAGGCAAAGGGTTTTTCATATAGTTTGGCCAATGCCTATTGGAAAATGTAACTAGGTTCGGTCTTCATTGAATGTATTTGAGTCATCTTCTAATGTATTTGTCAAAAGAATAAAGAAAAGAATTTTTATTATTATTATTGTGACTTATTAAAGCATGGGTTTCATGCTTGGGTCACCATGTTTTAGGTCAAAGTCCCCATTGAGGACTTCTAGGATTTATTCCGAGTCAATATAGACATTGTACTTTTAAAGAGACCCTTCTTGGGCTTTTGAATAATGTAAAAAGGTTTAGTATTGATTCAAATATGATTTATGTATCCTCCACATCAAGTCGGTCTAGAAGAGATCAAGTCGGCCTAAGGACCCTAATTCGAACTCACATGAAGCCTATAAATACAAGCAAATCGAATTCATTTGGAACACACACTCTCACAAGAAGTTCGATGTCTCTTGTAGCTGGGAAGAAGTTCGAAGTTTGTTGCCGAGAAGACGAAAGAAGTGCGAGTTTGGGGAAGTCTAAGGAGGAGAAGAAAATAAAAAATTTGGTGCCTCTCTCTCTCTGTTTCATGCTCTGGATTGGGAGATCGGATTCTTCCAAGTTTTACTGTTGTCGGAAGCCATATGTTGTCAGAAGCTGCTGCCTAGTCGAAGTTGTTCGAAAGGGGTCGAAATTCTAGAGGTTGACTTAGTGTGGAGGGAAGGTCTGGTTTTTGTCTAGCGTGAAGAGTCTCAAAGAATACTATTGAAAGGAAGAATTTCTTGATTGGGTTTTCCCCTCGAGGAAGGTTTTGCCCTGGCATAGTTCTTATATCTAGTGTTTATTGTTTTATGTGCTGCTGCTATGGTAATTGCTTGATGAACTAAAAGAAAGAAGATATAAATAATCATAATTACAAGAAACATCACAAGTAATTATCAAGAATAAGAAAATCTTTCTGTCTGTCTGATTTTCTAACATGGTATCAGAGCTTTGGTGAAGAAGGAAGAAAAAGGCATTCTTCAGCACTTGATAAAAGAGCCATTCAAAGGATCATCTTAGGGAACGAATCTACTACACTCTAGGAAGATGTCTAACACAATCAAGGGAGAAAACAAACTTGAAGGAGCCTCAAACTACATGTCCTGGAAGAAAAGAATTGACCTCATCCTTGAAAAGAATAAGGTACTAGACTTGGTCAAAGGAAAAGTAAAGAAGCCTACAAAGGATTCCAGTGATGATGACAAAGTGAAATTCATGAAACTAGAATTGGTGGCCATGACTTTAATGGTAGAAGGAATAAAGGACAACCTTGTCCCATTCATAGCCAACATCAACCATGCTCAGGAAATGTATGAAGCCATGTTGAAGTTATTCACTATTAAGAACATTGGTCAAGTAGCAAGTTTGAAAAATGAGCTAAGGACTACAAAGATGACTAAAGAAGACGCAGTGGCCTTCTTCTTTGTAAAGATAGCAAGAATTAGGGATGATCTTTTGGCCATTGATAAAAATGTTCCAGACAAAGAACTCGTGATCACTTCCCTATTAGGATTGCCACCTACTTGGGGTGCATTTGTTGCAGGACTTAACAGTTGGAAGGTAGCTCCCACCTTTGAAGAACTATGGACTACCTGCAGTCAGGAAGAATTAAGAATATCAGTAACTGCCAATCCTGAAGAAGTATCAAATGCCTACATTGCTCAACATAAAGGAAAGAGATCGAAAGGACCAAGGAAGAAAGTTGACATGTCTAAGACATTTATTGTTTTTAGGTATCCCCCAAAGCTTTAGAGGGAGCCCTCAACAACATCCAAAGATAAGTATCTCATTTCCTTTCAGCTACTGGTTTCATGTGCTTATTTAAGTTTTGAATATATTAATTATAATCACTTTTCTCCCTCTATTGCCTTGATTAGGAAAACATCTACTATATTCTCAAGGAGTATCAAGGGGGACCTCTCAAGACAAGGTATGTCAAGAAACAAAGGTATGCTTTAAAACATTGATTTCTTTATAATAAATGTTCATTCATTCGACAATCTATTACTAACATTGTTTTCTCTTGCCATAGTGAATCATATTGATTCTTATTTTGGGCGATTCATCACTTGATAAATCTACCCCACTCCTACTCTTAACAGTTTTTATAGAACCCTAGACAAGTTCTCCGAAAAAACCCTAATCTAAGGGTATGCTATTATGAATGTTTGGAACCCTAAACTGCTTAGGGCTATTGTTAAATGCCATTTGAAGTTTTTGTTGATGATGTCATGTTTAGGATTTTGGTATGATCAGGAAAACCCAACTTGTTAAGGTTGAATGATAAGGTCTAAAATCTTGAACCTTTGAAACATTAGTAATTTTGGGTTTGCTATATTCTTATATTGAAATCCTAACTCTTTAGCGTTTGGTGGAATGTGTAAGCAAGACCCTTATAATGTCTTAGAAATGATTTCCTTAGTATGTGTGTACCCTGGTCTAATCAAAATTATGGACATGTTGTGAAGTTGGGTTTGACTATGAAATGAAATACCTTTGCTTGATGATGAATTCCTAGGTATATGAAGATATGTCCTAGTTGGTCAAAAACCCTAGCTTGGTCTAGGTCAGTGTATGTATAATCATTAATGTATTAATGTAGTCGGACATATGCATGAAATCCTAGATACATTTGTTGACCTTGTTATTAACGGTCATAAGTCTTAGGATTTAATATAAATCCTTGTCTGAGATTTTAGGATGATGATAGTTGGAAATCTAGGGTTTTGTAGCTAAATCCTAGTAGTAGTTAAATTCTCTAGTAAGTGTGATATAACAATCTGAGATCTATTTATATAATGGTTGTTGACATTATGAAAATGAAATTCTAGGTTTTTGAAGTTGAACCTTAGTAATAGTGAAAATCCCCGATGAAAAATGACAATATAATGATTTGATATTTGTGTAAGATTGTTAAAATCTGGGTTTTGGTTGGATTTAATGGTTGATTGAGAATCTAGATTTTGCAACTAACTCTAGTGAAAGTTGGTTATATTAATGACAAAGTTGTAATTGACTTTGATTGATTCTCTTGTATGAAATCTAGGATTTGTATAAATATCTATTGGAAAGTATAACATATGAATTCTGAAATTGTTAGATATCTTGTAGATCTATATTTAATTGTTTCTAGGGTTTTCTATATGTTGTAGTAGGGTGTGTTACACCTTTGAAAGAAATTTGAAACCCTAGATAGAATGAAAGTTGTTATGAAATAGTCTATACTCTAGGGTTTATGACAAAGTCTCTAGCAAAATATTGAAGAGTATATGTTTCTTGTTTATAATTAAGTTTGGGTATCTGATATGTATAAAGTTGAAATGCTTCCATGATTCTGATATGGCTAACTTCATGCTTTTATAGATTTGGTTGTACTTGCTACCTAAGTTGTGCAGGTACACAATCTTCAATTTGGTGAAGATACTCGTTTATGTGATAAGCATGATAATAACTCTAATGAATGTGAAAACTCCAAGTCCTAGATCTAGAATCCTAATACAACACACTGAACTACTTCTCCTACTTGTAAATTAGATTTAACAAGTTATTTTGTAGATTACTTTTGAAAACATTGAAGCAATTATTGAAGCAACCTTCACTTACTTAAATTACATGTGAAAACAGTAAACGGAGCAAGAGAAATAACACACTCAGGACACCATTATTTTTGGGCAAACATCCCTGAAAAAACCCAATGCGGGAAAACCAATGTAGCAGATTTGAGGGTTTTATTATTAAGCAGCAATTACAAAGAATATGACTGACAAAAAGATTAGTGAGGTTACCTCACCCTATCACTAGAAATCCCAACTAATCTGGCCACTGAATGATGTGCCTCTGGCAGGCTCTGCGCAATCCCAGTGTCACCCCTTTTGGACACTACGTCACTCAGCTGGTGAATCGATCTGCTCCTCAGAAATTTCGATTTTTGCCTCCTAATCTCATACCCCGGCTTCCAGCTTCTGAAATCGACCTTTCAGCAAACCCTTTGAATTTCCTCTAGCCCTTTGCGCAACATCTGCGTAGCCTTGCGTGGCTCTACGTTAGCCTCTCTGGCTCTGCGTTGGAGCTACCGGATCTCTCTCTGCCCTTCTCTATTGATGATTCTTCAGCTAAGAAAGATTTCTCTCTGGACACTGTCTTTGCCCCTCTCTACAATGAAGAATCACTTAGATCTGTTTTCGTCTTCAGCACTGCTCACTTTAGAAAATTGGATCACTTGATCCTTTCAGTGTATCTTACAAATGACCCTCAAGCCTTCCTTTATAGTCTTCTCGTTGAGACTTCAACGGTTGAGATTACATCTCCAATCAACGACTACGATTACATTTAGACTTGATCTGCTTTTTCTAGAAGTTTCACCCAAGGTTTAAATTAATACCCATTAATTATTTTAATTTCCTAAGTTAGACTTAAGGTCCTCATTAAAATTAATTAATTTATCAACTAACATTGTTTCTAGGTGGAATTTCCCAAAACACCAATATGCAGATCAAGAACTACAAAATACAGATCAAGAACTGAAAAATAAATGAGACAATCACACAAAGGACACATTTATTTTTGGACTAATGTCCTCGGAAAAACCCAATGTGGGAAAACCGATACAACAGATCTGAGGGTTTGTATTATTAAGCAACAATATTCTAAGTACAACTAGGGTGCCAAATCCAGCTCACCCAACAGAGAAAATCCTCAATAGACAGATAAAATAGTGAGTTTTACCTCACACTGCAAATCCTGGCTAACCCAAGATCGAACTGGCGAAACCCCAGGTCCCTCTGTGTTGCCTCTACGCAGTAGATGCGTAGGCCTGCGTGGGGATCGCTAAAGTCTACGTCACCTTCTCAAAAAATCGAGTTTCAGCCCTCCTAGCTCAAAAACCCCGATCTCCAACTAAATACGGACAGTCCCTTGGAAGCTTTACGTGAGCATTGCGTGGGCCTGCGTCACCTCTCCTGGTGGCTACGTTGTTTCCTCTGCTATCTCTGCTACCTCTTTGCTATGTACTCTTGGTCCTCCGACCAAAAACTGCTTCTGCCCCTCACTGCTGTTGAATCACTCAGATCTTATCTTCATCTGAGCACTGCTCCGTCAGAAGAATTTGATCTCCAGATTCATCCACAGAGTGTGTTCTCCAACTGACCCTCAAGCCTTCCTTTATACTTTTCCTATTGAGAAATCAACAGTCGTTATCTAATCCTTAATCAATGGCTAAGATTAAATTAGACTTGATCCTAGTCACTTACAAGCTTCTCACCCACATGTTAAATTAATTCATTTTAATTATTTTAATTCCCTAAATTTTAACTTAGGCTCCATTAAAAATAATTAGTTATTTGAATAACTTTCACACCGGGTGGAATTTCTCCAAATGATTTCTGGGCCTTAGAGATCTCATGTGTTCCAGCCCCACCACAAAATTTCGAAGCTAGAGCACATCCGATGTTACCCAAAAATCAACAGGTTGTTGATGGTTGTTGATGGTTATTGTTCATATCACATTTGTTTATAAATCTTAAGAAGTAATCTATTTCACTTTAACAATTCTCCTAGAAACCTCACATCTTTAACTTTAGTTTTCCCTTAGGGACCACTCCTCCATCGCTAACCTAGGAAATAGCTTACAAAGAGAATTGGGGATAGGTGACAGCCCCTTCTCTAGGTTCCTTTCCACAAACCACACCTTGTGGGGTTAAAGGATTTTCTCACTAACTGTAGGCAGGTGTAGGCGGCAAGGTCAACAAGTGTGACTCTTGGTTTCTAATTGCTCATATTTGGCTAACATATGCTTATCATATTGCACTTGAAAGAGGATCTAAAGTGATTTTTCTTACTGTTGTCATAAATATATCTTAACATTGGAATACAAGTTACATAATGTGAAATTTTCAACCTAAAAATAATACTGCAGTGATTGATTTACTTCACCTACTTATTATGATAAGTTATTTATAGATGCTTCAGTAAATTTTGAAATAAATACAGCTGCAGCATTCACTTTAATCAAAAGCAGAAGAACAAATAGAACACATATAACACAATAGAAACAACCACATGAAAACAATTATTTTTTGGACAATTATCCCCAAAAAAACCCAATGTGCGAAAACCGGTGCAGTAGATGAGGTTTTATATTATTCTTCAGCAATGAAAGTTCTTTTACAGATAATATGACGAGTAGATCAATTAGCATACACTTGAGATGAATTTCCCGAGCACTCCGAAAAATTCCTGACACACGGTAAGCAGTCCTCCTCCCTTTGCATCACTCTGCATGGCCCCTCTCCGCAGTCACTGCGCTAGACTGCGTCACTCTGAATGGAGGGTCAGTGTTGTTGCTCAGCGTTGCCTCCTCTTCGTCTTCCTTCTACCTTCTTCTGTCTCTGCTAACTTCCTCCTCCTAATGTCTCTGCAACCCAGCCTCTACAACCTCACCCTCTGAAATCAAATTCTCTTACTTCAGAATCAATTTCCTTCGAATACTAAGAGTGTGCCTGGATTGCCTTCCAAATGATCCTCAAGCCTTCTCTTATAGTCTTCTCCTTGATGAATCAACGACCCAGATTATATCCTTAATCAATGGCTCAGATTAAAAAATGACTTGATCTTCATTTTCTAGAAGATTCACACTCTGCTTTATTAATACCCTTTAATTATTTAATTTCCCTAAGTTTAGACTTAGGGATCACTTTAAAATAATTAATTATTTTAATAAAGCACGATTCAAGTGGAATTTCCACAAACGATTTCTAAGTTCCCTGGAATACTGATGTCCAAGCCTCTTCCCAAAATATGAGACTTGGAACACTTTCCAATGCTACAAAATCAACACTCCCTCTTAGCGAGGAAAGTGTTTAAGCAAGGTACCAATTGTATCTGCTCTGACCGAAAGCATTCGTTGCGCTGCTGATGTCTTGGTTGTTGCCCTATTGGAAATACTGAGAGGGGGGTGAATCAATATTTCTTTTCAGTTGTTAATTTTACCAGTGAGATCACTTATATTTATAACACAAAATGAACAAGGATGGAATAGATACTTCTATTAATTTCTTCTTTACAATAAGTAAAGTACAATAATGATATAGGGCACCAACCCTAGATGAAAACTCCAATCTTCAATCTCCCAGGCTCCAACCTGTATTTTCCAAGCACTGACCTAGACTTCCAAGGCTCCAACCCTATCAATTCTGAGGCACCAACCTCAAGGGCTCCAACCCTATTTTTGGTACAAGCTCCAACCTAGTCTCTTGAGGACTTCTATCCTCTAGGGCTCCAACCCTATCTTCCAAGGCACCAACCTTGTCTCTATGGGGCTCCAACCTCTAGCTTCAATTCATCAAAATATATTAGGTTATACTTCACAGCTCCCAATGTCTTCTTCAACGAGCCCTGGCAATCTTCAGTTTTCCCATCACTTAGTCTCCACGTCACATCATCAATGACAACTTGTCTGCTCATGAAGACATCGCCATTACTCTTCATGGTACCCAAACACTTCTATTCAGGGTTGCATCATGAAAGCATTAACATTGCATCATAATCTCCAAGGGTGTCTTCAATAATTCTTTCTCAATATTTTTTTTACAATACCTTCACAATATCCTCAAGTCAACACATAGGCTCTTCAGTGAGGTTGCTCCAAGTTGCTTCAAAGATCGGCTCCAAATGATGCTCTCAACAAATCTCTAAAAAGTCTTCAAGCGTACTTTAATAGTGCTTCAACAAATCTTCAGTGAACAAACTTACAATTCTTTCAATGGAGAGTCTCACAAATGTCTTCAAGATACCTTTGCTACAGAGATGGCTATTCCAATATGCTTCCAAGACACCCTTCAATAGTACTTCAAGATGCTTTCCAGGATTGACTCCAATAATGATTTTCAAGGCTGCCCAGACACTTATGCAAACACAAGCTTGTACATTGTCACCCTTAGGCAATTCTAACTTGATGACAGGCTTCCAAGTATGACAACAGTCTCTTATGCTTGAGATTCCCAACATGCCCACTGTCCAAGATCTTCTTCACTCATACAAGTCTCTAAGTACAATGTTCAAGACACCAGTTACTTTACTGTCCAAGGCTCCATTTATTATACTGTTCAAAGTTCCTAATGCTGAACTTGAGAACACAGGTCCAAGTATCACAGTCCTCTATAATGACCGTTGTTCTGTGTTGTCACCATTGTCCGAGTCTTGTAAGCTAAACAAAACGTGCAACTTCCATATTGTAGCACACAAGGACTTCAAAGAATCATCACAAATATTAAAACTATCCGGCTTCCTTTATAGTGCTGCCTTTCCTCTGTACTCAACTTCCTAGGCATTTATTACGGATTTATCATGGCCCAGAGCATGCCTGAACTTCTGCTTTGTCCAACCTGCAACTTTGGGTCTCTGTAATAAGACTGCAATTTCGGATCTTTGTAATTAGACTGCAATTTCGGATCTCTGTAATAAGACTGCAATTTCGGATCTCTTTCTCAGGACTGTAATTTTGGATCTCTTGTGTAATAAGACTGCAATTTCAAGCTACAGGTACAAATTTATCTGCCAGTTCTGTCTCAAAGTCCTAACTTGCTAAGGATCTGCAAACCGAGCTCCTTATCACTGTCACTGTAGCATAAAAAATATGAGATGAATTTCTTCCACAGGCATTTTCTTCGGTCTTCAACTTCAGTTGTGAGGTAAGATTGTTGTTGCTTATTCAGCGTTGAAAACTAGCCCAAACAATTTGCTCATCAGCCTCTTTTCTGTTTTTATCTTTAGAATTGATCTTCACCGAAAATTCCTTGCTTGATCAATGATAACAGACTTGTATTTATAGTAATTTTGCGTCATAATGAACAGTCATGTCTATTGGAGGAGAGGCCGACATGTACAGGAGGCTTAGGTCGGCTCAAGGGCCAGATATATACCTTGAACTTGTAAAATTCATATCTCCCAAACTATTTGGAGTTTTGGGGCGTGTAAGGGCTCATTAGAAAGGAAAATTATGCCCTAAAAGAAAGTACAGGATTCAAATTGCAAAGCTGCCTCTAGGGTAGTGAAAAATAATTTTTTAGTGAGACTGTCCTTGAAATTTAGTGCAGAAAATATTTGGGACAGAATGAGGAGTGTTTGAGACATCATGTGGTTATTAATGGCTTCTCCGTCTTTTGCACCAACAATATCCAACAAAGTCATCATGTAGTTTCCAACCATGTCATCAAAACCTTCATGGAATGACATCATCAAGTGTAGTCTTCTAGGTTACCAAACAAGGTACGTGATTGACACTTGGCACCTTAAGAATATTTGCCATCTTGACATCATGTTGGTTCCAAGCTTCTTCATCAAGAGTAAGCACATCATCATTCTTGGCATCCTTATTAACCAAGAGGGATTTGTCATCATGAGCGAGGTCTGTATGATATCACTACAAGGGTTTTCCATTAGGGTTTTTAGGTCTTTACAAGAATATTGATCCTCATATTGACATCAATGACAACCTTAGACCAACATGCGCCTCATCTCTATGTTGTTGCCCTCTGTATTGCGGGCTGTGACACCACCTCTGCCACTGCCTCATCCGTACTGCAACTCCCTCTGAATCTGAAGACCACCGATTCCTCTACTGGAAAGGGTTCTCGACCATCCCCATATTTTCCCTAAAGTAAGTAAACTTAATCTTACCTAGAGCCTTTGTGAGGATATCTGCCACCTGTTCTCCTGTAGGAATGCACTTTAATTGTACAGCTCCTCGTTGGACATAGCCTCTGATGAAGTGGCACCTAATGTCAATGTGCTTCGACCGGTCATGAAACACATGATTCTCAGAGACCATGATGTAACTTTGATTATCACACAAAATTCTAGTCGGTTCAATCATCTTCTTAAGCAAGTTTAAGAGCAGTTTATGAAGCCATATGGCCTCGAACAAAGTTGTGCTTGTTGCCATATATTCAACCTCGGTTGAACTCAGTGCCACGGATTTTTGTTTCCTACAGCACCAGGAATTCATTCTAGATCTGAGACTGAAACAGTACCCACTGGTACTTTTCCAATCCACTAGGCTTCCAGCCGAATCTGCGTCAGTGAACCCACTCAACTGGATTTCATTGCCTTTGGTGTACTTCAACTCATACTCTATTGTCCCCTTCAAATATCTGAGAACATGTTTGGTTGTTGCCCAATGAGCCCTCCTTGGTTCTACCATGAACTAACTGAGGGTATTCACTACATAACAAATGCTTGGTCCAGTGTTGACCTAGTACATCAATGATCCTATGAGCTGCCTATACAAGGTAAGGTCATCCTCATCATCATCGGACGTGTCTATCTTCTTCCAGTTTGTAATCATTGGCGTAGCCATGGGTCTATAGTCCTCCATTTGAAACCTCTTCAGGATCTCTGTAGTACATCTTCCTTGCTCAAGGAAGATTTCTCCCTCCTTCTGCCAGACCTCCAATCCAAGAAAATAGTGCATCTACCCCAGATCCTTCATGTCGAATTCGGTAGCCAAATTCTCCTTACAGTCTTTGATGAGCTTAGATGATCCAGTCAAGAACAGATCATCTGCATATAATACCTGAATTAACGGCTCAGCCCCTACTCTCAGATAGTAGAGGTTGGGATCTGCGTCACTCTTAACAAATCCCATCTTCTGCAGGTGGCTATCAATTCACCCATACCATGTTCTAGGGGCTTGCTTCAGTCCGTACAAGGCTTTCTTAAGCTTTCATACATGAGTCTTCTGCTTCTGTGTCTCAAAACCTTTGGTTGTTCTATGTACACTTCCTCTTCTATCACCCCATTCAAGAACGTTGTCTTGACATCCATCTGGTGAATTCTCATCCCATCTACGTTGCAAGAGAGATGACAGATCTGATTGAAGTGTACCCTTCCTTCTGTGCATACCCCTTAGCCACAAACTTGGCCTAGAACTTCTCTATGCTACCATCTGCAGCATACTTGATCTTGTAGATCCACCTTGATGCTACAACCGATCTGTTCTAAGGTATGGGGACTACTTCCCACACATCGTTTGTCAAGATGGAGTCGTACTCCACCATGGAATCTACCCACACTTGATGTTGAGCTGCCTCCCGAAAACTAGAGGTTCTCTGACCTGTGTTACCAGTGCCTGGTACCTGTCAGGTTGCCTGCGTACCCTCTTCTCATATCTAGGGTCTCCAATAAATTCCTCTACATCCCTCAAAGTCCCTTGGAGCTCTTTGCTCGTTCTTCCACTGGTGGTGGGTGGATTTACCTGCTCTCCTGCTAGCTCTTCTTTGGAAGAACTTTCCTCAGAATCCTTGTGCCGCGAAGAGGCACTTGAGCCATCCTCTGTAGGTCATTGTGGCTATACTAGTGGATCCTCCTTAGCCTACGTATCTGTAGCCATTTCCCGAGATCTCCTGAAGGCCCTCTCCTCCATGAATTTCACGTCCCGCCTTACTACAATTTCCTGTTTTCTAGAATATAGATGTAATATGCCTTCGCATTTTCACTATATCCCACAAGGTAACCCTTCTCCGCAGTCTAATCCAATTTCTTCCTCTTCTCATCGGGTACGTGGCAATACGATATACCGCCAAATATCCTAAAGTGGCTTATCTCCAGCTTGCTGCCAACAAACACACTCTCAGGACTCACTTTCCCCGATGCTCTATGAGGCACCCTGTTATGCACATACATTATTGTATTGCAGGCTTCTGCCCACAGAAATTTGGGCATGTCTTGGTCATGTATCATCGCCCTTGCAGCTTCGACGATGGTCCTGTTCTTCCTTTCTGCAACTCCATTTTGCTCTAATTGTATGGAGTTGTCCACTCTCTCTTGATACCTACCTTTGCGCAAAATCTTGTGAAGTCTTTATCAATATACTCTCCACCATTATCTGACCGCAACTTCTTGATCCTCTTTCTAGTTAAATTTTCTACCAAAGCCTTGAATTCTTCGAATCGCTCAAAGACTTCATCTTTGGTTTTGAGAAAGCAGATCCATGCTTTTCAGGAATGGTCATCAATAAAGGTAGCAAAGTACTTTGCACCACTCAGAGCAGTCATGGACATTGGTCCGCAGATGTCTGAATGTATCAACTACAATACACTCTTGGCCCCACTGTTGCTTCTTGGAAATGTTGTCTTGGCATACTTCCCTAGTACACACCCTCTGCAGACATCGTCTTTCCTTGTGTTGAGTTCAAGAGCTCCCATGACAGTCTTCTTGAGGACCTTCAAGGCTCCATGATGTAAATGCCCCATTCTTCTGTGCCATAATTCATTTAGGTCTCTTTCATTCGTACTGCCGATTAGTGCCATTGGGAACTCGAGATATAGCTTATACAATATATGGCTCCTTACTCCAATTTGTGCCTGTGAAAATTTATGAATATTACTTTATGCAGAAACCCTACTGTTAATTCTTGTTATACTTCTCCTACTTAATCAAGTTATTAATACTGAAAATTTAGATTAACATCGAAGTAAACACATAACAGTTCTGCACTGATTCAGATCTAAACAAAAATACATGCACAGAGACAAAGTGACACACAAGATTTTTTGGACAACTGTCCCCGGAAGATCCCAATGTGGGAAAACCGATCTTCTGGTTGCTGGAGGGTTTATATTATTAAGTAGATTTTGAACACAACAAATCTGGGCACCTTACTGGTTGACCCGACAGGGAAAATAAGATCTGAAGCAATACCTATTGTTTTGGAGATTGAAAACTGGACTGATACACACCCTCAAACGGGATTTACAGAACTCAACCCCTTTTTGCCTCTAGAAACCCCACCACTGCTCTGAAGCTGCCTGCATTAGCGCTGCTACCCTCTGCGTGTCCCTACGCTGCTCAGGAGAGGGTTGTGTAACCCTCTACGTTGTGCAGCAGTTGCATAGTCTCTGCTCCTCTGTGCTGCTCCTGGTTGCTGCTTCTTTGCCTCTTGCTGACTCTTGGCTCTGGAATCAGACCATCCCCTTAGCCAATAATACCCCTCTCTGCAGCTGAAACACTTTTGGAAATTCTTAGCACACCACGCCCTATAATTCCAGCTTAGTCTCAGTGCTCTGCCTCCGTGTGTATTCTCCAACTGACCCCAAGCCTTTCCCTTATACTTTTCTCATTGGGAAACCAACGACCATGATCTAATCTTGAATCGATGGCTAAGATTAAAAGAAAGCTTGATCCGAGTGACCTAAGTCATTTCCATCACATGTTTAAATTAATTACCTTTAATAATTTAATTTTCCTAAGTTAGACTTAGGGTCCTTAATTAAAAATATTAATTAATTAATTATCTCCCAAACTGGATGGAATTTCCCAAATCCCTTTCTAGGTCTTGGAGATCTCATGTACTCTAGTCCCTCCACAAATTTTGGAAGCTAGAGAACATTTGAAGCTACCCCAACACATCAAAGAACTCAACACTCGCTCTTAGCGAGGAATGTGCTCTAGCACAACACTTCAACATGAATGTTGCACTGATCTCTGGTGTGGGTCTCTACGCTGATGCTTGGCTTGTTGCCCTTCATCACTGCGCTATCGCTGCTCTCCCGTATTGTTGCCCATCATGCTGCCACCACCACTGCCACATCTATACTGCAGCTCCCTCTCAATCTGCTGCATCGTGCTGCCAACTGCTGCACTGCAACTCAGTTGCTGAGAGAAGTAACTAAAAACTCCAGCCCAATCTTTGATAGACAATTCAATTGAGTTGCATCCTCATCACTGAAGCTCCATAGGCTATTGGCTTGCGCTGTCCTCCTAAAGCCACTGTGCTGCTGCAGCTCTGCTCTGCGTAAGCCAGCCTGCACTACGCTGCTGAAATCACATCAGCCCCCTCTGCGCTACACTTCTACACTATTGCTGCATCAGCGATGCGTTGCTCCTCAGCATCTAGCTCTGCCTCTGCTTTAACCGTGATTCTCTGCACCAACTGCTCCACTTGTCTCGCTATTGTCTTAAGGCTCCTGTAGCACGGATGTGATCCAAGAGCTGAGCTACTCAAGGATCCCGCCACCACAATGTAGTTGCTCTAAATATCCATGTCGCCCCACCTCCTCTCTAGAGGTACATGAGCGCTCATGGCTACGTCATCTTCGGAGCCGTCGTCTGCCACAACAGCCTTGGAGGTAGAAGCTTCCTTGTCCTTCTTCTTCTGAGGACAATTGCTAGCGAAATGTCCTAATTTGCCGCACTGGAAACACTTGATCTTGGCCAGATCATGCTTCTTCCTCCCTTGTTGCCTCTTTGATGCCAAGGCTGCATCTTCTTCCTCTTCCTTCTTCACCTTACAGGATCCGGTGCTATGTTGCCTCTTGGTGAACCAACGGAGTTCTTCTTGACAGAGGATCGCCCACATACTGTCCCAGTTGGGAAGGTCCGCTCTGCCCAAGATACTTTGGACAAAAGTTTCCCAGTCCTTTGTGACTGCATTGAGTGCCGTCCTCACCATCACATCATCCTCCACTTTCACTCCCATGGCAGTCAACTGACCCCTGATCGCCTGTAATCTAAAAAGGAAGGGCTCGATTTCTTCTCCCTTGGCCATCATGAATAACCGCATCTGGTTCTCCAAAAGCATTCTCCTCTGGACAGATCTACCCTCATATAGGGAAGTTAAGGCTTTCCACATCTCATTAGTCGTCTTCTTCTCAGCTATATGTGGTACAAAATGATCCTTAACCCCATCCATGATGAAGCGATTGGCATGTGCTGCTGCTTCATTATGCTTTGCTAAGAGAAGAGTATCGGTTGGCGTGGCCAGGACTTTTTCTGCATGCTCCCTCAGACCATATGCCTCCATGATTCTGGCCTTTTAGACTGCGAAGTTGGACAGACTGTCCAACCTATTGATTTTTGTAACATCCGGAACTGTTCCAAGTCTCAAACTTTGCAGGGAGGCTTGAACAGCAACATTCCAAAGAACCCAAAAACCATTTGTGGCAATTCCACTCGGTTCATGACTTATTAAAATAATTAATTATTTTAATGAAGACCCTAAGTCTACACTTAGGGAAGCCCCAAGGGTTAGCTCAATTGGTTGAGTCCCCGCTTGGAAGTACTCCCAGATTGAGAGGTCACAGGATCAAATCTCCTAGACGCCCGTGGGGTTAGGCCTCAGTGTTAGGCCGACAGTAGATCCCTTCAGGAGGATTTACTGCGATTCTTTCAAACCGTGGATGTAGCTAGTACATGTGTGCGGGCACATAGGAACGTGAACCACTAGGAAAAAAAAAAAGTCTAAACTTAGGGAAATGAAATAATTAAAGGGTATTAATAAGTCAGAGTGTGAATCTTCTAGAAAACAAGGATCAAGTCAAGTTTTAATCTTAGCCATTGATTAAACTTCTAATCTGGGTCGTTGGTTCTCCAACGAGAAGATTATAAAAGAAGGCTTGAGGGTCATTTGGAAAACAAGCCGAGCATACACTCTGTACCCAAAGAGATCGATTTTGAAGTAAGAGAATTCGATTTCAGTGGGAGAGTTGCAGGGCAAAGAGTTTGCAGAAGCAGGAGGAGGAGGGACTCAGAAGTGATCGAGGTCAGGGGCAGAGGGAAGCAGTGGGCCACTGGAGGCAGCTCTGGGCTATAGCGCAGAGAACCCACGCAGACCCTATGCAGACTTACGTAGTCCAGCACTGGGACTGTGCAAAGAAACACGTAGACAAACACAGGAGCCAGCAAAGGTTGATCAAGGTGTCAGAGAATTGTCCGAGAGAGCCGGGAATTCTTTCTCGGGTGTTTCAGATGTTCTCTGCCAGTATTTTTCCTTGTAGCGATGTCATTTGCTGAAGAATTAATAAAACCCTCATCTGCTGCACAGGTTTTCCCGCATTGGATTTTTCCAGGGACAATTGTCCAAAAATAACTGTGTACATATGATTGCTTCTTGTGCTTATGCCCTTTATTGTTCATTTCTCTACATATGTATTTGTGAATGTTGCAGTAGTGTTTATTTCGATATTTGCCAGAAGATTTCTGAAAAATAACTTACTAAAATAATAAGTAGGAGGAATAAATCTATCACTACAACTGTATAGTTTTAAGATTGAAAATTTCACATGGTATCAGAGCCAAAGATGAGTAACAAGAAGGGAGAATCAACTAGTGAACGGAAGTCTACTGTTGCAGGAGTAGCACAGAAGGGTTCACGCAGTTATCCAGGAAGGGAAAGAAGCATGACAGAACAGATGGATCACGATGTCTCTGTTTTGTCATCCAGACTTGAGGAAGAATTTGCTTGCGTATCAAGCACTGCTTCTTTTGATGTCTGGTATATTGACAGTGGAGCCTCTGCTCACATGACTAGAATACGGGACTGTTTTTCCGACTACCAAGAAGAGCAGATAAATTTTAAAATAACCATGGGTAATAAAGCAAAATGCACTCCTATTGGGAGAGGTACCGTAGTTTTTCAGACCGAGGCTGGAAATAGGATACGAGCCACTAATGTACAACATGTGCCTGGGTTGGGGATGAACTTACTCTCAATGTCTCAACTTCAAAACCAAGGTTATGACATCTACTTTATTGGCAATAGAGTCTGCGTCAAACACCTCAGTTGGAAGAAGAATGCATAGATCGGGGTAAGAAGCAACAAACTTTACAAGTTGCAACTTGAGTCGCCAATGGCACTGGTCGGCAGCGCAGATGAAACGGACCTGAATGAGCTATGGCACAGAAGAATCGGGCATTTGCATAATGGGGTGTTAAGAATTCTCCAGCAGACTGTCACAGGTGTTCCAGAGCTAAGCACTAAACGAGATGATGTCTGCAAGGGCTGCATATTGGGAAAATATGCCAAGGCAGCGTATCAGAGAAGAAACAATAGGGCCAAGGGTGTATTGGACTTGATACACTCAGACATCTGTGGACCGATGTCCACTAGAGCTCTTAGCGATGCCGATTACTTCGTCACCTTCATTGATGACCATTCCAGGAATACTTGGATCTACTTTTTGAAGACCAAGGATGAAGTCTTGTCGGTTTAAAGAGTTTAAGTCTCTGGTTGAAAATCTGAAAGGAAAGTGGATCAAGGTACTGCGGTTAGACAATGGTGGTGAATACATAGATAAGGAATTCACTGGATTCTACGCAAGGGAAGGCATCAAAAGGGAGTGGACAGCTCCATACAATCTGGAGCATAAAGGTGTGGCAGAAAGGAAAAACAGGAAAATTATCGAAGCAACAAGGGAAATGATGTATGACCAAGACATGCCCAAATTCCTATAGGTCGAAGCTTGTAATATAGTTGCCTACATTCAGAACAGGACTCCTCACGTTGCATTGGGAAAGATCATGTCGGAAAGTGTCTTCACTGGCAGTACACCTGAAGTGAGTCACTTTAGGATCTTCGGCAGTACAACTTACTGTCATGTGCATAATGAGAAGAGGGAGAAGTTGGAAATGACTGCAAAAAAAGGGTATCTGGTAGGATACAACGAGAATGCAAAGGCATATCACATCTACATTCCTAAGAGCCGGAAAGTCGTGGTGTGGAGGGATGTGATGTTCATGGAGGAGAAGGCCTTCAATAAGGTCCCACAAGTTTCCTTCTGCTACGCAGTCTGAGGAGGAACCTCTGGTTTAGCCCCAACAACCAGCAACAGAAAATTCAGTTTCCTCTCCAAGGCATAGGGTTCCAAGGGACGTGTCTCCCAAGGATTTGCAAGAGGGAGAGTCGGTAAATCCACCCACCACCAGTGGAAGAACGAGTAGGGAACTTCGACAGATTCTGAAGGATGCAGAGGACCTTGTCGAAATTCCCCGAAATGAGAAGAGACAGTGTTAGCAGCCTGAGAGATATCAAGACTTGGTTGCCCAAGTTGGAGAACCTTCCAGTTTTCAGGAAGCAGCTCAGCACCAGGTGTGGGTTGATGCAAAATGGTGGAAGAGTACAGTTTCTGTTACACAGCAATTTATCACTATCCCTATACTCCCTATTCCTTGATCCTGGAGGACCCATATAGTGACCCTTGTGTACTTTCCAAGCATGGAATACATACCCCTGAACCACACTTTGTCTGCCAATTCATCTCCCTTTACAACTTTTCTGGAAGATCCCTATAAAAACCTAGTTTTCAAGGTCGGCGCTTTGTCTCAATGTCTGACTCGCGCCGATAGCAGAGATTTACACTAAGACCCACGCCGGTCGGTGCTCTATCTTAATGTCTGACCCGCGCCGATCCTCTTTTGGAAAGTTTTTTAAAATAGAAACGAAGTTTCCACGACTAGAAGCTTCGCGAAGCGGAGAGCTGGAAGTTTGTTTTGAGGATATGGCCGAGGAATTCCCCTTTGGGCTTCTTGTTCCCATAAAATAGGAACTACTCCAAAGGATAAACTTTTTTCCCATTATTTGAGGGCCCATATCCTCCTCCTCCATTGTTATATAAGGAGACCTCCTTCATCTCTGCTACCCTGGTTAGAGTTAGCTAGTTAGAGGCAGCGATGATAGAGAGAAGAAGCAATCATAGTGTTGTTATAGCTCCGGGAGAATAGAGTAGAGTGTGATTGTTTTTGTGTGTTAGGAACACAGTGAGATCTTAGACCTTTGTGTACAAGGGTGTTGCAAACGTGCTTGGATACGGACCGGCCGAAGGAAAGCCTCAACATCAAGGCTTGGTTGTAAACTCCCTTTGTCTTTATCATAATAAAATGCAACTAATGTTTATCTTCCACTCTTGTTTACATTTATAATGAGATTTTTAGCATTGCTTGATCAGTTAGATAGGTTGTAATTGTTTTATGTTTGTCGTGGTGTCTTGACTGTCTGTACAGGTAATCGAACGTTGGTAGCAGCATGTATTGAGCTTGAGAAGAGCGACGTATCAAGAAGCTTCGATAGAAGATGACAACATAGCATCAAAACAAGGTAGGTCATCTTCCTTCCTCTAAATTTCATTTACAATCTAGGAAGGTAGATGTTAGTATGTTCTTTTAGTTGCTAGACCCATCCTAGGGCTAGAGGGATCGCCTCTGTCCGCGAAGGGGATTTTCCTGCACAACAAACTGGCGACTCCACTGGGAATTTCCTTTCAGTTTATCACTCTTTGAGGTCTTAGTCATTCGACGAGTTTAGTCAAACAACCATTTCCCTATTTGTTCTTATGTTTTTCATCAATTACAATCTTTTAGTTTTTTCTTGAAGTGGTGAGTCTAGTCCTAGTTAGGGGAAATTCTTTGTTTTTTTTCTTTTTCAGAAATTGGCACTTTATTTTTCTGACAGCTGCGTCGATCAAGCTAATTGGCGCTAGTTGTCAATTATACAGTCGTGCCAATTGGGCTTTTGGCGCTAGTTTCAGCCCCAAAAGTCGCGCCCATTCCTGTGTGTGTGAAAAATTAAGGTTTTTTCCCTAAGTCTTTCACCAGTGTGTCTTGCCCTTCCGGTCTTTTTCTCTGTATGATTTACTTTTTCTCCCCTTCACTCAAGTTAGTTTGATTGGCTCATTGGCTTGGATTTTGGTTGTTTCTTTTTGTCCTTTCTGTTGGGACATGCATCCTAACATCCTAGGTTTTTCTAGGATTGTGCATCAATTGCCTGGTTGCATGCTTCGCGGAACATCGCCCTGTTGATTGAGTCAGTCTCCTTGCTTGGTGAGCTGTCTCTAGTTGATTGCCTTTTGCTTTTTGGTTGACTGTGTGTTCAAGACTTCAAGTCTCAAGAGTCTCCTTGCTTGGTGAGCTATCTCTAGTTGATTGCCTTATGCTTTTTGGTAGATTGAGTGTTCAAGTCTCAAGTGTCTGTCCGAATTCATTTGGCCCACTTGTTCGCTTGTGAGCATAGATTACATTGCTCATTGGTCAATTGAAAAGTCTTCTTTGTATGATTGCTTGATGTAAAATGGAATGAATGCCTTGTTTTGAGCTCACGCTTTAGAACTCCTCTTTGTGCTTGAACTCATATGTCTTGTAGCCTTTTGAGGGATTTCGTTACAAAATGTTCAAAACAGGATTGTATTCTTAATGTTTGCTGCATCCTTTTTGCACTAAGGAAATTTGCGTTCATTTAGTTTTCGTCTCAAAGTTTGCTTTTCGTTAAAATGCATTAGATGAAGTTGCATTGAAAAGTCATGTTTGAAATTTATCATTGAATTTAAATTACATTGTTTAATGATTGAAAACTAAAAGTCGCATTGAGTGCATTCTCTTTCATTAAAAGCATGCATTAAGTAGATTCTCATTTCATCGAAAAATGCATTGAGTGCATTCTCATTCATTTAAAAGAAAAAGGAAATTGTGCATAAATTACAATTGCATAGTTTTCAAAAAAATAATTTTGCATAGATTACATTGCATAATTCGCATCTTTGAATGTTTTAGAATACTTTGGGATAATGAAAGTCATCTAGTTAGGAAAAAGTTTCGTTTGCAGTATTACTGTTTGTTGCATCATTGTTTGAGACTCTTCCCTTAACTAGATATCATTCATCGAATTGAAAGATTTCTTTTCTCATATAGTTGCATATAAAAGTTCTCAGATGACAGTGGTAGGGCCTTGGAATTGAAACCTAATTCAAGATAAACCGTTAAAATTTATTCAATCAATCTAAGGAAGCATCGAAACTTAACGCTCACACTTAGAGGTCTAGGCTAGTGATGTGTTCCAGCATCGTTAAACCTAGTAGTTGTCGCTAGCACTCTTGCATTACATAGCGCTAGTACGGACTTGTGCTCCCCATACCGTCGCATATATAAAGGGAGACCCTTATAGGTTGCAATTCTTTATCCATTGGAAGCCGAGTCTACCGCCCTATAACCGTGATACACCGAACAGAGCATTCGGGGAGACTGTCTGTACGTACATTAAGTCCTTGGTCATTTCTCTTTCATTTGATCACCAAGGTGTATATTGCAGTTCATGGGAGCTTGGTACACTCTCTTGCCTAGAGTTCCTGAGTATTCATTTTGATCTTTCCGTGAATCTTTAAAATTTGAAAAGATCATCGAGCACTTGTCCTTTTGAGCTCGTTCAAACTGAAAGTGACTAGTCACCTTTTGTCCTTTTCTCGACTCTTAAAACATGAAAAGGCAAAGTTTGGTTTCAATGTCTTAAAATTGACTGCCCACGAAATATTCCTGGTTAAAGTTACATTCCTTAGTGATTCTTTAGGGTTGATTCCAATGGCCATGTTTCCAGAGTTCACCAACCAAGGAATCCCCTCAGATGGGAATCCTGGTCCTTTTCCTTCGTTCGGGAATGTTGGTGCCCTGTATATGGCAACGTTGTCCCTCCCGGGATTAACCATTGGTCTGTCGGTTTGGTTATTTTCGACCCCTGTGGTTTCGAACATCCAAACAGTTTCTCAACCAAGTTCTCCTCTGCCTGAACCATGCCAACCCTATTTTGATCCTAAGGTTGACCCCTCACCTTCTTCGCTTATTTCTTCACCTCGTTCTTCCTCTTCACCTGGTGAAAGTCTAGATTCTAGTAACCGGGTGGCTAAGAAGAGGAAGAAGAAGTCGAAGAAGAAGGCGGCAAATAAGCTAGGGGGAAAATCAGAAACTATTGCTACCCATGTAGCTAATATCGAGAAACCTCCCACTCTGTCTCGCAGAGTCAAATTCCCTTGCAAATTATGCAAATTTGATCATCTTCTTAGAGATTTCCCTGGCATTCCCAAGGTGTTAGAAGTGTGGTCTGTTGGCCCGATTCATCCTTCATCATCAACCTCTGAACATCATGCTGATGATGAGCCTTTAGCTAAAGATAATGAGACTCGTAAGAAACAAGGTAAGATCAAATTTCCCTGTAGGTTGTGTGAAGGGAACCATCCCATTCACCTCTGTCCTTATATGGATGAAGCTTCTAAAGTATTGGATACCCTTTCGGCTTCTGAGTCCTGTCTTCCCGTCGGTTACCAGAAGTTTTCCTCGAGTCCTCCGATAGTTGATCAAGTCATTGATCGGGATTCATCCCCGGTCAATTCCACTCTCTCTGAAAGTCAATCTCCCGAGTCCATTCTCGACTAATCATTGGTTGAGAAAAAGGTCGACTTGATTCCATCTACAGTTCATCAAGTATTTTCCGTCGAGAGTGGGTCTCATCCCAGTCAGGTTCTTTTTGTTTCCTTTAATTCCCTGGGATCGGAGGGTGATCCTCCCGTTTCTATGATCCAGGAGGGTGATCCTCCGACTCCTGTCGCCATAGTTCCAGAAAGTGACCCTCCTCCTCTCGTTTCTGGAGTTCAGGAGGATGGTCTTTCCACTCCCATAATGCAAGGGGATAATCCTCTTATTCCTATGGCACCCCCTCCATGTAGTTTGGTCGCCTCCTTTGATTGGAGTCGATTCACGGGATACCCTCTTCCTTCTTACGTGCCCTTTGAGATCACTGTACAGGCCTGCAATATGGTCGTATTGGGCACGGTTATAGATGAAGGTGCCTTGGTTAGTATTCTGTCCTCAACTACATGGAAATCTTTGGGTTCTCCACAGCTTGTGCTTGTTACTTAGAATCTATTGGCTTTTAACAAAGAAACAAGTCAACCATTAGGGATCTTTCCGAAGTTGTCTATTACTTTGGGAGGGAAAACCGTCTATATAGACGTGATGGTGGTCCAAGGCCCCTTGGATTTTAATTTACTCCTGGGGCGCGACTATGCTTATGCCATGGGCGCGATTGTCTCTTCCCTCTTTCATGTGATCTATTTTCCACATGAATGTTGGATCGTGACCATTGATCAGCTTTCATTCTTTGGTCCTAATGTGACATCTGGTCTACCATCATCCCTTCCTGGTCCTTACCTGCCGATGATATCTTCCCCACCACAGGTCAATTATGTCGCCACCTGTTCCATGTCCGCATCCACTGATAATTCAGTAAGTGAGATAGTACACAATGTACTGGGGGCATTGGGTCCTAATTTCCGAAATGTTGTTCTCCCATCCGATGAGAACCTCTTGGAAGCCATGCCTCTTTGTATGTCTTGATCAGCTCTTTCAAAGCATAGTTCATTTTCTTCTGTCAAGCTCCTTAAAAAATGAAACAAGCTCTTGACGGAGCATGGTTCATTTTCTTGTGTCAAGCTCCTTAAAAAATGAAACAAGGTCGTCAGAGCATAGTTCGTTTTCTTGTGTCAAGCTCCTTAAAAAATGAAACAAGGTCGTTGGAGCATAGTTCGTTTTCATGTGTCAAGCTCCTTAAAAAATGAAACAAGCTCTTATGAGGATAGTTCTTTTACTGTGTCAACCTCGTTAAAAAATGAACCAAATTTCCCATTCAATTCGAGTCTTTGATTAGATCTCGTAGAATCCCAATCAAGTCTTTCACTTGATCTCATAATTGCACCTTCATTCCATCCACCTCTTAGTAACCAGTCGTCTACTCGGGTGAATGCCATGAAGCTTGGGGGCCATGTACCTCGAATTGAGTCATCATGTTGGGGGCATGCAAACTTATTTCAAGCATAGTTTGTTTTTGTTTCAAGCTTGTGTAAAAATGAAACTGGTTTCAAGCATAGTTTTCTAAAAAGTTGCAGGCATGTGTAAAATGAAACCAACTTCAAGCAGAGTTCCCTGATTTCAAGCTTGTGTAAAAATGAAACCATTCTTATTTTACCTCTTGTGATTGTCATTTTATCAGCCTGTTTTCCTAGATGAGCCTTGGTTTTCTCATTCCATCGTTACCATCTGCTCGACTGATCTTATTGCCTCACTTGATTGTTTTACCCATTCCTAAGGAACCGCTGCAATGAGTGGTCTTGTTAGCCCGCCACTTGACCTTTTCTTGTTCTAAGTAGTTCCACCATCACCAGAACCGGTTGCTACACTTAATTCCACTCGTTCCTCCAGGAGGAGTCAACTTTCAGCTCTTTTCTGACTCTCAAAACAAGAAAAGATTGTTGAGCACTTGTCGTTTTGAACTCATTAAAGGCTGCAAAACGTCGTATACGATTACCCCTTTTTCGAGCTGGGATAAACTATTTACGAAAAATGAATACCTTGGCCAACCGCGACTAAGAGGTTCTCTCATATTTTGTTTTCTACCTTTTCGAGTATGAGGTACTATTTACGAAAAGGGCCTTTTGAAGTTTTCTTTTCGCCTCTTTTCCAACTCTATAAATATGAAAAGACACCGAGTTTCACCTTTGTCGGGCTCGTTAAAATTTTACGACATTGGATCCAAAATCATGATGATTATCGAGTTCCTCCTTCCTACGGCTCGTAAAATGTACTAGGATGGATTTGTCCGAAGGACAAACTTATATGACAAGCATATGTTATCATCTTCAAGCTTGTGTAAAAATAAAAGAGGTACTCGCCAGAAATGGTGGGGGAAAATGGAAGTTATTCGTCAGTTGTGTCGGCAGTATGTCACTCTTGAACATGACACTTATCTGCAGTTTGTGTCGGATTGGTATATCTTCACTGTGTCACTTTGCCTCCATGGGTTTGGGAAATCCGTTTGCCTCTCATTCGATTACCAATCTTGTCAACATGACCTCTGATCCTATTTGAGTCAAATGCTGCCAAATTCCAGAGTCGTGTGGCCGAAATGTTCAAGAGCAAATCCTCCTACAATTTGTACATTCCCTGATCCACTGTTTCAGTCTTGATTAACACTCATATTACATTCTTTGTTTCGTGTCGATGATGTGGGATTCATTATGACTCTCCTTCAACGGATCGTTTCCTGTCGACTTCAACTCATTATCCGAGAAGTCGATCTAGAGATTCCTTTATGGTACCTTAGAGCTTGCATGCCCTAATGGCAAGTTCTTCGCATTCGACGACATGTTCACATCATTGGCCTTCGATCGGGTGATTTCATGGGTATTGGACTTCAGTTCCTTATTCATATTCCGTGGATTGTACTAGCAGTACCTTGAGGATCATTGTCGTCATTGGTGGCTTCTCTCGAGCCTGTTAACAGTTTACATCATTGACTGGTGATCAGGCAATTTTCCTGCATGTTCGACTTCAGCTCATTTATTCGCATGCTTGAAATTGTACGTGATCGGGTTGTGACGGAGCGCAAGACCCTAGATTTTATTCTCTAGAGTCCAGGTTGCGAGGCGATATGATTTGTCCATGATTGGATACATGTTTCTTTCAGATGGATGGCTGCGACCATACCATGAGTCTATATGTGATCCTTCTCAGATGGATGGTTGCGACCATACCATGGTCTCTTTTATGGATGACTGCGTCCATACCTTGATTCATGTATTTTCATCAAGGATTTCAGTTATGTATATGTATCTATGCTTGATTTGCAGGTCTCTCGACTGCAGGATTTAGTTCCTTGAATGTACTCGTAAAGCATTTCACCCCTCACTCATGTTCAGACTTCATACTTTAGGGGGCATCTATTACACAACAATTTATCACTATCCCTGTACTCCCTGTTCCTTGATCCTGGAGGACCCATACAGTGACCCTTGTGTACTTTCCAAACATGGAATACATACCCATGAACCACACTTTGTCTGCCAATTAATCTCCCTTTACACCTTTTCTGGAAGATCCCTATAAAAAACTAGTTTTCAAGGTCAGCGCTTTGTCTCAGTGTTTGACCTACGCCGATAGCAGAGATTTACACTGAGACCCGCGTCAGTCGGCACTTTGTCTTAATGTCTGACCCACGCCGATCCTCTTTTGGAAAGTTTTTTAAAATAGAAACGAAATTTCCACAACTAAAAGCTTCGTGAAGCGGAGACCTAGAAGTTTTTTTTGAGGATATGGCCGAGGAATTCCCCTTTGGACTTCTTGCTCCCATAAAATAGGAACTACTCCAAAA
Organism: Pinus albicaulis; assembly: GCA_034641835.2. Classification (NCBI taxonomy): domain Eukaryota; kingdom Viridiplantae; phylum Streptophyta; class Pinopsida; order Pinales; family Pinaceae; genus Pinus; species Pinus albicaulis. Next base: position 544,080,936 of record CM076582.1, on the reverse strand, counting down.
GATAAGCTTTTTTCCCATTATTTGAGGGCCCATATCATCCTCCTCCACTGTTATATAAGGAGACCTCTTTTATCTCTGCTACCCTGGTTAGAGTTAGCTAGTTAGAGGCAGCAACCATAGAGAGAAGAAGCAATTATAGTGTCGTTATAGCTCCAGGAGAATAGAGCAGTGTGATTGTTTTTGTGTGTTAGGAACACAGTGAGATCTTAGACCTTTCTGTACGAGGGTGTCGCAAACGTGCTTCGATACGGACCTGCCGAAGGAGAGCCTCAACATCAAGGCTTGGTTGTAAACTCCCCTTGTCTTTATCATAATAAAATGCAACTGATGTTTATCTTCCACTCTTGTTTACAGTTATAATGAGATTTTTAGCATTCCTTGTTCAGTTAGATAGGTTGTAATTGTTTTATGTTTGTCGTGCTTTTACCCTTGTCGTGGTGTCTTAACTGTCTGTACAAATAATCGAACGTTGGTAGCGTGTATCGAGCTTGAGAAGAGTGACGCATCAAGAATCTTCGACAGAAGACGACAACATAGCATCAAAACAAGGTAGGTCATCTTCCTTGCTCTGAATTTCATTTATAATCTAGGAAGGTAGATGTTAGTGTATTCCTGTAGTTGCTAGACCCACCCTAGGGCTAGAGGGATCGCCTCTGTCCGCAGAGGGGATTTGCCTGCACAACAATTCCATCATGACGAATGATGTCTGGGAAGTGGTTCCCAGACCTCGGGAGAGATCAGTTGTAGGATCAAGGTGGATCTACAAGATCAAGTATGTTGCAGATGGCATCATCGAGAAATTTAAAGCCAGTTTGTGGCTAAGGGGTATGCTCAAAAGGAAGGGATTGATTATGAAGAAACCTTCGCCCCAGTAGCCAGATACACCTCTATCAGATCCATGATATCCCTTGTTGCGCAGATGGGATGGGAAATTCACCAAATGGACGTCAAGACTGCATTCTTGAACGGGGTGATAGCAGAAGAGGTGTATATAGAAAAACTGGACGGCTTCGAGACACATGATCAGAAGACTCGTGTGCAGATTGAAGAAAGCGTTGTATGGACTGAAGCAAGCTCCTGGAGCCTGGTATGGTCGAATTGACAGCTACTTGCAGAAGATGGGATTCGTCAAGAGTGACACAGATCCCAATCTCTACTATATGAGAGTAGGGAGTGAGCCGTTGATACTGGTTTTGTATGTAGATGATCTATTCTTGACAGGATCATCAAGGCTCATCACAGACTGCAAGAAGAATTTGGTTGAGGAATTTGACATGAAGGATCTAGGACGAATGCACTATTTTCTGAGGTTGGAGGTTTGGCAGCAGAATGGGGAGATCATTCTTGGTCAAGGGAGATACGCTACAGAGATTCTGAAGAGATTTCAGATGGAGGATTGTAGACCAATGACAACTCCAATGATCACCAACTGGAAGAAAATCGACACGTCCGAAGACGATGAGGTTGATCCTACGTTATATAGGCAGCTCATAGGATCATTGACGTATCTGATAAATGCAAGGCCAGACATCTGTTATGCTGTAAATACCCTTAGTCAGTTCATGGTAGAACCTAAGAGGGCTCATTAGGCAACAGCCAAACATGTTCTCAAGTACCTTCAAGGAATAGTCGAGCTTGGATTGAAGTACACCCGTAGCAATGATGTCAGGTTGAGTGGTTTCACTGACGTAGATTGGGCTGGGAGTTCAGTAGATGGGAAGAGTACCAATGGGTATTGTTTCAGTCTAGAATCAGGAATGACTTCCTGGTGCAGTAACAAACAGAAGTCCATAGCACTGAGCTCAGCAAAAGCAGATTATATGGCAGCCAACACAGCTTCGTGTGAGGCCATATGGCTTCGAAAACTATTAGTGAACCTACTCAAGGAGAACAAGGAAGCGACCAGTATCTTATGCAATAATCAGAGTTACATCAAGCTCTCTGAAAATCCTGTGTTTCATGATCGGTCGAAACATATTGATATCAGGTGTCACTTCATCAGGGACTGTGTACAACATGGAGTTGTTTATTTGCAGTACACTCCAACAGGAGCACAGGCGGCAGAAATCCTCACAAAAGCTCTAGGAAAGACTAAGTTTGTCTACTTCAGAGAAAAGATGGAGATGATGAAGAATCCCTTCCAATAGCAGGAATGGATAGGATCAGTATTTAGAGGCAGTTGTTGTACAGATGCAGCAGTGACAATGGCAGCAATACAGAGGACATTAGCGCAACAGATGAGGGCCAGTGTCCAGAGATCAGCAACGCAAAGGGTGCTTCAAAAGCAAAGCAGCATGCAGCAAGTATATTGTTGGAACACCTTCCTCGCTAAGAGGGAGTGTTGATTTTTGTAGGAATCCGGAACTGTTCCAAGTCTCAATCTTTGAACGGAGGCTTGGACAACAGCATTCCAAAGAACCCAGAAACCATTTGTGGAAATTCCACTCGGTTCATGACTTATTAAAATAATTAATTATTTTAATGAAGACCCTAAGTCTAAACTTAAGGAAATGAAATAATTAAACGGTATTAATAAGTCAGAGTGTGAATCTTCTAGAAAACAAGGATCAAGTCAAGTTTCAATCTTAGCCATTGATTAAACTTCTAATCTGGGCCGTTGGTTCTCCAACAAGAAGATTATAAAAGAAGGCTTGAGGGTCATTTGGAAAACAAGTTGGGCATACACTCCGTACCCGAAGGAGATCGATTTTGAAGTAAGAGAATTCGATTTTAGTGGGAGAGTTGCAAGGCGAAGAGTTTGAAGAAGCAGAAGGAGGAAGGACTCAGAAGTGATCGAGGTCAGGGACAGAGGGAAGCAGTAGGCCACTGGAGGCAGCTCTGGGCTACAGCACAGAGAACCCACGCAGAACCTACGCAGAATTACGCAATCCAGCGTTGGGACTATGCAAAGAAACACGTAAACAAACACAGGAGCCAGTAGAGGCTAATCAGGGTGTCAGAGAATTGTTCGAGAGAGCCGGGAATTCTGTCCCGGGTGTTTCAGATGTTCTCTGCCAGTATTTTTCCTTGTAAAGATATCATTTGCTGAAGAATTAATAAAACCCTCATCTGCTGCACAGGTTTTCCCACATTGGGTTTTTCCGGGGACAATTGTCCAAAAATAATTGTGTACATGTGATTGATTCTTGTGCTTATGCCCTTTACTGTTCATTTCTCTGCATATGTATTTGTGAATGTTGCAGTAGTATTTATTTCGATATTTGCCAGAAGATTTATGAAAAATAACTTATTGAAATAATAAGTAGGAGGAATAAATCTATCACTACAACTGTATAGTTTTAAGATGGAAAATTATATCCTGATCATGTAGTCCATGAGGTTCCATCTGCTCAGATCTGCTCTGTCAAAACAAATTCTTCATCTCCCCACTTCTCAACTGAAGCTCGAATCTAAGGTCCTTGGCGAAAAGGCACCCTCTACTCCCTATTACAATTGATTTCCTCCTTGGAAATCTGCCAAACACAATGAATTAGCTCTCTTTGATCCTTTGATCAATCTGCAAATTTCTTTGGCTGGAAATCCTTTGAGAAGTTGTTCTCCTCCCACTCTTTATCAACTAGTGCTTAGGCTAAATTCTAAATCTTTAGAAATTTAACCCCATCGGCAACTAATAAAGCTTTGCAGCACTGCTTTCGACATTTCTGAATCAGCCATAGCCTCAAGACTGCGTCACCCTGGCTGGCCTCTGCGTGAGCAGACTGTCCCAGCGCTGCCTCTGCGCAGTAAGTACATGGGCCTGCGTGGACACTGCGTCACTCTGGTCTCTGCGTGGCTCTGCTTCCCTCTTCTGATGCGCTGTCCTCTCTGGTCCGGCTTTCTGCGGCAACTGCTGCTTTCTCTGTTGCTTCCTACAGCAAAGATTCTTCAGTCTTCTTACTGATGATTCAACTAGATTTGCAATTGCTCTGATACCATGTGAAAATTTATGAATATTACTTTATGCAGAAATCCTACTGTTAATTCTGGTTATACTTCTCCTACTTAATCAAGTTATTAATGCTGGAAATTCAGATTAACATCGAAGTAAACACATAACAGTTCTTCACCGATTCAAATCTAAACAACAATACATGCACACAGACAAAGTGACACACAAGACTTTCTGGACAACTGTCCCTGGAAAAACCCAATGCGGGAAAACCTGTCTTCTAGCTGCTGGAGGGTTTATATTATTAAGTATATTCTAAATACAGCAAATTTGGGCACCTTACTGGTTGATCCGACAGGGAAAATAAGATCTGCAGCGATACCTGTTGTTCTGAAGACTGAAAACTACACTGATTCACAGCCTCAAACGGGATTTACAGAACTCAGCCCCTTTCTGCCTCTAGAAACCCCAGCGCTGCTCTAAAGATGGTCGTGTCAGCCCTGCTAGCCTCTGCGTGCACTTGCACTGCTCAGGAGAGTGTTGCATAACCCCAGACTAGATGACGCAGTCCTTACGCTGCCCTGGTTGGCCATGCGTAAGCCTGGATGACCTCCTGCTGCCTCTGCGTTGCCCTTTTTGGGCCTACGTAGCGGTTGAAACCCTCTGCGTTGTGCATTTGTTGTGTAGTATCTTCTCCTCTGCATTGCTCCCAGTTACTGCTTCTCTGCCTCTCGCTGACTCTTGGCTCTGGGATCAAACCATCCCCTTAACCAATACTACCCCTCTGTAGCTGAAACACTACTAGAAATTATTAGCAAACTGCGCCCTAGAATTCCAGCTTAGTCTCAATGCTCTGCCTCCGTGTGTGTTCTCCAACTGACCCCAAACCTTTCCTTTATACTTTTCTCGTTGGGAAACCAACGGCCATGATCTAATCTTGAATCGATGGCTAAGATTAAAAGAAAGCATGATCCGTGTGACTTAAGTCATTTCCATCACATGTTTAAATTAATTACCTTTAATATTTTAATTTTCCTAAGTTAGACTTAGGGTCCTTAATTAATTAATTATCTCCCAAACTGGATGGAATTTCCCAAATCCTTTTCTAGGTCTTGGAGATCTCATGTACTCTACTCCCTCCACAAATTTTGGAAGACAGAGCACATCCAAAGCTACCCCAACACACTAAAGAACTCAATAGTGCCTTCATTTTCCAGCTAGGATGTTTGACATAAACCTTATTTACAATAGATTATACATCGTAACCCTTATTCTGACGCTGAGACACTGAGAGTAAGTTCATCCCCAATCCCGGTACATGTAGTACGTTTGTGGCCCGAAGCTTGTTACCAGCTTCTATCTGAAATATTACGGTTCCTCTTCCAACGGCGGTACACTTGGCCTTGTTTCCCATCGTGATCTGAAAATTCATCTACTCTTCCTGGTAGCTCAAGAAGCATTCTTGAACTCTCGTCATATGAGCAGATGTTGCACTGTCAATATACCAAACGCCTGGAGAGGCCGTGTTTTTCACAAGTGAAATCCTCTTCTAGTCTGGATGCTAGAATTGAGATGTCATGATCCCTTTGTTTCTCCATGTGTTCTGGAGGACTACGTGAATCCTTCTGAGCTACTGTTGCATCTATGTCGGATCTTAGTTTCATTACAGAACCTCCTTTTTTGTCTTTTGCCTTTTGCTCTGAAACCATGTGAAATTTTCAATCTGAAAATACTACTGCAGTGATTGATTTATTTCGCCTACTTATTTATAATAAGTTATTTACAAATGCTTTAGTAAATTTTGAAATAAATACAGTTGCAGCATTCACTTTAATCAAAAGCAGAAGAACAAATAGAACACATATAACACAGTAGAAACAACCACGTGAGCACAATTATTTTTGGACAATTGTCCCCGAAAAAACCCAATGTGGGAAAACCGGTGCAGCAAATGAGGGTTTATATTATTCTTTAGCAGTGAAAGTTCTTTTACAAATACCATGATGAGCAGATCATTTAGCATACACCTGAGATGAATATCCCGAGCACTCCAGAAAATTCCCAACACACGGTAGGCAGTCCTCCTCCCTCTACGTCACTCTGTGTGGCCCCTCTGCATAGTCACTGCGTTGGACTGCATCACTCTGCGTGGAGGGCCAGTGTTGTTGCTCAATGCTGCCTCCTCTTCGTCTTCCTTCTACCTTCTTCTGTCTCTGCTGACTTCCCCCTCCTCCTTTTGTCTCTGCAACCTAGCCTCTACAACCTCACCCTCTGAAATCGAATTCTCTTACTTCAAAATCGATTTCCTTCGGATACTGAGAGTGCCCCTGACTTGCCTTCCAAATGACCCTCAAGCCTTCTCTTGTAGTCTTCTCATTGATGAATCAACGGCCTAGATTATATCCTTAATCAATGGCTCAGATTAAAAGATGACTTGATCTTCATTTTCTAGAAGATTCACACTCTGCTTTATTAATACCCTTTAAGTTTAAAATAATTAATTATTTTAATAAAGCATGATCCGAGTGGAATTTCCACTGGGTTGTCTGGAATACTAATGTCCAAGCCTCTTCCCAAAATATGAGACTTGGAACACTTTCCAATGCTACAAAATCAACACATAAGTGCTCTCATTGCTTTACATTCTAATTGGTTACTTATTTCATGGTTCTAAGTGCTATTGTGAAGAAGGTTGCTAGACATTAGAATCTAACATTTGCATGTCTCCTATAAGCTCTTGCATACTCTCTAAAATCATTCTCTTTGCATTTAATTCACTCATATAAACACTTAATCAATAATTGAATGACAGTGTGTGCCTCTTAACTGAATTTGTAAATTTGATCATTCTTGGTTAGAAGCACATCTCATTATAATCATTTTATCTTGTCTAATCATTGAAGAATATTGGCTAAGAACACTTGCAATCTTATTGGCATAGCTCTAATTGTGCATCATTGAACAATCTATAGTCTTGAAGTTCTAAGAATTTAAATGGTTATGATTTGAATACAATATCTTGGCATCTAAGTGTTCTTTGCTTAAGGGCTTCTAATCTATTAGAGTGTCTCTTGATAATTAGTGTTAAGTAACATTGTCATATCTTGAAGATTGATTATCATTGACAACTTGTATTGAGGATCATTGGCTAATTGTATCAAGTGGATAAGTGCTCTTATTATTATTGGTTCATGCATTAAGTAAATATCTCTTGTGGTTATTGAGATTATACCTTGTATCTTGTTGGCACTTGATAACTTGGCACATTTTCTTGCGATTAAGATTGTATTCTATTGATAAGTACTTGTTGATCTAACTTGAAATCAAATTATAATTAAGTGCTCAAACAACTTAAACAATCTTACCTTAAGAAGCACCCATAATCCTTGCATCTCATCTTATTACTAGTTACATTAATTAAATTACCTCCAAGCATCAGCTTGATTGAGAGACAATAGGACCCCCTTTCTCAAATTTAGCTTGAGGGATTTAGCGCCTCTTTAGTGGTTAGCACGGTGACCTTGCAGTCGTCAAAGCCACAGCCTCTGTAACGCCAAAGGCATCGAGTGGTTGGAACACAGTGGGAAGTGTCATTAATCAAGCCTCTGCTTGCTTCCCGTCAGCTTCCATCCCACAACCTACTCTAGAGACTAGTTCCAAAACAGCTAAGAGAAAATTTACACCAAGAATAGGCATCTAACTTAAAATTAAGCAAGATTTTGCATTTCACCTAGTTGGTAGGATTTGCATTTCTTTTAGGTTAGTGAAGCATTTAAGCAGCGATGGTTCATCTGGTTACTTGGTCTCCGATTAATATAAAGCAAGAAGTTGACTCCATAAGGCACTGGTTTCAAATTCAAAATCTATTCTAATCATTAAATCTTGCTAAAATTAACCAAATAGCTAGGCCATTCAATCGTGTCTCCAGGACTCGTTGGTTGTCAACTTGTCCTTCACCTTCACATTTCCATAGGGACTACCCCCCATAGCCTGCTTTTGGGAGACAGCTAGAACAGAAACGTCGAGGATCAAAGTGACATCCACCAAACTGAGTCATTGTTGCAATGCCTATACAATCTGACTGACAACATGACCATCTAGAAGAAAAAATTTCTCCTATGGATATCACCCACAGGTGGTTGGTAACTATCCTTCCAATCCAACTTCATGCAATTTTCATGCTATTGAGTCCCGTCTTCAAATAACTTGCCATTGAGGGAGAGACCTTTTCTTCCAAGATTGCTTTTCCTTCCTTCAATTGATAGCCAACAAAGTGATCTTCAACTAGCCCTTCTTTCACCTTCGCCCAGATACCATGTTGAAAAATCAGTGCTTATAGGAATTAGGGTTTGATTCCTCTTTCTTGATAATTACTTATGACTTATGTTGGCTTCTTTTACTTCTTTGTTAGTTTATCTTTCATCAAGCAATTACCAAATTAAATGTATATGAAGACCACAAGAACAAGAGACACAAGATGTAGGAACTCTGCGAAGGCAAAACCCCTCCAATGGGGAAACGCAGTCCAACTCTTCCACTAGTATATTCAAATCAAGATGAGACAATCCAAGACCTTTTAGACCTAGACAAAGACCTCCTCCAATCACCAAGTCGGCCCTTCCTCCCAGTAGATGATCCCTGCCAACGTCTCCAAGTGTCAACTTCTCAGTTGCAGCTTCAATCCATAATTTCGGCCCCCAGCTACAGAGTTTTGGACCTGCAGTAGCTACAATCCAGTAACTTCGCACGTGTGAGATAGAGATGCCCAAAAACTGGATTCTTGACTTCCACAACTTCTTCTTTCTTTCTCCTCAACTTCGCTCTTATTTTTTGCCTCTTTCTCTTGTAGATCGAACTTGTTGAGCGTGTGTTCCAAATGAGTCAAGTTGCCTCTATATATACTCTTTCTATTGGGTCGAATAGCCCTGATCCAGGCCGACTTCATGAGGACAGGGCCAACCTGGTGTGGAGGTGACAAATGACCCTTTTGACTAAAAAATAATTATTTTTACATGATACAAAATCCCAAGAAGGCTCTAATAAAAATGACAATGACTCTATTGACTCATGACAAAACCTAGAAGCCTTCAATGGAGGCTTTAACCTAGAAAATAAATAAAAGAGCATGAAACTCATTCTTTAAAATAATTTTTCTTTTACAATAAATTTCTTTTCTCTTTATTTTCATCAAGTACAATTATGAAGATCGACACTAGTTACATTCTTCAATACTTCCCTCTTTTAGAAGTGCGCTTTATCTTTTTCCTCGCTTCTACTTGGATGCAATGTAGTTCTATGGTGCAAATTTCTCTTAGAGGTGGATTTTTTCTTGAAGTTGGTTTCTTTGGGATTGATTGAAGAGATTATTGTGGAAATTTTGTTAGTTTATTGCTCATCTTCTATCTTTTGCATGTTATACTGCGTAAAGTATGGTTTCTACATGTGCCATGGTTTAAATTTAAATTTATCTAGAAATCTTGCTCCTCTATGGTATGCAAAATTGTTTCCCTTGAATCCTTTAAGAGAACTCCTAGTTGTGCATCCCTTAAATTTAAAATCTCCCTAAAAAGGAAGCCACTAAGCTTTGTAAGCAAATGCCCTTGCCATCTTACCCTCTTCAACGAGGTTGTCCTCATTGAATTTGTCTAGATGACTCCATTGCCCATTTATAGCAAGGCACTAGTCTAACTAGTGATGACCAAACCTTCTACTTTTACCAAATTCTCTCTTTTCTATCCTAAATTCTAGATATCTACGGTTAGGGTTAGGGTTTCTTTGAAATATTGCTTAAAAAATGATCTTATTTAATGTGTCATTGCTCCCTAGTAGGAATTGCATTAAATAGTTGTATAAAAGTAAGATATAGTATTTATTACATGTTAAACGGGCTTATGTCATCATTCTACTACTGTTCGGTTCATATATCAACCATAGAATACTCCCTTGCAAACCTTAAATCCTTCATATCTAAGTGAAAGTCTTGATCCTTTGTTGATTTACCATTGTAAGCCATTTTCTTCCAGCTGTTATATGACATTGTATACCCCATCATTGAAAATCTACAAAACCCTAACTTATAATAGCCTTATAATTTACTTTAGTGGTCTAAGCATGGAGTGCTTGAATTTTGGTGAAGATTATCCTAGCCATCTAGGCTTTGGCGGTACCCTACTCCAATCATTAGACCTCATTCATCACCTTGAGCCATTCTTATTGAATATCCTTGGGTGATCCTTATAGGAAAGCCTCCCTTGTTGTTTAAACACCACTAGATAGATAGAGAAAGGCTATTGAAGTTACATTAGTAGCCAATCCCTTGATGCCCTAAGGTTTGGATCTGCCTAGTGAGGCTTTGCACTAGGCCTTCTAGATTTTGCAGTAACTCCACTCATAAATATTCTTTAGATCAAGTTTGACATACATTTAATTTCTGATTTAAAGGAACCACTAATGGATACAATTCTATTAATTTCCATGAGTAACATCAATGATACACTTGAACATTTTAATTTTTCGTATCATGATTTCGCAAACACTTCACTTAATAATAATCTTATCTTATACATAAGCATTTGAATTTATCATGTGGATGGTTACTGCTTAAGCCTTAAACACACACTTTATTTTCCTAAATGTATCCATATGAATGTGAATAAATTTCTTGTGCAAGCAGTTTTCTCTTGGTTGTCATATCTTCACATGTAATGGGGCCCTCTTTTATTAGACATCATATTTTATGAGATTTCAGAGTTAATGAGTTTTATTTGAAGATCTCACCAAGACACTCAACATTAATAAGACCATTAAATCAACCAATCTAATCTTTAAACATTTGTAATATCCCCAAAGGGAAATAACCAGTAATAAACAGAAATATGCCAGACAGATATAGAAATACAATGCTGAAACCAGATCATGGAATAAGTACACATAGAATGCCAGAAAACTGAGCCATTTTATTAATCTGAAAGTACATAGAGAGGAGTACAAGAAACTTCGTAATGAGGCACCTATCCTTGCTCAAGGCAAGGCGAATCCTCTCGTAAAAATAGGAAATGGTCGCTACGTAAACCGCATCTCACCGCTGGAAGAAACTGGGCTAGGGAAGCTGATCCCCGTCGAATGAGCTAAAAATCTAGATCACCTATACTCACCGCTCCGACAAAACCCAGAACCATTTACCAAACTACCACCTCCGAAACCCGCCCTTAAACCCTCCTCCCACAAAACGTCGTGCCTTTCTGCCTCGAAGCTCAAGAAATATGCTGGCAAAAGGGCTGGATCTACCCACAAATCCTCCAGATGAGATGACCAACTCCTCGAGGCTGAAAACACTGAAAAATGCTGCCAGAACCCCACATAAAGACCCTACTCATCAGATCTGCGTCCTCCCTGACTGGATCTGCGTCCTCTCTGCCCAGCTCTGCTGGATCTGAGTCATACAAGGCTGGATCTGCTACTATCTCTCCAGATCTGCGTCCCACAAGGCTAGATCTGCTGCTAGCTCTTCAGATCTATGCCAGATCTGCCAATATCTCCTCAGATCTGCAACCTCAAAGGCTGGATTTGATGTTATCTCTTCAGATCTAGGCTGGATCTGCCAATATCTCCTCAGATCTGCAATCTCCCAAGCTGGATCTAGTGCTACCCCTCCAGATCTGCAACCTACAGAACCAGATCGGCAAATATCTGCTCAGATCTACAATCTCCAAGGCTGGATCTATCACTGTGCCTTCAGATCTGCGTCCTTCCTCTTCCTACTGGAACAGCGTCCTCACTCCAAACTGATCTGCGACCTTCCTGCTGCTGAAACTGCGTTTTTCCTGCTAGATCTGCGCAGCCACTAGAGGGCTTCTTCCTCTCCGACTCTCCACCTGAAACTGCTACTGAAACTGAAAGATAGAACTCAGAAATTAACCTTACTAGGGCGGGCACTCGAAGCCCCCCGAAGCTAAGGGTGAAACCAGAAATAACCTTACCAGGGCAGGCACTCGAAGTCCCCCGAGGCTAAGGGTGAGATCTCCGACCGGAGACACTCGTGCACTAAACAGTGCTGCAGACCGACTAAACAACCGGCGTGCTGAAGCAGACAAAAGTCTAGCCCTCAATATCAATATCAAAATATGCATGCCCAAATGAGGTGAGAACCCCTCCTTTTATAATGCCAAACTCCCTCCAAAACTTAACTGCGTCCTTACTCTCCTTTGACCTGCGCAGTTAACCTTGGGTCAGCCTGATGCCTCCCCTCATACACATGTGGACCCCCAAGGCCCCCTCTTTAAGTTATAACGTCAATCTACTACGAAGAACACTTTATTTTATAAAGTGAGGTGACTAAAGTGAGGTGACCCCTCTTATTTCTCACTTTATTTATTATTTCTAGCTAAAGCGGCAAAATAAAGCAAAAAATGAAATATTCCAATTAGCAAGGCTAATTGGGAATATTACAGTCTCCCCCGGCAAAACGTTGCTTGTCCTCAAGCAACTGAAGTGATGGATGCTGTAAAGTCTGCTCGCTCTCCCAAGTGGCATCCTCATCCGGCAAAAATTGCTTGTTCTCAAGCAATTCTTGAACAAGCCTACTCTCTAGCCGATGCTCCCCACCGATACTGCAAAATGTGCCTGGGTCCCACTGAAACCTCTCTGTCTCCTGCATCACCCTGATACGAAGGGATATCTCAATGTCAGGATCCCAACTGGCCTCTCATGGTACCAGCCAATCAATAGTCCTCCCGGATCCCATCGCCACTGTGGCCAATAATCGCACAAGTCCCGTGACTCGAACTGCTCACTGCCTCTGGCTATGACTAAAGACCATGACCGCCGCTGCTCTGCATCTATGACTGTGTAAGCTGGCCCATCAACTGTGAACCAACTCGTCACCTCTCTCCAATCAAGGCATGGAGTCGAAAATATAATGAGGAATATCTCCCTCCTGTGGATCCTCCATCTCCAAGCAATCACCCAGACAAAATGAGCCACCTCCCAACAAGGCAACTCCTGAAAATCTCCTTCCACCTCAAGCTCTGGTAATGAAGGTGGGCTGAAAATATGGACTTGGCAAGCATCATAGCTTACCCCATGTTGTCCCTCTCTCCACTCATGACAAGTGTAGAGTCTATGCTGATCCTGGGCTGCAAAATCATTGCCCTCCAATGGCAAAGTGAAAAACAATCCACCATAGAAGGTTCCTCCATCAATGAAGAACAAGCTGGCCCAAAACAAATCATCCATGAAGAATATGACATGGTCATCACGGATCACCCTAATGAGATGTTTGCTGAAGGTTCTACATGAGGATACATAATGCAAACAATCTCTCACAAGGATACAACGTAGTCTCATCCACCGCAACCTCAGAAAATCACATGGCAAGCAATGTACAAGATCCATCACATCTACTAATGGATAGTAAATGGCTGGATATGACAACAACATAGGTCCAAACACTTGCCCATGGCTGTAAATATCCATCACATGGCCCACATCAAAAGAGAACGCATACATAGTAGTGGTGGCCATGCCTCCTCCCATGCTCCCATTAGAACATGTAGTGCAGAAATTGTGAGAATTTTTCCCACTCACGGACACATCCAGCTCATGTGTCTCCCTCATAATCAAGCCTCCCATACAAATCTGATATATATCAGCAAATGAAGACATGATCAACAGCAAAATGAAGGAAATGCCGAAGGTCTCATGTGATGCAAGAAGATAATCCTCCTTATGCTTGGAAACCCAAGTCAAGAAGAATATGCCATAGATGTCTCTATCATCATTACTTCTTGTAAGTGCAACAAATATGAAGTGATCCTGGGACCTATGGGTTATAGATCCACCATATCCCTGCTGCGCACACTTCATCCGTAATGTTCTGCCCCAAAGTGACAACGCTGTGATCTCATGCAAAGAAGCTCCTGTCAATACAAGACTCTGTTCTTTGACATGCTCCTTGTCAAAGATTCCTCTAATAATGCTGCAATAAATATGGAATACCTTCCAAGATGGAAGTGCTTCCCAATCATCATCAAAGACCATGGAGATAGTGCCATCTCCTCCTCCTCCATCAACCAACTCATATGATGACGACACAATGAATGATATGAGTAACACATCAACACCATGCATCCATACTCTACGCTGCTCAATGATGCAAGTATCCATCCATCTTTTCCCCATCCTCCTACTCTTAGGAAGAGTGTTTGCCAAGTGATGGCCAAACTCTTTCAAGAGTAACCAGCGCAGCCAAGCCTCCTGCTGCCTGGTGTCATAGATCTGCAAATAGCCTCCTAGCTCCTCGCTCATCAACCACATCCACTCAATACATTGTGGATGCCTCCTTCTCCTCATCCTGGTACTCCTCCCATGAGGGCTACCATCCTCCCAAATCAAATTTCTGATTTTGCACTTCATGGGATTTTGAAGTATAAACTTCTCAAGGATCAATGAGACCCTATCAAGAATCAAATAGGTGGTAGACAAAAACCTCCCATCATGATGTGTGTGGCTCAAGGAATGTCCAACACAAGCATGAGAGATGTTATCCATCCGAAGATGTCCCCCATCTTCTATCTGCTCTTGTGAGAAGGGAAGAAAGTCATTGCACCCCATGGTGTGTCGAAGTGCATCTCCAGTGAGATCTCTTCGTGAGACCTCCCCTTCCTCCATAGTCTGCTCCACCGAGTACCAACTCAAAATCTCTCGCCATCCAATCTCAACACGTGGCTGCTGTACCCTGTACAACTCTGATCGTCTCATACTACTATCCAAGTCAACATATGAGACCTGACTAGGTGGCTCTGCCTCTCTCTCTCCAACGGGAAGAGATGACCCAACAATATTGCTAGTCCCATCCATACATGCCTGAAGGGGAATGATCTGACGCTCCACTGTGCCCTCTGGTTGTACCATCAGGGAATCCAGCTGTCCCCCAATGTGGACCAACTTG